>OW964568.2:22031337-22631337 GCA_943138885.2 Tholera decimalis | reverse complement strand
ATTTGTGCGAGCGTGTGTGAGTGTGTATGTTACATGTGTGTCTGTGTTGCAAGACTCGATAGGCGTTCCTGGCTCGTAGAAGATCGCAAATAATTTTTAATTAGTTTTAGTTTGCTAAAATTTCGCTCACAGCTTGCGGATGTAGTAGGAAGCGAACAGTAAATTCGCAGGGCAATACAAATAAGAGTATTCGGAAAAGCATCCTGCGAATCATGAGTATAGATCTGTTACAAATCATGAGTATAGATTGTTTGAAGAGATAGAAACCGTTAGCTTTTTCTATATCACCAAATAAAAGCGGAGCTTGCTCTTTAATTAAAAACGTAGAGTTCCTGGCAGAATTCAACGGCGCTTAAATCTCGCTTATATTTTCGAGCCAGATCTGCTCCATACTTTTGCAGTTCTTCAATTGTCATTTTAAAAATATACGTACCTACCATTAAGAAACGCAAAATTCAAATTCAGCAAGGTAGCACAATCAAACTTTTTAATTTAAAATACCTATTTTAATTTGACTGATGAATTATTACATTTAGAGCTTTGCAACATTAATTATTGTGATTATTTTTATTTTGATTTTCGATTTTGTATAAAGCCACTCTAATCTTTACAATATGTAAAATTGCTGTGCCCCACAGGGTTCATGTGAGCTATTACCTATATATTATTAAGATCTTGTTAACACATGTTATTGCAATAAAGAATGAATTGAATTGAATTTCTGATATGATTCGATCAAATACCATCATTATTTCTTTAGAAAATAGTTGAACAGGTTGGAGTGTTTGTAATTCGTCTTCACATCTCATCAAAATGTTATTTTCGTTTCGGAATTCGTTTGTTGTGCAAAATAGGGTCAATACCGCGTTTTTTGCAACCTTTTCAGCCTCTTTTGTCCATTATTCCATATGATTAAGTCTCATTTTTTGCAAAGTTTTCAGCAGACCATCCATTAAGTAGTGCAACGGAACGGGCAAGAATCTTGTATCTTGTAAATCTTGAATGAAGAATCTTGTAAATCTTGTATTGTGTAGAGGAAAATTTAAATGATTAATATCTTTGAAACTACTCAGTTTCTCCATCAGAAATTAAGGTCATCATTATCGTCCCCGTCACAAAAATTTGAACATATTTCGAAAGCCGTAGATCATCAGGCAACGGAGATACTTGTGTCCAGCCAGCTTGAACTCAGGCTGTTTAGACATTAAGTTTTTATTGATTTCTCGTAAACACTTACATGTGATGCCAAAAATCAAAAGTTATTACTGTCACACATTGCGTCACTAAATGTTAGTAAAGGAACCATATTCGAAAACGCTCCCGTTATTGAGATTCGGAAGTGCCAGCCAGAAGTTTTATACGTAAATTCAAGCTAGGCTAAGGCTGGACACAAATTTTTGCATTTTTCTGCTAAACCGCTGTACGTATCACAAAACTTTTAGCTCGATACCTGTCACAAATTTATGTGACGCCCGTTGATATGCAAAAAGTCGTGATAATCACTTTCGTTACCGAGATTGAGAGACCAGCGAAAAAGTAGTTTTTCAAGCTGGCTGTGACACGTGACACGTTTTCGATCGATTATCTAAGATTCTGTAGCGTCACAAATTCTGAAATAAAGGTATTAAGCGGTCACATAAAGTGCCCTTTTGACCTAGTTAAATGCGAGCTATTTTGAAGATTTGTCCAGCCAGCCTGAGTCACATTATGATTTTAAGGCTTCCATTTTGTCACTGTCCCTACAAATTGATGAAGTTAAATCTATAAAATCTGATTAATTTTTATCTTTTATTTCTGTGCAACCACAAATGTGTATAGTATAGCGCACTTATGTATTACTTTTCGAAAAGGTACGCATATTGAGTATAATATTATGTTTTTGGAGTCAAATTTAAAAAATGCCAAGTAAGAAGCGACAGTGACACGAAACAGAATAAAAAACAATATTTTTGTGTTAACCCTTGAAGCTGAGGCTATTTTATTTGATTTATCAATTAAATGTTTAAATAAATATGAAAATGGATTATTTATTTCATATTTTCCGTAAATTTTGCTTTTAAATCTAATCACACAACAGAACCAGTTCCGCCACAAAGTTAGTTTTGTTTCGATATTATAGGAAAAATGCCTCGACTTCCGCGTTCCTGTTTGTTTTCCTGTATGTTAAACTATATTTCCTATTACATTTTGATCAAATAAAAAAGAAAAAAATATAATGAAATATAATCGAATTTTACAGCAGGGTACACTTTATTTTGACATTGCTCCTACGCACCTCGCGAATAATAATGTTCATGCAGCGCGTCCCATCCCGCGCTCTCGCTGCACCCGGTCACGTGGTCTGTGTGCTGTACCCAAAGACTATAAAACCATGTACTCCTGGGTATCGGTCGAGTTGATAGAGTCACAGTGAAACAAGAGTGAAATTTCTGTACTTGTACTATTATTTATTCTGTGGTCAAAGTTAAGTAGATGATGAGTTGTCCATACGTGTGTAAAATTTGAATTTTGCCGCCCTCTGAACTTGCCGCCCGGGGCATAGGCTCCGGCTTGCTAGATCCGGGGCTGGCGATGAACCATTGTGTTACGCGACCTTTGTAGGTCTTCCAATCATTAGCATTATGATCGAAAATTGACAATATTCCACAAAATGACTGTGCCATTTTTGAACAGACTGTTTAATTTTTTTTTGCTTCTGTGGGTAACTCGTCGCCACTGTTATGTAGGTGCGTAAGGAGACAAGTAAAACTACTGACGGCTAATAGCACACTGGTTTAATCCTGCATAAGAGGTTTGGGCACAGATTACTAATAAGTTACTAACGTAAGTTTGGGTAGGGACACAGCGCACGCTTACATACACTACTACACATGCGTGTTTCGTCATTTATAGCTCTCGTATAAGCTCTCATAAGGACTTACGATTTTGTATGAAACACTTTGAGGAATAAACGTGCTCAAAACAATATACGCTAATAAGCGTACAAAATATTAAATTGTTATCCCTGAGCCACATTTCAATGTTATTATCAGTTTAATATTGAAAATAACGAGGAACCAACAAGGAAAACGGATTCATTTTCCTTAAAACATGTTTTTCGACTGTATATACATAATTATATTTCTTTGGCACGCTCTGATGGATTTTAGTCAAGAGGCATCGTTTGTTGTCTCAATTGTGAGAGTGACTATTAGTCCTACTAATCTTATCTTACTTCTTACTAATATTATAAATGTGAAAGTTTGTCAGGATGGATGTTTAGATGTTTGTTACTCTTTCACGCATCTGAACGGATCTGAATGAAATTTGATAAGTAAATTGTTGACATCCTGGAATAACACATAGACTTTTACTTTTACACATACTTTTTATGCCGAAATTCCCACGCGAACGAAGTCACGGCAGAAGCTAGTATGAAAATGCCCGATTTATGGTGCTTTTTTTCTTAAAACCTGTCGAGTATCGAATTACTTAAATCCATATCCATACTAATATTATAAATGCTAAATATCTTTAATATCTTTTCACGCCTAAACCGCTGAACGGATTTAGATGAAATTTGGCATGGGAATATTTTAGGACCCTGGGAAGGACATAGGATAGTTTTTATCCCTAAATTCCCACGAGATCGGGATTTACGCGGGAAACCCTTCCCACGCGAACGAAGTCGCGGGCAGAAGCTAGTGGTTTTATAAATAGCTTGCAAAAATCGTGATCCTGGTTGACAGTGTTCACAAATGCAGTCGGAGGCATCATCTGCATGTAAATTTTTAACGGATTCGATAGTAAAATAGAAATGATAAAATTAATATTTGTATGCATGGCAGCTACAAATAGTTGTTCAAGGTCGAGGTATTTGTAAAAATTAACTCGGGATACAGGAAAAATTCCTAGTGTTGGGTCAATGTTTTTTCTGGCTTAACACTTATCTGGTTTGACCGAACTAATTAATGTATAAGTACTGCCGCTACTCTTAGTAGGGATATATAGGAATTTTTAAGGAAAAATAAAACAAAAAATGTATTTGCAATGTAAACAAAATATGTATTTTATTGTTTGTTTTGTTTGTGTTTATTATGTATTAGTAATATTAATAATAGAATTCATTAACAGTACGACATTTTAAATTAAATTATTATGAATGCATTAGAATATTATAATTAAATTGTCATTATACCACTCATTAATTTGTATGCCCAAGTGGCTGATCATGGAATGAACAATAATAAATACCTATATAATTATGTAATCAACACCTGTGTGCAACCCATGTATCACAAATAAACGATTTGATTTGATTTGATTTGATTTGCCTATAGAGATATATATACAGAACAATTAGGTACCTGATTGTGGGTTTCTGATTTGCAGTTCCCTGTTACCCTGCCAATTCGATTATTCCAATTGGCAGGGTAACAGGGCACTGCAAATTCTATTTTATAATTCGTAGTGCAGTCATCATCCACCGTCAACCCTCGACAAGAGTTGCGTTATCTTCAAGATCAAACGCAAGCAGTTATTATTTAGCTATAAGTTATTTTTTTATCCGACTAATTCGTCCCATTTTTTTTTCAGGTTATCCGACATCGCGCTACGATGGTCGACGAAAAGTTATAATAAGTTCTCTGCAAGAAGTTGTTAACTCGACACAACATTGGTTTGGTGTCGCCCTATTGGTAATTGGTCTTCCGTGTTTCATTTTTGCTGGAGTATTGATATGTATAGCGAAGCGTATGTTCTAACAATTTTATACTGATCAACTTCCATTGTTACCAGTTGATTTACGTTCAGTAGTCAGCAACATGAGCGTCAGTTATCGCATCTGCATTGGTCTTTGAGGTGGCTGCATATAAATGTCGCGTTAAAAGAAGAATACTTTGAGTATTCACACAAAATAAGAATCAGCTGTATTGTGTACAGGGGATTATACGTCAGTGACATCATAATACAATATAAAGCCATTTTATATATACACACATCAAAAGTGTCTAGGGATCAACATATATTTTTGCAATAACTTTTCTCCTGATTGATATTAATTAAAATTTTCTTTAAGGATTCATCAAATAAAGTGTTTTCGTTTGTCACAGTAACGATAAACCAAGTCACCTTTGCATTAATAAAGAAATTTGCCATTTTCCTAATAAAGGGATCTTTGACATTTGAACCACTAACATTAAAGTTCGAAAAAAAGACTGAAATAACAGTTTTCTTTAAAATTTTATTGGGTAACATAAACAATTAATAATCCGTGTTTCTACCGCGAACACTAACAACACAAGAACATCGCTTTGGCATACTCAAAATGAGTTCATCCAAATCACGCTGTGGAATGGCCGCCCATGTTCGTTGCAACAACAAAAAAAGGTCTTCTTGCGACTGGATACCCTCCATATTCGGCAGAGCTCTTCTCTGTAGCATATCCCATGCATGCTCAATCGGGTTCAAGTCTGGCGACTGAGCAGGCCAGAGCAGGACATTGATGTTAGCTGCGGCGAGAGCCTGTCTTACAACTCTTGCGGTGTGCGGTCGTGCATTATCATGCATTAACTGAAATAAGGGACCGATTTGCACTTGTAGAGGAACGATGATGTCAGATACAATCGTCTCAGCAAAAATTTGAGCGTTGAGGTTGCTTCTGATCCAAATCAACTCAGTTCTTCCGCCGATCCAAATACCCGCCCATACCATGATGGTTCCACCACTATAAGGATGGACTTCCTGGTAGGATTTTAATCGCTGTTGGCATCCAGGGGTTCTCCAGTGTCGTATACGTCTTGTATCCGGTCTCATACCAAAACGAGACTCATCAGAAAAGCACACGAAACGCCATTGTTCTTCTGCCCAATTTCTGTGTTCAAGAGCCCATTGATATCGAATCCTACGATTGTGCATTGCTATAGGTGGTACCCGTAGCGGTCTTCGGGAATGAAGGTTCACTTCATGCAAGCGGTTTCTGACTGTTTGGTCGCTAATTAAGTTCCCTGAAGAGTGATGAAGCCTCACGGCTAACATCATGGCGGTTATTGTTGGAGCTCTTCGAGTTAAGATTTGAATGTATCGGTCTTGTCTCCGTGTGGTGCAGCGATACCGTCCTCCATGGCGCTCAGCCACGGTACCAGTGCTTCGGTAACGTGTCCAAAGTCGACTGATAACACTCTGACTTGTATTCAGAGCTAAAGCCACAGTACGTTGCCGGGAACCAGCTTCTATCATTCCCACGGCTCTGAGCATTTCTTCCCTGCTTAAATGACGTCGCCGCTCCATAATAACGTTGGTTTTAATCAGTAGTAGGGAAACAGTAGCACTAATAATGTCTTCAATGCGTTGTATGTTTTTATAGGGAAAATATTGACAGCTGATTTTCATCTTTTACTCGAATTTGATTAACAGTTCCTGTTTCAAATTATGAAATGCACCAAAAAGGATCCATATAAATTTATAAAATCATAAATTTATTACAAAGCCACATCTCAATCTCAGGAAATCCGCATAAAAATGCTTGATCCCTAGACACTTTTGATGTGTGTATATTACAGATACCTACTTTGAAAATTATATATAACGTTGTCGAGCATTTATTAGTAGGTAGGTACGTCTGAGCGTAGTGTAGTCACCTAGGCAAATGAACTGTCTGTTTTTAGTACTTTTGTGGGTACAAACATTCAACTGACGGTGATTTACGTTTACATTATAAATAAAAGTATTTCCTATTAAAAGAAGCAATAGATGTGGATAGGATATATGTATAATAATATACCAAATTTCATCCAAATCCACCCAGTGCTTTCGAAGATTAGCGCGCTCCAAACACACATACTGTTCCGCTTTATAATATTATTAGATATAATTATGCCGCTTTATGTAGTAATTAATTTTGACGCTGTTTTTTGAAAAGGATTTCTTCTTTCTATGTTTTGTTGTTTCATTTATTTATTTATTTAAGGACAACCAACAAAGCATACACCAATAAACATATTAAAAATTAAAATATTGTTACAAACAATAGTGTAGCCTTAATTAAAGGCTGCCACGGAATGCGTTAAACAATAAGCGTGAAAGTAGATATTAAACAAAACAAAAAAAAAACTTACTAACATTGCAATGGCTAGCTAGGTATTACTAATTGCTAAAGCTATTGCTTTAGTACCAGCATAGCATTTCACATATTATAACATTAATGAACAGTTAAATAATAATTACTAAAACTATAACTTGATATAAGTGGAAAGCTAGAAGCAAAATAAAATTATTTAAGATATTCCAGAAAATATACAAAAGAAAAACTCTTTTGCTCTCTATAGTGAATGAAAGGGTTTCCGATCTATAAATTACGCCAATGAGGTATCTCTAGTCATAAATTAAAGTTTAAGTATGAGAAAGCTTGACTAGCTTTCTCATACTTCATCACCAGGTTTTTATAATTTATTATTATTCGTTAAAAAGCGTCAACCTTTTTGTTGAATCAATCATTCGAAAAATAATATACAGTATCGACTAATAACTAATAAATAACCGAATCCAAAGAGTAAAGTAATATACAGACCGAATCAATAGTTGAAGATACATAATACACGCGTCGATGTTTTAAAAAAAAATCAAGAAACCCCGTGAAAATGCCTTTTTGTCTCGAAATGCTCAATATTTTGAGCGATCCTATTTCTTGTGACCATCAGGAAGAAATATCATTAGAACTTAAAACGTGAGGATAGGTTTCAACTGTCAAGGGCCTGGAATCCTGTGGTTCAATTGTGTAAAAACCGTAAGTGTCCAAAAAAGTTCTCGAGCGGACAGTTTTGTGTGTCGGGAACAGAATTGAGTTTTGAGTGATAGGTACATGTGACAGGGATAGTAGCGGTGTCGATCACAAAAAACGAACGAGAAAGAGGGTAGACCGATTCGTCTGCTCTTTGCGTCCACCCGCAATGACCTCAATTCATCCGTGATCATGGCGCTTGCAACAGTGCCGAAATATCCCGTTTTAAGTTCTAATGATACTGTTAATGACCACGTTAGCTTAAAAACTTAGAAAATTTAAGAATTACATAAAAATATTCTATCAAAACAGTAATTACAAAAAAAAAAACTGCGAATTCACTTATAATTACTAAGTAATCTCAAGTTTTGTTGTGCATTTAATAATCTCACATAATTATTTTAAATAAACATAAGTAGGTATATAAATTCATATAATTAAGTTTTATAAAATGACTCCATGGCTGGCCCCCCATCAGGGCCCCAGGCCGTTATAGTAGTCTTGCCCTAAGGGTAAATACACGCAAAATACGCGCTGGGTCTTGGAGTTGCGGATACCTGCCCGACATACATATATGTAAATACGCTACTAGTTACGTAGTTACTTCGTTTATCGACTGTCCAACATATTTCAAAGGTACTTAATGAGACGAATTTCTTTATTGTGATTGTAAAATGATCGAACTAGGCGTTACAAATATTCGATAGAAACTTAACATGTCACCCAGGGGTTTTAAACCCCTACATCCACCCGGTTCTAAAAAAATGGTAGGATCATTTAAGTGCCCAGCTTTAAGTTTATGAATCCAAGAAAGACAATTTTTCAGCGAAACAATTATAGTATAAAATATTATTAGTTTAAGAGTGAAGATAATCTACAAAGGCACAACGTATAATCATTAACAATAATATAGAAAGAAAATACCTGGCATCAGGCACAAACATATAAGTTGGTACCTAACTAGATATCTACAAAGTTTACCTATTGGATCTGATTTTAATGTCGTACAACAGATTAATATTATACAGTACTCTGTGCTCCAAAGACCTACCTCAATACAAGTACCTACCTAAATAAGTGTCATATATTTTTTGAAAATATTGATGTTTGAAAAACAAAAAATAATAGTAATTTAATAAATGTTTATGCTTAAATTATGCGTTTTACTTTTCCCTGTTGTGTGGTTTTATTGTATTATTTATCTTCCTACCTATCGAACCACGGCTACGATGACCAGACCAACCTTATCGGAGACTAGCTTAGCACCAAAGAATAAGCTTGTAGTTTTGTTTATGAACAGTTTTAACCAATTTAGAAGTTCTCTGTATAAATTTTAATTACAACAATAATCATTGTATATTAGCTAACCTTAATCGTCACTGATGAAGAGACATTGAACGCTGTGTAGGGGAGATGGGGGAATTGGGAGTCACTTAAGGAAAACTCGTTATTGTATTCACTAATGATTAGTCTTATAATTTGTTCACATTTACTTATCTTTGAAAACTAATCAGGAATCGAGTTATATAAGTCTTTTTTGGCTATCATTGCCATAAACGTAATTATAATTTAAAAAACAGAAAAGTAGTTTTGACTCCAATTACCCACATGTAAGGGAAATGAAAATCAGTCCACGGGGGAATACGAGTCAAAATTATAAAACGAATAAAGTAACAAAATTATCCTCTCTTTTGACAAAATAATAAGAATTAATAAAATTAAAAGTTAAAAATGATAACCCAATGGAATCATAACATAGAATAGTAAATAAATCGAGTTAAATGCAAAAATCATAGCAATAGACTTTTTTTCTGGTTGGGAAAATCATCGAATGACTTTCCCGCTCTGGGTGGAGCGGAAGGGAGTGTCAGACTTCTACTGACTAAAAACCCACCCTGCTCCTTCCGGGGCCGCGGTATCTCGTTAGAACATTTCCGCAACCCCGGCAGGCAATGGCCTTATAGGGTCCCGTCACTGGTGCTGACTGCTCTTTGAGGTGCACGTGGAACACGACGCGCCGCCGACCCAGCGATAGAGACCTAGATCATCACAACCTGTATATGCCTCATGGGCCCCCATCCAATTCAGAGACGGCAACGGTACCAGATTTCTCTCAGCTTTCCCTCTACGAGGTATATCGTGCACACAGAAACCCCAGAAAGAGGGTGATCAGCACCCTCTTTCTGGGAGTTTTGCGGGATTTCAATATTTCCCAAGTCTCTATCATCACTCTCATCATAAGGATGTTCATCAGCTAATTCTTCAGATGAACTAGACTTACTTAAATAAGTTCTTTTTTACTTCTTTTATCTCCTTGGTACTTTTCTCTCTTGTATGCTTTTCGTTTTCCTTTCATTTCTTAGCTTTTTCTATAATTACCGTTTTCAGAGGTGTGCCAGTTAGATTTAGAGGTTTGAATATATCTTTCTTTATCTTTGTAATGTGCTGGAAGCAATACCACTTTCCTTGGCAACTTTGCGTATTGAAACGCCTTGTCTAATGCGTACAGCAGCTGCCTACAGGTCACCTGCAGTCCAACTCGCTTTAGAAGTCTATCTTGTCCAGTTCCTTGGCATCTGAAATATACAAAAAAGTTTTATCATAATGAAAGTTGAAGCAGGGAATGGGGGTCAATTGACTCTCATTACCCCAATAGCGGTTTGTTTGCTAGATTTGAATTATTATACAAAAAACATCTGAAAATCTAATAACTTGCATTAATAAATTTAAGTTTAGTTCCAGTACTACGCTTTGAGATTATTTTATACGCATAAAATAACAAATTTAGATACTCACGTTTTCGATCGAAATTCCGGAAATTTTACAACGGCCCCTCTCCTGTGACACCTGTGTCGCTCCCGGTGATGGGCATTGGGGGAGGGATGCTGAGCTAAACTCGTGCGACATAGCCGTATTCTGTAAACCTTGAGGTTCAATTCATTTTGAATTGACCCTCATTGCCCACTGACTCCCATTCCCCCCGGCTCCCCTACAGTGTACAGTTATAATTGGACTTCAGATTTATGTACCCACTGTATATTGCAATAACTGCACTGAAATGTCTTAAACTGTCACTTTGTTTATTAAAATAAAATAAACCCACAAGAGTTTATACCTCCATTATATTCATCACGCTCACTTTTCATCTACTCTAAGGCCTCAAAAGAGGATGATTTAACAAGCTTGTCGCAGGTTTCGTCCATAGTAGCGGGCGTAACTACTGAGCCCAGTGGTGCTGCTGATGCTGAACACTCGTTTTTTGTCTCTACTCAGTCGCACTCTTGACAGTGGTCGTGGCCTTGTTTATGATGTACTGTGTGGGTTCCCATAATTGCATAACAGTGCCTCCTACCAATGGTTGCAGTCTTCGCAATGAGGTGCTACCTACGTTTGCCGTTTTCTGGCATTGTTTTCTTTTATTTATAATATGTTCGCGTTTGACTACCATCTCACCTGATGGTAAGTGATGATGTGGTCGTAGGTGGAGCACGCTTTCCTAAAAGTATCCTATTCACTCTTGACTTAAAAACCCCTAGGTTATAACTATCGGGAAACAGGCTCCGGCAGGGAATTCCACTCCTTGCGGGATTTTTATACTTATAACTCTGATATGAGGCAAGGCATGTCATACCAAAGCAGGGCCGGATTAACCATTAGGCGGAGTAGGCAACTGCCTAGGGGCCCCGCATCAACTAGGGGCCCAGGCTTAGTGCACGCACCAAGAAAACATGTTTCTTCGAACGAGAATTTGATGTGCGTGTGAACTTAGGGACCTCAATGTTATCTCACAAAATACAAATCGTTTGATTTAGTAGTAGAATTAAAACAATTTTAGAAAAAATCTGGGAATAAGTAAACAAATATATTAAAAACCACAGCCCTTAATGTGCGTTTCCTCAGTTCACACACGATTTGGTCAGTCAAAGTAAGAAAAGGGGCCCTGAGAATGCCATTGCCTTAGGGCCTCTGACAGGATTAATCCGGTTCTGTACCAAAGTATGATCACACCAAATGCCTTTCAGGGCATAATGGTTGTCACCAAACATTATGCCTTGAAAGGCCTTTGGTGTGGAATGAAATATGTCTGTACTCTCGACACTTTTACGCCATCCCGTTTTAATACGGTGTGCTGCACAAGGGCAGTTGCAACACCACAAACGTAGGGGAAAGGTGTACGAGATGATCCGTTGAGGGAAGATGATCCTTTTAGATTGCAACGAAACCAGTAGCGACATCTAGTTGATTTTATTGGTAAAATGTAGACCCCGATATTCCCCCGCCTCAATCAAACGTAATGGCGTCGTGAGTGACAGTCAAATTTTTTGTGGAAGAAAACAAATATTACGTGACTTTGATCTAAGGTTTTTTTTTTTTAACGTGATAAAATTATCAAATAAGTCCTCCCACCCCGGGCAGGGTGGGAGGGACTGTCAGACTTTTACTGACTAAAATCCACGGTGTTCCTTCAATAACCCTTTACGTACCGGGGTCACGGTAATGGGATAAGTCCCACGACCCCGGCAGGCTTCGGCCCTCTGCAGAGGGGGCCTCGTCATGTTGCTGACGCTCTTTGAGGCGTGCGTGGAATACAACGCGCCGTCGACCCGGGCATGGTCCATGGTCGGACAGCGAGTTGCCCTTTACTCGCTGTCCGCATGCCCGCGCCTACGGTGGCCGGAGATCGTCGGCCGACGTCCGACGCCGTGGGCGTCTACCACTGCGGCTGGGCTGGAGGGAGGACGCCATCCTCTCCCTCACGCGGCCCGCCTCCTCCTTCGGAAGCATGACTGCTTCGCAGAAGGAGGCGACCGCTTCCCACTCCCTCTCGCCCCGCAGCATGGCCTCGACCAACGCCGGGCGCGAGAGGTCTCCGCCTATCGCCGCCGTGAGGACACGTCGGTGCTCTGCCCAGGCGGGGCAGTCTTGCACTGTGTGCTCTACGGTGTCCTCAAGGCGACCCTCGCAGTGGTGACACCCAGGCGTTTCCTCCTTTCCCATCAGACACAGGTACCTCCCGAAACTTCCGTGTCCGGTGAGGACCTGCGTCATGCGGTAGGCTGTTGTATTAGTTAGCTTTGTATATTGCTCTATTTTGTTTTTTTAACAGCATGGTAACAGTTAAAACCACATAGGTTACGTTATCGAACATTGAATAAAAAAGTTTATGTTGGGGCAAGATGATTATGTTACCGGTGTACAAGATGATCACTACGGATCATCTTCAATGTCAAATAAAAGAAAGAATATTGCGTCAGAGTCGTCCGAAGAAGAAGACGCAGAATGTCTTTTTTGTACGGAAATATTTTCCAAAGATGATAGGGGTGAGGGATGGATTAAATGTTGCGGATGTCAAAGATGGGGCCATGAAGCTTGCGCAGGGATAGATAGCGATGATCCTGATGAATTTACATGTGATTGGTGTAGAACGCCAGGAAGACGCTATAATTTTTGTTTTTTTGTTTTTGAGTTTAATTTAGATTTATTTCTTTGATAAAGATAGTTATTTTTCTTAAATGTTGATTTTGGATAGTGAGATTTATGTTACTAGATTAGTTTTAGAAGATCAGTTTAGTTACTTTAGAAGAATGTTTAATTTTGTTAAAACTTTACTTACGACTGTACGACTCTACGACTGATCTCTGTGATAATTGTTTTCTAGAAATTAAATTATAATTGAGGCTGAATGTTATTTAATAAGACTGGCTCATTAGGTCTGTAATAGGATATTTTGATTTAATTTAATTAAAGATAATAGTAAACCCTGATTATGGTTTTATTTAGGTAATTCTACCAGAACCTATGATAATCCCGACATGGGATGGGGGCAACATGATCATCTTGCCCCTACCGCAAGGATCATCTTGGAGACCGGGGTGTACAAGATGATCCTTTGACAACGTTTTAAAAATGTGAATAATAATAATAAAACATCTAAATATTTAAAATTTTGAGTATGACAGCAATAAGATACATAAATTTACTATGGATATACGTATTTACATCCGTGCTAAGTAGAATATCATTTAAACTACAAGCATTCTCCCTTATGTGAATCATCTCGTACACCTTTCCCCTACTACCAAAATACAACGAATGTGATCCACTTTTACGAAAACTTAATCACTACTAGGGTGAACATGGGAACACACCATTAGGGTCCCCGGTCGTTTGCGGGGTTCGCCAAATATTTATTGACCGAAACAGCCAAACATTTCTAGATCGAAACCAAAAACATCCGTACTTAAAGCTGTTGCTACTGTAGAATTAAATAAATTGCTCTGTTTTTTGTACGTGGCCTCTCACAGGTAGCGTTGCCAGGCGTCAAAATAAACGGTGCTTGGCTTGTCCGGCTTTTGTTAGGCATTTTAAATTTTAACAATCACCTTAAAAAGGTTTATGGTAAATAATTAACCTTTAAACCGCCTGACTTCATATCGTTTGTCGGGCCCCCAGCGCCCGGCACAGTGAATCGAAAAATAAATACCTACAACAAAAACAGCAGTGCAATATAATTAGGACTTCTGATTAAGAGACTAAAGTTTATTAAACTGTTAAATGATTACTTAATTAACTATTTACCTAATATAAACATCGTTTTGATAAAATACAGCGTAATTAAACAAAAAAGTACATGAAACGAGCTGTGATATTTTTGTCGTATATATACGACTCTGGCGAAATGGGCCCGAAAATATTTGTCGTAAAAATCCGACGTAGGCGGTTAAAAGGTTAAAAATCCTCGGTTTACATTAAAAAAAAATCGTATTAATAATAAGACAAAGCTCGGGTGTCTGACCTTTTCACTTAAATGTCAGGCCAAAGTGGGCTGGTCTGTCTTAGGCTTAGGCCATTTTGAGGTTTTCAGTTGTTAAACTGGACTTAAGACTTGCCTGTGGCAGCTCCAACCAGGGCTACATTATTAGATAAATATCATAAATTTGAAAGATTGTGAGGATGGAGAAAAAAGGGAGATGGAGGAATCAGATCATGGAGCTCCTGCACACACTCCCCGAAGTACAATCTGTAGAAAACCGACAGGCAAGCAACGGTTCGCCGATGAGCCAGGCTATGAAGCTTGTCCACCAGCACCTCGTCGCCTATAAGCCTTTTAGCTCTGCGCTTGATCGAGTCCAATGCAGCTAGTTGGTACTTTGCAAAGCCATCCCACAAGTGGCTGCAATACTCCACGCAGGAACGGACCTGTGCTTTATACAGATTTAGAAGCTGCCCAGGCGTGAAGTACCGCCTCACCTTGTAAACGATTCCCAGCTTTTTTGCTGCAGTCTGAGCTCTGGACTCGATGGTTGAGCCGAAGTTGAGGTCTGACGTCGACTCCATACCCAAAAGCTCCAGGCGATTGGTAACTGGCACAGATGTACTTCGGAAAGTAGGGGTCAATTCAAAAGGGCTGCTTTTAGCGCTGAAAAGACAAGCCTGTGTTTTCAGAGCGTTGAATTTGACCAGATTGTCGTCACCCCATTGGGAAACGAGATTTAAGGTCAAATTCATGCGATCTACCATGGCCTTTCTGAGAGTGCCAATTTCGTCCCTGTCAGCTCTAGAACTGGATAAGTATCTCTCTGAGACTGTGCTGTCATCCGCGTACCCAACTGTTCCCAGCTGAAGTAGGTCAAGTAGGTGATATGCAGCAGAAAAAGAGTCGCAGAAAGAACAGACCCTTGAGGAACACCGGCATTAATTGCCATAAGATCCGATGAGAAGCCATCGATGATCACTCGGATCAACCGCTCACTCAAGAAGTCGGAAATCCAGTTGCATAAGCCAGCAGGGACACCGAATGCGGGAAGCTTGCTCAGAAGACTAGCGTGCCAGACCCTGTCAAGGGCCTTTGAGATATCGAGGGATACCGCAAGGGCTTCACCGTGTTTCTCAATGGCCTCGCCCCAACAGTGCGTGACATACACAAGAAGATCTCCGGTGGACCGACCACTTTAAAAATTATTGCTTGCTTTAGTCTTTGGTTCCAATGGAACATAATTTGCATATATGAAAAATTGGACACCGACTTACGTGAATTCGACTTACGCGGTTATCACTTAGTCCCAATTACCGCGTAAGTCCGGGGTATCACCGTATAATGTTTAAAAAAATTACATTTAATTTCTTAAATTTATGGTAAAGTAAAGAAATGATATAATATAGCTTATCCAATGCTTATTATCTCAACTTTTCAAAAACAAGTCTGTCAAGTCTACTGAGTTTGCAACTACTTTTTTTTATTAAAGAGAGAAGGAAACTAAGAACATCGCCATCACCGTACAACGTAATATTACGAGTACATTCAGTTAATTGTAAATATTTTTATGGTTGTTACCAATACAGAAGAAATCTAATGTCCATTTTTAAGACTGAAATATTGATACACTTAATCGATGAAGTAAGACATATCGATTTATTATTATTATTTTTTTTGTTGATAAATCGATTCTTCAATTAATCAATCTCAGTCAGATTACATCCCTAGTCGTTTGCAATTCGCAATTGTGTCTTTTGTGACATACGGTGGTCAGTGCTGCCAACGTAAGCGATTGTTCGCCATTTAGGCTACTCACGGAGAAAATCGGCGACGAATAAGATGAAAGGTTACCGGTCGACTTTTAGGCTACTGCAGTTCAGGGACAACTATTTAAATTAACTGAAACAAACTTAAGAAAAAACATCTCCCACGAAAATAATGTAATAATATTAGGAAATAATGGATGGTCCTCACTTTATTTATTAGAAAGCATATTATGTACGCAAAAACCTAGGACTTGTTAAGATTAGAAGCGATCTTAACATAATAAATATACGCAATAAGCTTGAAATTATTGTATCCAAATGCAGATTAGCCAAGACAAGCAAATCATTCTTCATGTACAGCATATGCTTTTATACAATAACAAGTTGGCAAAGTCTGTTACAGAATTTAGCGAGGGAAAATTTAAAACCCTTATTTAAAAAAGCATATTATTAGATTGAGGACTACGTAGAAGTCATGATTGCTTGGCGATGATTCCTTCCTTCAGCACATGCGGCTACTCGGGCTTATTGTGATTGCGTTATCGACTAGTCTATTAACAACTTCACTTTTGTGAGTATGTCTTTTTATTTTGTTTGCTTTGACTCTTCCCTACGACAATCCATCCGATTTGACTGATTTTCTTTTTTGTTTAATTTTTATTACTATTCATTTTACAATGTTTTGATTCCTTCATTATGAAGTCTAATATTGTCACTTGTCAAGTTTATTTTAATATTTTATAAAGCTTTTTTTTTGTTGGAAGAACAGAGAACTAAGAGTCTATAGGACTTTTAGATTCATTTTCAATTTTTTATTTGTAATTACTAACTTGCTATGTGAATTGGTAACTCTCATACATACCTATTAAACGAGTATTATGGATGTATTATGAAAATGAATAATATTTTGAAAACTGTGGAGTTTCTTGACGGTTCTTGTCCATATGAATCAACCAATTTCGAACCGTGCACTAGTAGCTTCTGTCGTTTTATAAGTGCCCATGTGAAATGAAATATATTGAGTTGAGTTGAGACCACCTGTTGCGTCGGTTCTACTCATGACCTTCCAGCAAGTAAGATTATGGTATCTGTATGACTCCCTACAAAAGGAGGCTAGCATTGCCTAGATTCTTTGACACAAATTGGAGAATGTAATAGTTATACTAATTATGAATAATCTGCTTCGCTTTGATTCTATGGGGTGAGTATCTGATAATAAAGAGATAAATGCATAGTAACGGGTCCCTTGTAGTTTTATTCTATTGTAATCTGTTTGTCAACTACTGGTCAACTGTCTCACCTGCATGATGCAGATGTCTTTGCTCAGCCACACAGAACTCATCACCTCCCTCCACGAATAGGTCACTCCTGTTGTGGAAAGAAAGTCCATGATTACACTGTAGGACTACTAAGTACCACCGAATGGTATGAAGGTACATAATTATATTATTAACATGAGTCTTAGTACATCAATATGGGCTCTATTAAATCACTAGGAGTGCAATCACATACTTATTGCTTGGTGTATTATTATGTTTATCTCAACAGATATACAATGTGAACCTTAGTGAGTTTGTTCACTTAAACAATCTTGACAGGCCATTGCCTCTTGACCCTATGGACGTAACTATCATGCTCCACGAACATGATTTACTGTCTACCCAAACATACTTGATACCTTGTGAGAAGATTGGCCAACCTACCACACACAGGTGAGCTCCTAAAGAGCTCTTAGGATTGTATGCTTACGATATTGGGAGTCGTGAGAATAGGGAGCACCCTTCGGTCACCCTATTGATATTGATATAGGTAGGTACTTGTATTTTATTACCCAAACCAAGGACTCTGTTGATTGCATTATATTAGATTGCACACTTTATGATACAAACAATCGAAACTATCGGCACATTACGTCTATACGATGGAAATCATGTTTGCTCATCAGCTCATAAGAGTTTCGCGGCATCCACCATTTCCCATCGCTTTTAATTTACTCAATCCATAACTCAATACGCGAGTTCAATGCGGAATAATATTGGCTTATAATCTAGATACTTAGCTGTCGTATTATTGCTGGCTGGCAGGCGAAGATCACACACATTGCAATTTTAAACTTTGATTGAAACTTTAAGAACAGTATGTCTGTTGCAAACGTACCGGGCAAAAAGAGTGTTGCCACTTACCAAATTTGTTTTGTGGTTGGCATAGATAAAATAAATAACTAGATATGGTCAACAGACGAAATTATATCGGAACCGTGTGTCTCCAGTTAGGCGCTGGGCGGGGCAACAACTACACATGCAGTTTAATAAAATCAATAGATACGCACTCGCGCACACACCCGCATTTCTTAAATCAGAACGTACTATACAATCAATAATAAACATTATTCCGTCAAACACAGCGTGTATTTACCATGCACCGTAGAATTTACCCACACAAAAACATCGGTCGCTATCGTTGTGCTGTGCAAAAGCAATTTATTTTACATATACGCTAGTGATTGACTAAATCGGAAAGTTATCGATTCTTCCATTTATTATTGTACAATTTTTTTTGGGCACCTGAAAATGAACCAAATAAAAAATGGCATGTCCAGAAAATATTACAATAACAATAAACATATTATTAAGAACATAACATTACATAATTATTATTAAGTACTACCTACTAAGTATTAAGGGCTACCCTGGCGCTTTCGACTTAAATCTTAATATTTAATTATCATAGTGATAGGTCAAATAGAAGTCGATGTTAACTAACATTACGCTCTTGATCGGAACATACCAGCCGTATTTGTTGTATAGAATCCTGAAAAGTTGAATGACTGATTTTATGAATACCCTAAATCATGAGAATAGCTTTCAGTAATAAAATAAAATTTAACACACTTCTGCAAATATCAGTTGTACTCTTAATTTTGGAATTGTCCATTCAAAAAGCCTGCGACTTTTCTTTAGAGACTAGAACATTTCTGCGTTGAAGTGAACCGAGCATATGGTGCTATTTTTTGTAGGGTACCAGTTAGGTGGCATGCCTGTGGCATCAATCCATTCCTTTTTTATGTTACCATCTTTTGGGAAGCTGAAAAGTATTGTAGCGACGGCGACGTCGGAACTCCTTACGCATGCTGCGGGCGTAAAATAAATTGTTTATTTTTTTTTACTTTTTTGTACACTTGACTTTTCAACGTATTTTTATTTCTGTCATCTCATGTAAAATAAAAGTTAAACATATTTTCTTAGAGGTTTCCGTATGTTATAAAAAACTTTTTACCATAAAATTAAACAGACACCCAAAAAACACTGCAAAGTGAAAAATAACTTTAATTTCGGTAGTCGGTGTCTTTAGTTTTGTATTTTCGTTTTTGGCACCAACTTCCGAAATTAAAGTTATTTTTCACTTTGCAGTGTTTTTTGGGTGTCGGTTTAATTTTTTGGTAAAAAGTTTTTATTTCACTCTTTTTAGTTGGTCGATTTTTAATTTACCTAGTTACAAGAGCCTAAATGTCAACTACTTATATTCATTTACAAAATATTGCTTTTCCCAATGTTGGGCTGTTATTTGTTGAGGAGTTCTCCTGGTAGTTCACCATCAGCTTCACTTCACCATATGCATTGTGACGAGCATATTGTGCTTAATAACCACATTCAAGTAATCGAAGCGGAACACATGAACTACTTATTATTCCTACTTATATATTGAGTAGTTCCAGTGGCCATCGGTGGTCTTCATCATCAGGTCTACTTCAAAATGGTGCTTTTCGAATGCAACTACACAAGTTACTATAAAAAATACTCAAATCACTATAGGTGTGCCTATAATATTTGAAGAGTTCCTTCGATTTCTCCAGGATCCCATCATCAGATCCTGACTTGGTGACAATGGGACCAATTTCAAAGTATACCCTTTCAAACAAAAAAAGCATTTTTCAAATCGGTTCAGCCGTCTCTGAGTAATCGGTGATCATACATAAAAAAATAATAATAATATACGCGTCGAATTGATAACCTCCTCTTTTTTATGTCATCGGTTGAAAAACCCCTAAACTATAATAGCAATATTTCATTCGTCAATCGACATTGCTGTCGATAGCCTACGTTAGTGGATCTGCACAAGCACATCACTAATTCGTCGCAAGAAGTGGCGGCCTCACTACGCGATGAATCCGCGTAATACAGTTTCGTATGTTATGTTTACATTGTTTGTCCAGTTACTTAGTGACGATCTCAGGTAGTGGTTAAGGAGCAATGTATTTATAGCAAAAGGAGTACAGTCGCTCTGATATTTGAAAACAAAAATAACATAGTAAAACCAAGAAATATTTTAAGATTTATTGTTTTTCATGATTTTAAAGACAAATATTGTAAAATACTTGTACTTACATATGGTAAGTGATTCCATGATTCACATAGATTTGATTTTGGCTTTGGTTTTTACAAGATACCACAGAACAACTCGGCATTCATATATGTTATCACGATCGCCGTCGAAAGCGCACTAGTTCGCGGAGACGGCCACTTGCCTGTGACATGAGCAGGGTTGCCAATGCTACTTTATCTAATTCCCCAAAAATCCGGATTGAATTCCCCAAAATGGGGGACAAAAATCCGCTGATTCCCCACAAATTCCCCTCAAAAGTTTCTTAAGGAATTAAACTATATTCAATTATTTAAATAATATTTTTGTTTATCTTTCAACATTTTTTTTTTCATATTTTAGTCGAAAGCATTTTGTTTCTGACGTCCAGTTTTTTAATCCCTTCCCTTGCAGCCATGAATGATACAACAGAATCTGTATTTAGTCGACTGCGGTTTAGTTTTTAAATTTTTAAGAATACTAGCGCTCAACCGATGCATTTGAAAAAGGCAGTATCAGCAACAACGGAATAACAATTTTTATGTTAGGAAACAGGTGTCCTCCCGCAGCGTTTTTCAGGCGAAACACTTTTCCCCGGTAACATTCAGCATCAATGTTATCTGTACAAACTTCAAGCCCATGTTGAAGAAAATCTAGCATAGGTAGCGTGAGCTCGCCACTCGTCGTCTAATTTTTGTGCTGTCACAAATTTATAAACACTGGAAATCGCTTCAGCACAGGTACCAGTGATTTAATTTCTAACTGTTGAACTGCTGATGGATTTACAGCAGATATAATAGAAAATAGAGGATCTCCGAAATCAAATCGCTTGGTATTGTCTGACGTCAATTCCATATAAAATTCTTGGCATGTTCTATAGAAATCTGCAATAGATGCGAGGTACATTTTTATGTTTTTCCAAATCTTCCATACTTTCTCCAGCCTGTAATCCAATATATATTTCGTCTAAACCTAGCAAATGTGTTGAATTTCTAAAGTCCGAACTAGTTGGTCGAGGCCATGCTGCGGGGCGAGAGGGAGTGGGAAGCGGTCGCCTCCTTCTGCGAAGCAGTCATGCTTTCGAAGGAGGAGGCGGGCCGCGTGAGGGAGAGGATGGCGTCCTCCCTCCAGCCCAGCCGCAGTGGTAGACGCCCACGGCGTCGGACGTCGGCCGACGATCTCCGGCCACCGTAGGCGCGGGCATGCGGACAGCGAGTAAAGGGCAACTCGCTGTCCGACCATGGACCATGCCCGGGTCGACGGCGCGTCGTGTTCCACGCGCGCCTCAAAGAGCGTCAGCAACATGACGAGGCCCCCTCTGCAGAGGGCCGAAGCCCGCCGGGGTCGTGGGACTCATCCCGTTACCGTGGCCCCGGTATGTAAAGGGTTATTGAAAGAACACCGTGGATTTTAGTCAGTAAAAGTCTGACAGTCCCTCCCACCCTGCCCGGAGTGGGAGGACTTATTTGATAATTTTACCACGTTAAAAAAAAAAAAAAAGAAAGGGATGTGCCATACATAATGATTCTAAAAAATGTCAATGTCGATAACGAATGATGAAATATCTATCGACGTGAATTAGATATCAAAATCCCCGCATTCTCCCCACATAATACCAATCCCCAATAAATCCCCAATCAACTTGAGATTCCCCATAGTTTGGGGAATTCCCCACAAATTGGCAACGCTGGACATGAGCCCTGTGGCCATGTCGCGCGGACACCGATACGCCCCCTTACCACTTCTCTGTATTTTTGATTTCTGTGGTGGTTGGTAACAAGTGTTGCTCTATACAATATTGTTGGGTTTATTTAATAATCGCGACCCTTCGCGACACCACCCGTTTTGTTTATGATTGGTCTTTTTAATTTATCTTTATATGTAACCAAATTTAGGATGAAATGACGTGATAAGATTATTTTTGGTGCAAACGCAATCATTTTATTAAACTGAGTGAATAGTTCGGGCCTATTTCGGTCATTATTTGTCATTTTCATTTCGGTTCGTACAGCATTTGTATCAAAGTATTAGTTTCACACAAAAATATTGTCGCATATATTATGCGCTATGAGTGGATAAAAATATCAGTAGGTATATAAGGCAAGTAAGTAAAATAAATTGATGTAAATTATATTTGTACTGATATTTTAGGCTACTTAGTTAGGCTACCACTGATTGAAATTCGCCTATATTAGCCCGGCCGCAGACGTTCGGTTTCCGCATTAGGTTTCCTGATCAGGAAAAAACCTGAATGCTCTGCTTACATACAAAATGTTCAACAAGGCGCACATCATTCGTTTTTTTCCGTTCGGAATTGTTCACCTTGTCGAACATTTTGGTTTCCGAATCTGAATTCCTGATCAGGAAACCTAATACGGAAACCGAACGTTTGCGGCCGGGCTTAGGATTAAGCTGTGAAAAACGGGTGACATCGGCCCTAGAGTTGGGCATTGTCGTTCCATTAGTGGAACTCGTTTCTCAAATCTCGTTCCGAGAAGTGAGCAGTTCCGCTAAATCGTTCCACAGTTCCATTCGGTCCGGTATCAGCTGTAGTACTATAATAATTGCAAAGAAATCTTTTTCTACCGAGTCCGGAGTTGCAACTTGTAACTTCCGGAGTCAGTATTCGTTCGTAAACTGTAAACACCAGCGAAGTCCGTTTATTTAAGAAAATAGATTCGATTTCCCTTCATACTTTTTTCAGGCCTAGGACTGACAAAGTGATAAATTGTTGGATAATAAATATCTACTTTCCACTTTAAAAGGCGTATTTAAAAATCAACTCTATTTACAATAATTTAAAAAATTATAATCTTAGGTATTCTGCTGTTTATATTTTTTTTGTCCTTGTTTTTTTTTTATACTTGTTATTCTTGTTCAACTAATTTTCGATACTTTGTGTCATGCAATTGACGTAATAGACTAGACTAATATAAAATTCGAACCAATATGAAAAATACGCCGAATAACGTAAACAGTTGCTTAAATTAGTGTTAATCTAAAATGAACTTATTCTTCTATGACATAAAGACTAAAATAGTTTACGTTTCTAGAATGTCAAATTTAACTAAAAAAAAGAAAGCGATATAAAATTGTCAGTGTGTATGAATGAGACGGACGACGCTTGCATTGATGCGGTGTGAGTCGAAATGATGAGCCGGAACTGTGGAACGAAAATATCGCACACTAGTGAACGAGTTCAATTCGATCACTGAGTGTGAGCAGTTCATCGGAACGAATCAGTCCGGAGTTACTCAACTCTAATCGGCCCCCGAGTTGTTGGCAACACTGACGGTGGTCGGTTGCTGTCATTTGTCAAATTCTATCTGTGAGTGTCTGAGTGAATTGATTGTGTGATGTGTTCTTAATTTTCAAGTTTGGCTTTTAAAACATCAAAATTTTGGAATTGGAAGCAATGGCGACGTCCAGCGAAACGTCCGACCAAAATGTAAAATCCAGACGTCCTGCTGGTAAGGGTTTTTCGACACACCTTTAGAACGGCCTTGTGTTATCGATTG
The DNA here is from genome assembly GCA_943138885.2 of Tholera decimalis. Lineage (NCBI taxonomy): Eukaryota > Metazoa > Arthropoda > Insecta > Lepidoptera > Noctuidae > Tholera > Tholera decimalis. The sequence continues at coordinate 22,607,181 of OW964568.2, read as the reverse complement.
GGGAATTTGATTGACTCAATTATTGCTTTGATTGTAGAGTCTGCGTTCAAACAGCAGCGCCTGCCGGCTTGGCAGCCGATCCTGACTGCGGGGACGGTCCTGCCAACATTTTTCGTCATTGGCATTGCTTTTATACCTGTTGGTATAGGCCTACTTTACTTCTCAGATGAGGTGCGCCCTTAAGTTCACTAATGTCAAATTTATAGTTAAAGTAATTGTATGACTAAGTTGTCATCTAATATCTATTAATTTCATGTATATGTGTAAATTTTATAGTATAATTAGCAAGTAGGTATGTAGTTACAATGTTATTGTTATAGAATATTGTTAATGATTGTTATTATTGACATCTTTTCATTTGTGTACTGACTTTTACAGTAACAGCTTTTATGTTAAGATACAAATATACAATACTCTATGTTGCTGTTATTGAATGTTACAATAGCAATATTTAATTTGAGATAGGTTTCTATGAAAAACTCCAGTATATATTCATGATGATTTTATATCTGTGTTTCCCTTTTAGGTCAAAGAACATGTTATTGACTACACAAATTGTATGAAAGAGGGTGAAAACATCACTTGTGCGGACTACATCAAGCAGAGCTCTATGGATCAATGCATTTGCCGGATTTCCTTTAACTTGACTGAGGATTTCAAAGGAGATGTGTACTTTTACTATGGACTCAGTAACTACTACCAGAATCATCGACGATATGTCAAGTCTAGGTAAATACAAACCACATACATAGTTAATCATAACTGAATAATCATAATCAAATTCTACTTACTACTTCTATCTACTTAAACACTTGCTGCCAAATCCAAATAATCATTTTACTTGTATTTATTTATTTTATTTGGCTCCTCAACTATGAGTACACTGTTACACATACAATGGCACAATCTTATATGTAAGTGCACCATCACTTAAAGAAAAGTACTGCATGCACTATACTATTTTGCGCATAAACCGCTAAAAATAAAGGAAAAAAAAAGAAAAAGAATTGTAGCACTAAAATTTAGAATTATAGATGTGACTTTGAAATTAGGCAAATATTTGTGACAAATCTGAAGAATTATTAACAATTGTTACGTAGATTACTTTTTTACAGAATAATTTTGAAAGATTCTCTTCAGAGAAGGCAAAGATGTATGAAACAAGTCGATGTATTCATTGTGTTTTTGGTGTACGTCAAACATTCTGGATAGAGAACAATACTGCCTTAAATTAGAATTACTTTTTGGTGACCTGAATAATTACTTAAATTATCATAACAAAATCTTTTTAAACATAAACAGTTTTCCTTATTGGCATTCAAGTTTACTGAGAAATGGACTCTTCATTCATGTTGTGGGTTCACAAAAAAATTACTATTTTTGGTACCATACAGTGTTAATATATTGTTTCAATTTATTGTTTCAGAGATGACACTCAACTTCTTGGCCGTTTGTCAATGACACCATCAAGCGACTGTTTGCCATTTGCTTTTGCAGTTGAAGACGGAAAACAAAAGCCTGTAGCACCATGTGGGGCCATAGCAAATTCTTTATTTAATGGTATGACTATCTTTTATATAATAACTAGCAATGCGGCTCAGCTTTGTGTGGTCTCACTCTGCTAATTCATACAACTCCTTAATAAATGATACACTAAATCCTCATACCTCATGAATCACTATACATTGTGAAAACCAGATTAAAATCAGTTCAGTAGGTTTTCATGAATATGACTGTTTTATAATATGCAGGGATGGAAGATATGTTTGAGCTTATAAAATGACAGATATGTATGACAAAATGTGGTTTAATTTGTAAAACTACTAGTCAATTCAACTTTTCTTGAATTGTATTTATGAAAGAATTTGGTATGAATATTGATTGATATAGTTGGTGCAGTGGTTGAACAATTGGATGTTTGTAAAACAGCATGTTTTATACACATCCAGACACTACCCTTCCTATTGTAAGGCAACAAGGAATAAAGGATAACCCATTAGTTCATTGCTGTATACATTTCATAAATATTTAAACTGGCATGGGCTGTATGTGTACAGCCTACTATATGATCTTATGTTATGTCAAACAAGATGTTTACTATGTTTATGAACACTTGAGTTTTTGATATTTCGGCACTGTTGCAAGCACCATGATCATACACAAACCAAATGGATGATGCTGAATGTTTCGGAAACTTGAAATAATTCATAAAAAATATAGTAAAGATTTTGTTTCAAGTTCTAATGATAAACAAAATCTTCCCAATTATACTGAATAATTAAGATAACAATATCACTTCTTACCATAAATGTATTCATGTTACCATTGCTTGGATTGAAAAACAGGAATGCAAGAACACTATAGACTCTGAGTTTAATTTCTGATTAGTTATTACATTGTATTATGCCAATTGTTCTACACTGTCCTCTCATACCTAAAAAAACTACCTAAAATGCAAAGATTGTGAAAATCAATTTTTTTTTAAAGAATGTTTTGCCGGTTCTTCTACATAGGAAACAACCTATTTCGAACCATGCACTAGCTTATGACCTTCTAAAGTGCCCATATAGGCTCATGTGAAATAAAACTATTTTTGTCAAAAAATTCTTCAAAATCAGTCATAAAACAAAAATATTTTTTGTAAAAAAATTGAATAATTTATGTTTCTTTGTGTCTCCAGATACGTTGACAGTCCGCTCTCAAGAACTGAAAATGGATGTGCCCGTCTTTCGTACAGGGATTGCGTGGGATTCAGACAAGCAAATCAAGTTTAGAAATCCCCCTGGTGACCTCAAGACAGGTTTGTGTTGTTGTATACAGTATATACTGTTTTCCAACAGTCCTTGGTTATATTTAACAGTGATGTGAGTCTGTATTAGATAAATAGTAAAGATGCAACTGCATCGATAAAAACAAAACATACTAAACTTATAAAAAACTAAAAAGTCTATCTGTGTGATGCCTTGTACCACAAACTTCTGGAATAACTTGTGTATAAATCTAAAAAGTAGTAAGTACTTAGGTAAAGGGTGATTTTTTAAGAGGTATAGGATTTGATTTTCAAAAAAAAACACAAAATATTTGAAAATTTTGATGAAATCTTTATTGGAATCGATAGAACGATCAATATAATTTAATGTTTGATGATGATTTCATGCAAATGCTGGCCGCGGCTCCGGTTTAGATGGCCCATTCGCAAGGCCCAATTTCGGCACACTCTCTCCAACATATCAGCCGGTATATCACGAATAAATGCTTCAATATTGGCTCCCAGTGCGTCAATCGTTGCTGGTTTATCCCTGTAGACATGAGCCTTAACATGGCCCCACAAGAAAAAGTCCAAAGGCGTTAGATCACACGATCTAGGCGGCCAATTGACAGGCCCAAAACGTGAGATAAACTGTTCACCGAAGGCGGCTCTCAATTGGGCCATTGTTTCGCGTGCCGTGTGGCATGTGGCACCGTCTTGTTGAAACCACATGTCAGGCATGTCCAATTCTTCCATATTGGGCAAAAAAAAATCGCCAATCATCACACGGTTGCGCTCGCCATTCACAGTAACGTTTCGGCCATTGTCGTCTTTGAAAAAGTACGGCCCGATGATGCCACCGGCCCATAATCCACACCAAACAGTACATTTTTCGGGATGCAGTGGTAGCTCTTGCAATGCTTCTGGCTGGTCTTCACTCCAGATGCGGCAATTATGCTTATTGACATATCCATTCAACCAGAAATGAGCTTCGTTGCTGAACACAATTTTTCGATAAAAAAGTGGATCTTCCTCCAACTTTGCCAATGCCCATTCACCAAATGTTAGACGTTGTGGGAGGTCGTGTGGCTTCAATTTTGCACCAGCTGTATCTTGTAAAGTTTTACACCCAAATCATTTCGCAAAATTTTCCACGTAGTGGAGTAACAGAGGCCCAATTGCTGCGAACGGCGGCGAATCGACATTTCACGGTCATCACTAACACTGGCGGATACAGCCGCAATATTTTCTTCGGTCCTCACTCTACGCGTGTTCGTGGTTTAATGTCCAATAATGTAAACTGGGTTCGAAATTTAGTCACAAGCTTCCGAATAGTTGCCTCAGTAGGCCGACCAAACTGCCCATAAATTGGAAGAAGTGCGCGATGCACTCTCTTAACCGAGCATGCATTTTGATAGTAAAATTCAATAATTTGCAAGCGTTGTTCGTTCGTAAGTCGATTTATGGTTAAATTATAGACCAAATTGAACAAGTTTGACAATGACACAAGACACGATTCACGCGTGATCTGTCAAAAACAGTGTTGCCTAAAAGATACCAGCAAAAAAAATAACCCGTTACAAGTAAAAGTGAAAAAAAAATACATTTTTATTATCAAATCTTTTTAAATTAAACTTACATTACAGTATATTGTCGTTAATTTTTATTTAAAGTTTCATAATTTTTCATATTATCTAACCATAAAATCTTCATAAATGTTGATTGATGATGATTTATGATCACAGTACTTATATAAGCCATAACAACCATGACAAATAGAAAGACAGAGATGAAACTAAAAAGCTGGGCAGTTTGGAAACTATTTAATTTAGCCACACAACCAGCCACAGGCAGTGACAAACTCCAAGTTAACAAAAAATTAAACTAATACAGAAAGTCATACTGTATAATTAAAGCAATCGCAACATTCATCTTTGGCTCTTGTTCAAGCAAAAGCAATACTTTTATCATCTACTGAGACTTTTCCCAAGGATGTTGGGGCCGCGGGCATGCGGACAGCGAGTAAAGGGCAACTCGCTGTCCGACCATGGACCATGCCCGGGTCGACGGCGCGTTGTGTTCCACAATACCTTGAAAGGACCAGGGTTTTCTGGTTTCTAACTACCGTACCGTAACGACTCTTAAGCTTTGGTTTCCTAGGATAGCGGTGCCGTCAAATAGCAGCCGTAATACAGCGGTGAATGACGTCACTAGAACGTTGTCTATGTAAACAAAATGGCGCGGTTTCCTAGAGAGCGGTAACTGACACCGTAACGTCAAAAACCGGTGCCGCCATTTGCATGACGGCCGTCTTGTCGGTGTCAGATAGTTTCGTGAACGTTTCCAAAGAGAATGTAATACACTAGATAGCGATGAAGCAGACAGTGTGTTAAAACGGCCGTGGAACTTTCCACATGTCGTCACCGTAAAGACGGCCGCCTTTTTGCGTCCGTAATATTACGACCGCTATATGACGGCACCGCTTTCCTAGGAAAACAAAGCTTTAAAGATGTACAAATGACAGCTAGGACCAATGGTTTGATGTGCTTCCGAGGCACGGAGGAATCTCGATATGTTGAGATGGTCACCCACGGACCGACCTCGGCAAGCATTGCTTAACATTGAAAATCGACCTGTGCGGCTGTTATTATTTGGTCACGAGCTTCTTATTATTAAGCCATGAACACCTGCAAAAGAATTACTTTATTAAAAGAAAATGTTCTCATTTAAACAATTGATTGCAGCATTCGCAAACTTCACGAAGCCAGAAAACTGGCGACTCCACGTTTGGGAGTTGGATCCTAACAACACAGACAACAATGGCTTTCAGGTAATTAATCATTACAACTCAAAATATATGTTGCTCATTTGCAGGGGCGTGCACAGGATTATGACAGGGTATGCAGCGGAGTAATCTGTCACAAAAACTTTTTCTTTTATAGATTTTTAGCATAGCCACAGCCACGCATCGCCACCATGCTACGATGCGTGGCTGTGACTATGCTAAAAATCTATAAAAGAAAAAGTTTTTGTGACCGATTACTCCGCCGCATACCCTGTCATAATCCTGTGCACGGGCCTGGCTCATTGCTAATATGTCCACATATTGATAGAAAACTTCATTTTAGTTATTGTCAATAGATAAAATACCAAGTAATGCTGATAAATGTTTTGCAGCATTAGCATTATGCTTTTATTGCATGAAGTGGATTGGTAGATATACTTCGTTCTTCTTCTTTACTGCAAACCCAAGCAAAGATAATGTCTATAGAAGGGGATTTACAGATGGCTGAAATGAGAATGTATATTCGGCGTGACCCCACAGACAGTGGCCCACCTTCTATCATGTTCCACATCACTATATGATCTTATGTCTGCATCAGTGAGCGGAGTTTGCGTAGCTGAATTTTGGGCCAAACTTATAAAATAATAGCTGTCGCGCTGAGCTTCGCTCTCGAGGAATTTATCTCGATAAAACCATAACCTGCTCCTTTCAGCCGTATAAAAAGTAGCCTATAACCTTCCTTAAGCTTCAATCTACTTCCATACCAAATTTTCATCCAAATTCACCACATACTTTTGAAGATAGCGCGTTCAAACAAACAAACTTGTCCGCTTTATAATATTTGTATAGATTTTTGCCATCGACAAGCTAAGATGAAGCTTCTTAAAGTGTAGTCAGTGTTGAAGAAGTCATACGCTTCTACACACACAGCGTCACCAAACGTATGCTTATTTTCAAGTTTAGTTCACACTTTTAAAAATGAATTCGTTACGATTGTTATAATTTATTGATTACTTCAAGAAGAGTTAATTTTTTCGACTTGAATTCGAACCATTGCATCAGCCAACGCCGCCATACCCATACTAGTAGCTAGTTTGACAAACTATCTAGCCAGCCCATATGAATTGCCATGAAATTGTTATATCAACTATCATCCGAGTCACTTTAAAGTCTCTGTTTAATCCACAGATGATAATCCAGATAATATCCGCATCGATCCACTCCATTAATTTTACTTAGGTAGTTATGTTTGTATATAATTGTATTATATAATAATTAAAATTCGTATACCACTAAATGGAAACACTGTTTCCAATTTCTTAAATTTATTCATTCGCTCTATACGTTTACGTACGAACAATTATTAATTATGAGCAAAAGCAAATTGAAAGAGAAAACATATAACAGGTAACGCTTGCTCCGTGAGATTCCGGTCTAGTAACTTGTTAAAAATAATTCTTGTATATCAAAAAACCTTTACTTGTAGCGTAATATTGTTTTATGACTGTCATAACACTCAAAAATGTTCAAACTCGCATGAGCGATGTGCCGCACACGGCCAAAGTAATAAACGACGCACTAATACGGCCAACCGCACTAGATAGACTTGCTTCAACCGCGCATTCGCGTTCATAGCACCACACGAAAATTATTTGAACACGCATGAGCGTTTGCCGCACAGGGCTAGTGAGCTAACTAGTTAGTATTTGTAGAAAGTTTGCTAATAATTCAGTAACTATTATTATTTTTTCAAGTTATAACTATTAAAAAAAAAACTATTATTATTTATGTATTATATTTCGCCATACACGAAAGCCTCTTAGGGCTTATATGTGTGCTGGCGAGTCGTAATTAATTCTTTGTTTGATTATACAGAAAAAAAAGCAGGAACACTAAATTTTGGCATTTGTTATGCATAGCGTTTGCAATTCCTCTGGGATACTAAAACGTTAAATATGGATGTATATGTTCACTTAAAACAACGAAGAGTAAAAGACTACCTACGGTTTACGTTAATAGGATGTCACTAATCATTTGTCAAGGGCTTTATGTGAAAAGTGTTTCAGTTGACAAAATATTTATTTATTTAAATTAAGGATGACTTACAGCAAATAAAACACAAAACAAAAAAACAAAATCGTCAGAGAGCTCACGTTTAGACTTATAATAAAATTTATATTATGAAATATAGAAAGCAAACTATACACACACACACACACACACACACACACACACACACACAGAAATAAATATAAATTAATGATAAAATGTATACTATTTTCTTTTATTTTTAATTAGTAACTAGAATTGATTGTAAATAAATCTATTTTTATTAAAATTTTCATATCTAACCAGGCAGGATAAAAGCCACTCACTCTCCCATTATTTCATGTGATGAATATTTTAATAAATGGCGCGGGATTACTATTAAAAAGACTGCTCCGTCACCACTGCGACCTAAACCCCGTTGGAATTAGGGTTGCCATACGACTGGAATTTTCCGGACATGACCGGTAATATAGGTCTTTGTCCGGAATGCGGAGGGTATCCTAAACCGTCCGGAATTTCTACAATTGAATGAAAGAGTGAAACGTAAAAAAAATCGGTTGTCTGTAAAGTCGGTTTACTGACGATAGTTGAACGTGACAACGTCATAAGAAAATTCTGATGGAATGGTTGCATTTTTCAAAAGAAAATTTTAATTTTATTTCTTTGATAGATATTTTGTATGGATATAGAGAAGGAGGTAAATGGAAATCACTATTGAATTGATCAAGTTACATTTATTTGTACGCATAAATACAATTAGCTATGTCAATTTTTTTTTCAATTGTAAAGCAATTGATTTTTTACTCATCGTGAAATAGTTCTGTTAACTTATAGTTATAGTTTTGTCAATTATAGCATAACCTACAATCGCTGCACTAGCGGACCGATGCTATTTATTTTAATGATGATAGCACGAATATTCGACAATATATCACTGAACATATCTTGCACTTCAAGCCTTAAATGGAACACCTCAGAGCGAGGTTAACGCCGCATGAGTCATATATTTTCGTGCGTGCAGCCAGCTTCATCGAATTATAAGACGTTGTCAAGTCAAAATATAATGTTTTAATTTCAAATTAAGGAAAGTCAGGAATTTTCATCAAATGACCGGAATTTATTCCGGATTTTCGATTTTTTAATGGGTACAGGCACAGGGGCATGTTGCCGAAAAAAAAAACAGTATCATGATCTTTTTATTTTTACGTCCCTTCATAATCACATTTTACTTTTTGTTAATTTCAGACAACATTATTAAAAAAATCGTTTACATCGTTATTCGATTTTATACCAGGATCGATTAATTTAGTTACGTCACAATTTCGTAGTCGTCATTATCTGACAACTCAGAAACTCAGTCTACTGCATCGAATTAAAAGTCCGGGTATAAAACCCAAACTTTGTTATTAGGTTCCATATTAAACTACATACACGTATAAATAATAAATAATTTGATCACGAAGCCACAGCAAAACACTGATGTCCCGTGTCCTAAGTCACAGTTTTACTCTTGTTTAGGAGGCAGGGTTTCCATTGTTTAAGACACATTTTTAAATCCAAAACTGTATTGTAACCTTATTAATAAGTAATTTATGTAACAAAAGCATTTTTGGTTTTCAATAAAGTTATTAACTTTACTTCTTCTTAGCGTGTCTATGGCAAAATATTTTAAATGAGTTTGGCCCAAAACTCAGCTACGCGAATCCACTCGCTGATGCACACGTAAGATCATCAAGAGTGCAGGCGACAGAGCATGCGGAGCAAGATATACATTTGAGATCTGAGCCATCTGTACATCCCCATCTATACAGGTTTTCTTTGCTTTGGCTGAGTTGGGTTCGCAGTCTGTTAACTATACTAATATGTAGATAACACGGATTTGAACGTACATGCTTGGCGTGTGGGGGTAACCATTTAATGGAGCTGTGTGTACTTTCAGAACGAGGATCTTATAGTGTGGATGCGAACAGCCGCGCTGCCCACGTTTCGCAAATTGTATCGCCGGGTAAACCACACCGCGCTCTTCTTCAGCACTGGACTCGTCAAGGGGCCTTACGTGCTCACCGTGGAGTATAGTGAGTATCATACCGAGCCTTTAAAGCAAGAGTAAATAGGCATCTTCTGGGCTCTCTCGTTCAATCGTAGACCTCATCTATCGCTTTCCATCAGGCGAGATTCAGGTCAAGACTGGGCTCAACCCAAATAAAAAAAGTTCATTCCTAAGTAATATCCTAAAGTAAGTACTACATTAGTTGAGCAGACTTGAATCCTGATGCGGAATTGTTCGAAACCACAGAACAGATAAAAGAGGTTAGAAAGGAAATAGTTCGTGATTTGTATAAGAACGCGTGTCGCCGCTTGTCGCCCACTATTTAGCTCCACTACAAAAAAGAGACCCGTTACGTATGCGAATTACGCACACAAATAAATTACACATACTTAAATCGAGAGCTTGATACTGATTGTAACTCACTGTCTATAAACATGCACCGTGCATCACGGCCAATCAGGGCAAAGGACGAAACGTCAATGGTTGAAGTGTGAAGTACGCAAAGCATGCAGTACATTATAAGCAGACTTGGTCATTGCGTTACACATCGGGCAATGTATATTTTTTGTAACTTATTGCAATAATGTTGTTAATGTTTAAAATTTCATAGTGATCAGAATATTTTTATGTTGTTTACAAATAAAATTGTAATTAAATGTTACTTTCGAGTCGAAAAATATTTCGACTTACCGATGGAAAGATATACCTCCTCGCTCTATACTTGCGGTCTAACATTTTGTTTTACTGGTTATAATTGCACAACATGGCATTTTAAAGCAGAGCTCTGTGATCCGAAGTAATCCGAAGCGCACTAAACGCAGTGAATGAATTAATCGGTCGAGCTATGATTTTCGTATCATAAATGTGGCGCGCTCGCCACGCCCACATTACCATTCCAACCTTATTCATCTATTCCGTGTTACAAACAGTTACCGCGGCCTCGGAAGACTAAAGGCAAATGACGGAACAAAACGGGCAAAAGTATGACACACCCTCCCACTTCGGCAAGATCGGGAGGCAGTCAGTGGATGATTTCCCATCCTTAAAGGCTCATTTACACGATGCCATTTTCTTGTACATACAAGAGCAATAATTGAATACAATAAGTGATGCGCAATAATTGACCTGCAAGAATTGTAAGAAAATGTTTACACGCGGATATAATCAAAAAATGGAACGCAATTAATGAATGCAAGTCTTGACAAAAAATAATTGCAAATGTGTTTTGTTTACACCAATACAATTATGTTTAGGAGATTATTGCTTTCATGTTTTGACTTGTCTAAACACAAGCTTGTTTGTACTTGTAAGGCAGTTGCTTCAAGTATTGCACGTATTTGCGTTGGCGAATTTTTCATTCAAGTGTTGAACGTGACTGTTTATGGTTCAATATTATTAAATATGAGTCAAAAAGTTTTTAAATTTAGTTTTGCTGATTTAATCAAATTGATTGAGATATTATATCGCAGTCATGATTGTTTATGGGATACTCAAAATGTAAATTATATTGTGACTGTGTACCTAATGAATCTCCAGTTGCCAAATATTTTAATACTATTTCGCGTTTCGTTCGAGCAGGAATAATTATTATTGTATTTTGCCTTTGTATGGAAGAATCAACTTTATCTAACAAATAATAAAACTGGGTTCTGTTCACACGAAACATGTCTGTAAAGTCATCTTCATTTTCTGTTTGTAACTCTACACAAAGATTGTTAGATGCTCCGAGAATTTCTCTTCTTGCTACCCATTTTTTGATCCAACACCTTTTTTTACGACGTTTTCTCAATATTTCTTGCCTTAGGAGAGCAGCAACGATTAACACACCCTCACTCACTGCACTCATGTTTGCAAATGTAGAGAGAATCCAATTGAATACAAGTATTTATTAATAAATTATTGTATGTGCTGTTTACACCAAGAAAAGTTTTGATACAAGAGTTGTACAATACGTCAAGAATGTTACGTATTGTTTAGACCATGCAAGTTTATTTTTTGCTTCAATTATTGCTTTTGTATGTATAATAAAATGGCATCGTGTAAATGAGCCTTAAGAGTCCCTAACAATTTTACTGCCAAAAAAGAGAAATTACCTATTTTTGTAGAACAAATATCTCAATAACGGCATAAAATATCATTTTTCTTTTAATAGAGCTTAAACATTGTATTATGTGGTCAAATTAGCATTTAAATACGTACTCAAAATAAATCGAGCAAGCGCATCGATTTATAAGGCATACTTTGAAAATGTAATTACAATAAAATATGAGCTCCGAATTAAAATAAAAAGTAATAATTTGGTAGATAAATACCTGTATTATTCAGAATTAGTTTTTAATTTTCTTTTCATTAACGAATTCTTACACAAAAGCGACGGTTTTGCAAAGGATTTTATTGAGTTTTCTCTGACGTTACTAATTTTTTTTAAGTACATCTCCCCATTTTTTTATCAAAAATAATTTGTTAACTTACTAGTGCACTATATACCCAATGGTCAGGTTTTTTTTAGATTGTTATTCACCCCCATTAAGCTAAAAAACTAGTTGAAAACCCTGGTATTACGTGATTTCGTGAAAACACGTGTTTGTATTTTTTTTTTAATTTATTTTGAGTAGATATTTAAATTCTAATTTGACCACATATTAGATAAATATACAATGTTTAACGCTGTTTTATTTGAATAATGATAATTTATGCCGTTATTAAGATATTTGTTCTACAAAAGTAGGTAATTTCTCTTTTTTGGCAGTAAAATTGTTAGGGACTCTTAAAAGAAGACTTGAATCCTGCAAAGAAAACAATCATAATCATAATTTTATTGGAATTAAAATTGGTTGAGATAATCTCCTTACATACATAATTTTGGTATTCGCATTAGGATTACTCTGTATCACGAATGCCGTCACCTTATTTCGTACAAACAATCAATGACGTATTATAATATAGACGCGTTATATTCCCACAAAGCACTTCTCAAAAACGGTACGAAACACAGCGAATTAGTATCTAATACGTGTAAAGAAAAGGACAGAAAATAAATAATATAATATAATAATATAATATAATAATAATAATAATATTCCACAACTTTCACACAACGCCATCTAGTCCCAAACTAAGCAGAGCTTGTGTTATGAGTACTAGACAACTGATAAACATACATATATATTTTTAAATACATACATGTTATAGATAAATATTACACCCAGACAAAGAACAAATGATCGTGCTCATCACACAAACATTTGTCCAGGGTGGGATCTTTAGTTACGTTCCGATGAAACGCTGCATGCTTATTGGTCAAGCGCATGTGTGACGTAGCATTCATAGGCACGTGGGGAAAGAAGGACACTTAATTTTTGTATAAAATAGTATTTTTTAATTTATAAATATTAATGTAATATTTCATAACAGTAGTTATTGTTAAGGTGCAGTTATATAATGTTGTATATTATATAACTGCTGCATGGAACTTTTTCAATAATTTGTAGCAAAAGTTACCTATGTTTCTTTTTATGTTATACTTAACATGTTGTAGCAAAATGTTACAAACTGTTATGAGATATTATCATGTTACACAAGTTTATAATAAACCATTATATAATTGCTGTGTGGGAGCACCTTTAAGCAATTATTATAAAACAAGCATTAAAAACCTTAATCTTAAATTATAGATAAACTAAAAAATAGGGTGGACTATGTCGGCAATGTAAAATGTAAATAAACACTATAGTTAGTATAAATAACATGGAATATAATAAAAATATTATATTCATTCAATATAATACTTAACACAACCCAAAAAAACTGGTACAATAGTTCCCAAACATCCCCTAACGTCACGTGACTGACTTCATTCATACGTTAGCCACAATTAGCCGTGTTGAAAAAATTGAATAAAAAATGTTTTTCTGTTGATATTTATTTATGAAATTACACATTTTGGCCTCTCATGGAAGCAGTATAATTAGTGCAACGTATGAAAACGCACAAAGGCATGTTTTTCTTTTTCTAATTTTGTTTTAACTCTTTGAGCCACACTTCTATATTTCGAATAATATGAACAAAAAATATATATGGCTGTATTAGTTAGGACTACTACATGTATAAAAAAAATAAAAATATTGCTTCAGCCTTAAGGCTTTTGAGGAATGAGGTGGTTACCAGTACTAACCACCGTGGCTATAGAATAAAACATGTATGATGAATAAAGAACTTTATTTTATGGAATTGTTTCCTTACTACAACTACTTCTTGTGAAAATCCGCAAACCAAGTTTTTCCTTTACGTAGGCAATGAGGAACTTTACACATGCTGCACTCCCAAACTGTGCGTACTGGAAGAGACTGTACTGCACAAGCAGCAGCGCCTAGATATGGTTGTGATGTGGTTGGTGCCGACTACTTTTTTCACGTATTTCTTGGGGAACTGTTGGTTTGTGACGTTTTATCAGCACAGGAAGCGGAGAATGCGCTGGAGAACTGGTATTGGAACCATAAGATCGCTTATTCACAAAAGCAGGGGCAAGAATGCCCTGGTAGACAGAACGGCGGAATTTCTTCAGTGTCAGTCTTGGCAGTCCCATATCATCAAGTTTTTGAAGATCTTTGTAAATAATAAACGAATTTACCAACGCGCAGTCCAAGAAATGAAAGAATATTCTATGCCACCACTTACGAGACTTTCTTTCAATGGCATAACAGCTTTTGAGTTGGTCAAACTTGTCTACAAAGTTCATATTTGCGTTGGCAAGCTATCTGATTTGAGTCACCATTACGCTCTTTGCGAATAACAGTACTGACATTTCGAGGGTCGTGGTAGTTTGATAGAAGGTGGACTACCCTCTTATCTTTCCACTTCATCACAGTCACATTTGTGTCACTGACTCGTTAGTCATGTTTACCCCTTTCTAAGAAGTTCGACGGCCTATCCTCGCTGCCGCCATAACATGACACTGGCAGAATAGTCGACACCGGCTCAGTTTTTTTTTTTTTTTTTTTTTTTTATTTAGAATAGGTTCGCGTTTGACCACCATCTCACCTGATGGTAAGTGATGATGTGGTCGAAGATGGAGCACGCTTACCTAAAAGTAACCTATTCACTCTTGACTTAAAGACTCCTAGGTTATAGCTATCGGGAAACACAGACTCCGGCAGGGAATTCCACTCCTTAGCCGTACGCACAATGAAGGTATTCCCAAAACGTTTGGTGCGTATGGGTGGGATGTCCACCATGTAACGATGGCGCTTCGCCGTTTGTCTCGTAGTCCGATGATGGAACGGGCTTGGTGGAATTAAATTGTGTAATTCCATCGCACACTCCCCGAAATGTAACCGATAGAAAACCGATAGACTTGCAACTCGTCGTCGATGTTCAAGGCTCTGGAGCTTTGATTCGACCAGTGCATCGTTGCCAATGAGTCTTTTGGCCCGCTTCTCGATAGACTCAAGCGCGTCCAGTTGGTATTTAGCAGATCCATCCCAAAGATGAGAGCAGTACTCCATACACGACCGAACCTGGGCTTGATAGAGATTGAGCAACTGTTCGGATGTGAAGTACCGTCTCACCTTTGCTAGGATTCCCAACTTTTTTGATGCTAGTTGAGCCTTAGCCTCGATAAGTTGCCAAAGAAGGAGAAAAAAAAACTTTTTATCTTCTTTGAGTAAATGTTTTCTAGTAGCATTTACACTACCTCAAGCCAGGATTTTGTCGTTCAGTAAATCAAGCTGCAACTTGTAGCTGTTAAAATAATTATCAAAGTAGACTCTGTGATAATCGCTTTACTATTGTCGCACCCAAATCTTTTTCAACATTGTGTTCTTGTTTGCCAGTATATAATTGAAAATCGAGACAGTAACCAGACTCAGCACACTTCATAGTATAGCTTCTTTTCCATTTCGGTAGCCGAAATGTCGAAGACAAATCATCAGCTGGTTGAGAAGTAGAAGCAGAGGTATAATAGGTACTTACAAAATTAGCCAGAGGTATAAAAAATATCAAAAACCAAATTGTAAATATCAAGCGAATTATAAGTAAATTATTGGCCTATTGTCACGGTGGTTACCTACACTAACCACCACATTCAAGTACTATTTTAGTAATATTACGTATAAAACTATAATCAAATCTACTGCCAAACGTAAACAGCAACACTTTAGACATATTTTAAAATAAAAATAACGTTATAATAACGAAAACATACCTTTTTAATTCAATAGTGCAATCTCTGTGAAATAAAACACTCGCGACCCATCGAAACTCAAGTTCGTAATTCTAACTAACAATCGATTCAACCGACACCTACCGGTCATTCATAGAGGTCAGGGATATATCTGTCATATTCATTCATAAAATTCAAAAAGAGGGGGGGAGGGTGATAAACAAGGATCTTGTAAAAATATGCATATCTTATGGGGTAAATACAAACAGGATAAATACGCTTCTACTCATTTTTGGGTTAAATACACTTGTAAGTTTTTTGTAAGCTGGCATGACTAAAAAAGCCCTCATTATTACCAGCGGAAAAACGTTATGACATGGACCGGTCCTCGGAGTATTAATCTATACTAATATAATAAAGAGGTAAAATTTGTAAGTTTGTATGTATGGGGTAATCTCTGAAACTCCCTAACCGATATTGAAAATTCTTTCGCTTACATGTAGCTGCATTATCCCTGAGTGTTATAGGCTATAAATTATCTTTATATCATGCATATTAGCCGAGCTATTATAATCTTTGTCAAGCAAGTCGGGGACGGGATCCCGTGGAATATTTTCGACTTCTACGCGGACGAAGTCGC
Organism: Tholera decimalis; assembly: GCA_943138885.2. Lineage (NCBI taxonomy): Eukaryota > Metazoa > Arthropoda > Insecta > Lepidoptera > Noctuidae > Tholera > Tholera decimalis. Next base: position 22,590,748 of record OW964568.2, on the reverse strand, counting down.
AGGCAGAAGCTAGTAATCCTATATTTTGAAAAAAAAAAAAAAAACAAATACATACATACATGCATTACATTACAATACATTTATGTTCTAGTACTCAAACAAAACTATTTCCTCAGATTACCCGGTAGTCGAGTTCGACGGTACGAAGTCCTTCGTGATATCGACGACTTCACTGTTGGGAGGCAAGAATCCTTTCCTGGGAGTAGCCTACGTGGTGGTCGGTACTCTATGCCTTTTACTGGGAATCGTGCTTCTCGTCATACATGTGAAGTGCTCTAAGAGGTAAGCATAGCTTAGAATCCTATAGACCAGATCATCGCTTACCATCAGGTAAGATGGTGGTAAAATGCGAGCAATCAAAAAATCTCTTCAATGCAAAATGAGTTAAGTTGGCATGAATATTCTTCAATGTTGCCATTTTATGTCCTTTATACGACGTTTCATATTTCCATCGTGTCAATGTTTGGCCGAACACGCATGATTTCGGCTTTTGGATTCATAAATTGTATTGTTACAATATCTAATTATCTCTTAGTGACACAACGTGAGCGTTAATATAGCACAACGTTTCCTAGCGGTTTTTAACGTACTTGATCGCGTTAAAGTGACTAAGCACCGTCAACACGTTACAATTTTTTTTGGGATTTAAATTGTATGAGGTCGTTTTTTGGCTGACTACCGTGAGAAAAACTCTGGAAAAACTCGAGGTATTTTTTTACATTTGTATTTTATCCTTACTGGTATATTCATATGAGAACTCTTGTGAGGAAAGAACCACGTAGGTTTGAGTGATCCGCCCAAACAATACAAGCATTTTTCAGTTATCGCGTAGCAAAACTTAGAACTTTGTCGAGCTTGAATGATTTGATGACCAAAACCAAAGTAAGAACTTAACTAGGCTGCGTATATTATGTAGAAACTGTGGTAATATTCTCGTGATATTCGTTATATTCCCACCCTTTCATTCACATTCACAATCCGGCATTTTAAATTCATGTAGATTTGGATCTGGGTTGGTCTTTTGAGGAAAGAACTAAAACGATATGAGTAGGCCCTACGGGTTTAGTAAGGGCTGCGAGTAGTGGCCTTATGAATTACTCTCCAGGCATCATTTTTCATTTATTTCGGTCTACAGTTCTAGTCCTAAGACTTCGTAGCTTAGTAGACTAGTTCGATTTGTAGTGTCGGAGATAAGACTTATTCAGCGCATGGGAACCTGATCCTTTAGTCGCTTCTCTTGTAATGTGACCACCGAAGATACCAAAAACTGCTTCACGCAGAATAGGATTAATTTATGCTGTACGCTGTATAAGGTACTCAAGGAAGCTAGTCTTCCAGATATTCCTCTCAATGATAATATTCCAGGCTTCAACGCTACAAGAAAAGAGATGATCAAGTTTCATCATTATATTGTTTGGATGCCAGTAAAGGTTTAAGTTTACACGATTAAGTACGTTAAAAAAGTCGCAGTAGGCGCGCAGGAGTGAGGAAGCCTCAGAGGCAAAGTTTGTCAGGGCCGAACTGTTTGTTGAGCTCGATGTGTGTTATTAACGCGGCGTACTGTACCTACTTGCATGTGACATCAGACTCACCCCTCCTACCCAAACCTACTTCCTAACTGAGGAGCCCGCGACACAAGCGTCTACTCCGTAAGTCTAAGCTTTTTGTTGAAATCTTATTAAATAGGGTTTAATATCACATTTATATTACGTAGCTACCTACCTGATTGCATTACAATGCACAAGCTCGTTGGATAAAAAATAAGATCTCTTCTGAGATCTTATTTTTTTATCCGACGGCTTCTTCCGATCCGATCTTATTTTTTACCAGCTTTTTAAATGAAAATGTAATCAGATGCTGCCAAATGTCTCAAGTCGATTTCGCGTCGTATTCCACATGCGCCTTAGTAAGCAACAGGATGTTAGGAAGGAACAGGATGGATTTTTAGTAGCAGTCTGACACTCCATTCTGCTCTAGATGTAGTCATTTGATCATTTTATCTCCGAAAAGAAATGCTAGCAATTTTATCAATGGTTAATACATAACCGGAGCTATCGGAGACTGGGTGCTTAAAAAGAGCCATCTCATTTTATCTCCGAAAAGAAATGCTAGCAATTTTATCAATGGTTAATACATAACCGGAGCTATCGGAGACTGGGTGCTTAAAAAGAGCCATCTCTTGCATTTTGGTTTATTATCTTCTTTATCTTTTTTGCGCATCCTATCCAGGGCATTCATATTTGTCTGATAAAAGAAATCTGCTCTATCCAAGGCATGGGTGTGCACAGAGATTTTAGACAGGATAAGCACTGCTAAAATTAAAATAAAACTTACTAGTTTCCGCTTGTTTCGGTTGGTGGCCCACCACCACGGACGGATATATAATTAATGTTTATAAATCAAATCGATGCGCCTATTTCGTTTTAGATAATTTTGCAAAACGTCGTCGTAAAAACTGCTACTTCGTTTTAAAGGACTAAACGTCGTAGGATTGGCATGACCACGGAATGTTTTTTTCTTGTTTACCCAGAAAACAATCAGCATCAAAACAAAATGCAAGGGAAACACTACAATGTGTTTGTGTGTACAAAACCTGTTAGCCAGTAATAATTATCTTACGACTTTTTATTACGACTTTATATAACGAGTAGCAGTACTTTTTGAGTTAAATTCAACCGGGGTACACACCTTCCCTTTGCAATCTATTTTACTTTTCTCATAAGATAACGTCGAAAACGCGGCAGATTTTAATTTATTTAAACACAGTTCGCCAGCACAGGTCTCACAGTTATATTTCTCCTTTTTTTACTATAAACTTACTAAATAATCACAGAAACTGTCAATCACTTCCACTAAGGAAAACAAATATGGCGAAAAAACTTTCCAAAAATAATAAACTACGAAGTAATACGAACGAAAAGTACGAATGAATCGGTCATGAGACCATCCGACTAAAAAGTACTGATGTGTCAACTCGAGTTACTAACTCAAGTTAACTCGAGTTGGGCTTAACTCGAGTCAACTCGAGTTGAACTTTCCTTAACTCGATTTAGTCGATTAGAATTCTCCCGCCCTAGCGCGTCAGCCGAATGACAGACACTGAGATGGCGCGAAGTTTGCCGATCATTTATGACTATATTCATTCATTTAATTCGCTAAAAATGTCAAGTATGTCAATGTCACAACAACACAACATTGCATTGTTGCAGATTTGAGGTTATTTTGGTGTGCCGGTTGTTATTGTTGTTAGTTTTTCGAATTATTAGGTACTGTATAGAAAAAATGCCGAGACCTTAAAGGAAATCTGTTGTTTGGGATGTATTTGAATCGCCAGTGAATGGACATGCTAAGTGCAAACAGTGTTCAGATTCATACAAATGTAGTTTTGTTGTTAATTAATAAAAATACTTTATTTATGTTACGAAAATTTAATCCTAAATACATAAAACATAAATAAATGATAAATAAATACATTTCTTTTTTTATTTAAATTTTACCTACTTTAATTATAATGGTTCCCATACATATTTATGTCTGTTCCCATACATATGTAATCTGTTCAATTTTTTAAATATTGTTACGAAAACAAATCATTTACTCAGTTTCATTTCACCCAGTTAACTCGAGTTGAACTCGAGTTACGTGAATTTCAACTCGAGTTAACCCTAGTTGTGTTTATTCCGAGTTGGCACATCACTACTAAAAAGTGGACCCTCAGCAACAAACAACTAACGGCTATTTTAATGATTTTGCCATTTGTCCGGATTATAATAAAAGCAGTGCTTATAAAGCTCTACAAAACTCGAATACGCGCTCACATTTCCACGCACACAGTCACACTTTTGCTGTATATTACACAAGATACGTTGTATGGTATTTAAGCTGGCCTTAGTACTGCTTATGGTCGCAGGACTCGCTGTCTGCGCGATGAATAAGCGACGTGCCGCGCGATGCAGAATAATTTATATGTAGTTATTGTTATTTATCATTTAGAGAGGCATGTACAGGGTATGTAGAGCTTATTTGCATGTATGGACCGCACGCCACTGTTCCAAGGCCGGATTACTTACATCTTCGAGCTTGATTCGCTCGCTTTATGTCTTGATCATCTGCAGCTTTACATACGTAACATACGTAATGCGTAGATAGTCCGTAAATAATATCATTGGTCAGTTATTTGGACATGAATAGGCCATTTAGCCAATGTCGTATTGAAGCCGGCATAATTTCGCAGAAGGAGATAGAACTAGACAGGCATATAAAGATGGCTTCAACAAATTCTTAGTACTTAAAGCAGAAGTTCCTGGCTCGGGCATATTGAGTAACAGTGCATCAACACTTGAATCAACTTGTTGTAGCGAGATGTGGAAACAGCACACGGAACAGCCTGCAGTCGGTAGCTCGAACGAAGAACGAAAAAATGTCGAGATCAGTGTGTACGTACGACTTCAAGGTCTTAAAAAAGTAGATTTTGGCTTTATTTTTAGTCTTGGGCTCTCCGTTCAATTCCCTTTCCAAAATTTCCTCTCCACAATCAACTTCCATGATTCATGTACATGACGCCATTTGTGTAACTGTACCAGTTACATTGTAGTCGATCAATGATATCAACTGTTCGATACATAGACAAAGATAACTAGGCGAAACAATCGCAAAATTAACGAGTCTCAAAAACGTGTTAAAGCCAATGATGACCAATACAAAAGACATCGGCCGTTATTTGCTTTTCCAAAAATACAACAAAAAAAGTAGAACAATTGAACTGCATTGAATCGAACTCCTTTTTAGAAATCGGTAAAAAAATATCACGCATACATTTGACAGACAGACATGGTACCCTCAGTACAATCGACAACTTTGAATCATGACACACTATAAGCTTATTTTCTTACAGTCGTCCTTAATAAAAAAATGTCTTTTAATTTAAATTTATATTATTTTTATCTTTGTAATTTTATGGGTTTTAAACTATTTGTCGTCAAAGTGGGTCTTAATGTAAATTTATCGATAGTACAATTTTATGTCTATAGTTAGATCATAAAGACCTGAATGATGAGACATAGATGAGACCATTTCCTATGTTACAATTAAATACATTGAGAGCGAAGTCAGTCGAAGTCACAATGTACTTGTACAAACATTTTGTATTTCAGCTCTTGTGTTACCGCTTTATTCTGTAGATGACTATATATTGTTTTATATTTCAGTACTACCGAGATGATCAACGTGAACCCTCGCACTCCATATTCTTAGGCAGGCTCCAGATGGACACGACACTTCTAGTTATGAGATTATTTATATTTACTATATTTTCTTGGTGATACCCGTTTAAGTCGCAAGAAACGTTTATGATTTTCTTTTAATGAAAAAGTACGGACTTTTTTTTGGTATTTATTTTTGTTACTGTTGCGTTGGTATCCGATTCGTATCCGAGAAAATTTAGCCTTAATAGTATTTGTTAGGAGTTGATCCTTTGTACGGAATAAGTATTTTTCCGATTCGGATGAAACCCGGTATTCGAATTCGGATACGGTTCGGATAAATTCCTAACGCACTGTAATTTTGCTACAACCATGACGCAATGGTCTTCTTAAAATGTAAATGACTTTCAATTTATTCGAAACAAAAGTTAATATAACTAGCCGAAATCGAGACTATGTAGAAGGATGTAGAATTATTTTAATTGTGATAAAATATTGTTATTATTCCGTTATATTTTATTTTTATTAAAATGTTATTAATTTTCAAGATATGACTGTGTTAGCCGTGTTGTAGTTAATAGTAATACACTTGTAGCGATAGTATTAAACTTCTTTTGAATAATTTAATAATATTTTTAGACTTTGATCAAAGATACAAATTACACTATTCATGACAAAAATTTAATATTTATGTTTAACAAAAAAATAACTTCATTATTTATAAATATAAAATGTGCTTTCACTATCCGTCTGTCACATCAATAACAAACATATTATTATTGTAATTCATACAATAAATCTACCTACAAATCCATTTCATTTTCTAATGAAAAACGTAGGTCTATTGTTCATTTTTCCATAACTTATTTTCTTGATATTGAACATCATCCATAAATCAAACTGTTATCAGAAATTTTCCAATGCTAGTTGACCGACATTTCGATAACGGATCTTTTGTTCAGTAATATCATAAATAAAACCTATTAGAAAATTATTGTGCTGCATGAAATGAAAAACAAAAATTTAATTGATAAAGGAAACGGATCTCGAAATATTAAAAAAAATACCTAATTGAATCTTGAAATTTTAATCAGTTTCCACTTTAGAATACGAGAATATTAAAAAAGGTTTTATTCCACGAATTAAATTCCTTTGTTTCCTATTTTCTGTAAAATAAAACAACGCCAAATATAAACTGTGAAGGTCTCAACATTGAGGATAAACCCGTGCCAATCTTTTAAGAAAAAAAGAGGCCGAATTTTTATTTTGGAACGCCAAAAATACAATACTATATTTTGTCAAAAGCATTAGAGGATATTTAGCTTAGATGGAGGGTATCCTAGGAATGTAAACTCTATCCACATTGCTAGTTCTCTTTTAAAAATAAAAAAAAATATTTCGCTTAGAATTTCACACAGTTGTGTAATCAAATGACATATTTTGTAGTGAATATTGTTCAAATTGAGACTTAATATTAGTTTGATGTTACTTAGTATTGTTTGCCTCCGGTGTACAAATATATATCGTTTTTTTCTCTTAGTATGGGTTTGTCTGACAATGGAGTATTCAAAAATAGACCTTCAGCTGTATGTTATAAGGATTCTTTTTATGGTACACGTGTTGTCCACCTAACTTTTCAATAGATTTTTGGGCCAGTTCTTCAATACTCTATTGATAGGGAAAATCCTGCTTTGTAAATGAACAAAGTCATTAAATAGAGATGAGATCTAGTTGCAGGTATAACCTATAACTTTTAATGTTAGTGGTGTAATTCTAAAGAATGTACTAACTGGTAGTTTTATTAACAAAGTGCCTTTGTACGAGTAATTAAACGCTTTTGTATCTCGTTGTCGCTACTTTAAAGTATTTAGTATTATCTCACTTATAAATTATATGCTATTTATTATTGTGTAAGGAACTGTTCACAGTGTGTGAATGTTTTGTTGTTAAAAAACGGATAATTTGAGAATTATGGCTGTTTTCACTAGAACTAACATTGAAAATACAAAGCGATAAGCGATAACTTAATGATAGTCCTGAATATCTTGCAAATGTCGCTTTATGTTAGTTATAATTAATATAGTTTACTTATATTATGGCTGAGCTCGCCATATTCAGCCTTGAACTCGTTTAAAAGTAGATAATCGCCGATTTCTAGAAAAAATATCGACCCAATATATTTAGTTTTAGCTGCTGAAAACTCATTCAGCCGACCACGCGCGTTAGACGATTTTTCATAATAATACCGGTGATCATTTTAGTAAGAGAAACTTGGCTTACGTTTTTGAACAACAGAACATTTGCGTCACCGCTTTTATATTTTTAATGATCACACATTCGCGTTAATTTAAGTTAAATAATATTAGAAGCCACTGCAATTACTTCAAATGTACATGTCGTAAATGTTATGTATACTCGTGTTTAAGTCAGCCTAATACCTTGGTTAAAAAGTGCGAGTTTCTGACCCGAAATAACCTCGCTCAATCGTCTCAATCAATCACAAAAAGATAGCGGCATTGTATGTACTAAGTCGCTATCGGCTTGTCTGTTTCCGATTACTTCTAAACCGCGAAACAGAATTTATAACAGTTTTCACAAAAAAGAACGAAACATATAAAGGTTTTCATTACAAGTCGGGTCATTTCGTCGTAAATCTCGAATCTGAAGTATACATACATTGAAGTATATTTAGGCCAAAACCACTTTTTACTTCCCATAAATAAATTTGAAGCACTGCTTTGATTGCTAGTGATTGAACTTTTGACACATATTGTATGTACATCGCTATTACATGTTGAACTACTCTCATCCTGTGACCGGACCGAGCCGAGCATTTGTCATACAGGAACATAGCAGATACAGTCCATTGTCTGGTTGGCAGTCTCTAAATAGGGCCTTAACCTATTAAACTCCAGAGCATAAACGCAACGGTATTAAGACTCAAAATTGACTGTACTTTTTGTCATACCTATATGTGACATTGCTTTCAGTGTGCTCTCAGCATAAAGGCATGGACCACTGCTTAGCCGCGTTTCTGTTTACGATGACGTATTTTAGTATAGCTTTAAAACGCCGCCACGCAGTGTCCGGACGGTTTCGATTCTAAAGAAGTACTTAAATGTAAAATGTGCAGTGGACGTTGCACTATACCATCTTATGCTTATATTAACATTGCATTTAACTGTTATATATCTACATTCTCTTATTTTCTAAGTACGTTTAGTATCCTAGTTCATCCCTAGTATAGCACGAAACTTTTAAATGTAAAATCTAGTTTAAATAAATGTTTAAAAATAAATTGATTGTTTTATTTTTTGAATCGCCCCTTATTGTTTTTAATAGCCAATGTTTCATTAAAAACAGCTAATAGTATTAATCGATAGTGGCGAAAGATTAATTTATCTAATTTATTTTGTGTATTATTCGTATTATCGTAATCACTATCAATTCATGCGCTTAACATCAATAAAGTAATCGTCAATTATGTTAACCTCTCTATACACCCAAAGCATCAACACGCTTCTACTGATTATAATCAAGATTTGGAGTACAATTCAACGATAAATTAAATAATTAGAAATATGAATCTTTTGATTATTTTTATATTTTGGTTGCGATACCTTCTAACTAGACAAAAAATGTTTGCCCTTTGAAGATTTACTTCCTTAAATTTATCTTCATCATAGCGTGTCGATGGCAATAATATTTTATATTACATGGGCCCAAAACTCAGCTACACGGACTCCGCTCGCTGATGCAGACATAAGATCGTAGAGAGTACAGGTGACGGACGGGGCATGCGGAACAAGATAGAAGATAGGGCCATTGTCTTTGGGGCCACACTACATATACATTTTAGATCTGAGCTATCTATGCACGTACGCAATCTGTTGAGGCATTTCCAAGCCGGTCACGGCAGTACGTGCCCAGGTGGAAGTCAGACGGTTCGATGCAGCCAAACATCACACCTTGCGGAGGCATTGCTTAAATTTAAAACAATATATATGTAAAGAAGCATCTCAACACCAAAGGCCTACCCAACTTTCAAGGCATTATGAAGTCATCCCGTCTGACCTCTTCCCATCGTCCCGTGCCAAGCCGTTGGGTTCTAAACTTATTGGTAGAGGTACTCCAGCGGTAGAAAGAGCCCGACGGATGATGTTATTTATGCTGGCATACCGAGCCACGATATCCAAGGTGGTCGACTGCTGTTTGCATTGAAAGCGATGTGGAGCTCCGCTTGGAGCACACTGACGTAGACATGTAGAGAATATGGTGTCACTTAACATAGTACCTATAATATTAAGAGACCGCAATGCGTGTAGCCAAAGGCCCGACTCTCATTCACCCACAGCTAACAGGCGCATACAATCAGCAGTATACGAATTTAAAAGGTAATTCCGTACCAAACTTGAGAGCGGCTCGTCTCATTGTATCTGGGAAGATGGGTTCTTGGCAACACCGTATTCGGGCAAACCACTTTCCAGGCATTCATTGCGTTGGTCGTACACGGAACCTCACAGTCAACCTGAGATTGAGTTAAAATTTTCATGGTTAACGTCTCAGGGCTGCGGACTGAAGACAGGAACGCTGGTAGGCTGATACTAGAAATTTTGCGGATGCCGAGCCCACCAAGAGCAAAGTTATACCTAGTTTACTTTTTATGTTATGTTTATATCGTGATAAAGTTCACGGGAGCCAAGCCCCGCGCGACTGCTATTGATAAAGTCTATACGAAACTTGTAATTGGCTTTCTGGCGATTATGTTTTTTAGCTATAGGTCCTCCATGTACTAAATGTAAATAATATAGTACCTACCTATACCTACATCAATAAAATGCGCGTTTTACGTACTTCGCGTACCTTACCTTCGGTATTTAAGGTAAGTGTAGTTGTTACTGATAGCGCATTCATAAGCAAACTGTGTCAATCAGTATAGGTACTAGTTAGATTGTGCCGGTACGATATTGCAGAGCAGGTCTAGACAAATGGTTACGACTTATAGGAATTATTTATGATATTTTGACTTATTTACACTTATTTATTGCATTAATGGGATTTGAAGGATCGTAAGTCGGGAAAAGTGACGAGTTGATACGTACAAATTATATTTAAATAAACGCAAACCCGCCAAACATCAGGAAATAGACAACCTTAGGCGTTGAGATAATGTAATCGATAAATGCTGGTATTATTTGATACGTAATATTGGCGCGATAGCCGGTCGGCTCACTGTTAGAGAGCGCTGTCGCTACTGAACCAACATGGTGCTAAGTGGCCGTGGAGGCTGGACCAGCATGGGGCAAGTTCTGTGGGTGTTGACACTGCTCGCCAGTGGAATGCTGGCCCAAAACAGTGAACTGTACGAGCTTAATATTGTACACTACAATGATTTCCATGCCCAGTAAGTACTTTTTTGTTAGTTAAGATTTTTTTGTGTACTAACAACGCAGGAAAGAACACACTGAAAAAAAGCTGAAATAAAATAAGCAATTCTATTTTATTTGAGCCAGACGTTCTTTCCTCTTCTTCGAGAATCTGACTTTTTTGCAATTGAGAGAATCATGGAATGACTTCTCCCGCTCTGGGTGGACCAGAAGGAAGTGTCAGACTTCTACTGACTAAAAACCCACCCTATTCTTTCAGCTGCCTTGCGTTCCACGGCCGCGTTATCTCGTTAGAATAGTCCTGCAAACCCGGTTTCGAGGCTTTCAATCGGACTTGAGATTATTATTTCTCTTCTATTGAAGCTCTCATTGAAAGACAATTAGCCATTCATGGCAAAAATATATTTTTAAGGCAAAATGCCACCACCTAAGCACAGGCATAGTTCTATCCTTCCTAAAAATCTACAAATATTTTTGTAGATATTTAATTCAAGAAAAGGTCGAGTAGCTACCAACTGCTTATCTTTTGAAGAAAAATCAATATCGAGTAGACAAACGAAATAAGTGTTAGGAGACAAAAATAAAACAAAACTTCCCGTTGGATTTTTTAATATTAACCATAATTGTTTCTCTATATTTTTTATAATTGTTTCTTGCTTGTACCTAACAAGCAAGAAACAATAATAAAAAATATAAGTACTCTAAAATTATTCTGGTGTTACATTCTCTTCCTTGACTTAAAATAGAACTTAAATATTGCAATGCCGTATCCATGAGTCCAAATCAAGGTTATTTATAGGTACTTGTGTTGTGGATGCTACGGATAACATCTTGCTTCCGGTCGTGGTCCCCTTCATGGTTGGGAGCGAGAGCACGTGGGACAGCCCCCCTTCGGGAATTGTCCCACCGTCAGCGATTAACTAGTAGCGAGTAGAAAGCTAGCGTCTGAAAACAAGTTAGCGAGCAACGAGTGTGTATTTCCGATAGTTTTCTCGCTGGGCTGTCTGGTTGGCCTTTCGGAGTGAGTTCTAACCGCCAAGCGAGCATGGCTAACCAAGTATCTGTCGCTCATCGTAAAACTAGTGGAATGAGTCGTCGCCAGCTGTGTAAATAGTCAGCGTTCAACTATTAATACATGATATTTTCTATATTGTGAAGTCATGGCAAAGTGAACCCTAGACGGAGCCTGGAAGGACACAAATTCCATTCCAAGTCTCGCTGACTCATTTATCGTGACCTTTCGCCGCCATAGAATGTGACCAGGTGGTGATAAACGTGGGGAAAAGATACGGCCCTAGGCGGCGTAGTATTCCGAGCTTAAGCCTGAAAGTCTCCAGCACCTAAATTAATGGTTGAAAAAGTAAAACTTACTGACAAAACCATCCACATTGGGTCAAACAGTCATCCCCGAGCGTTTCTAAACGCAAAAATAAATACTTGTTATGTTCTAATTGTGCGTCGTAGATAAGAATCAGATAGCGTCAGTATCAATTCGTTTTACGACTTTTGATTAATAGTTAAGTCTTATCTTGACTTTGAACATAATGCTGAAAATTCTCAGTTAAAAGGATATGGAGCACCTAAGGAGCATATCTAGCTAATTTAATTTAAGGATGCTTGCTAACGGAAAACCTTCTGTTTCCTACCAGCTTTGACGAGGTGAGTCCACAAGGCACGGTATGCATCCCTGCAGAAAACCCATGTATTGGTGGCTTTGCTCGCTTGTACACAGCCATTCAACAGGCCTTCGAGGCGGAGCCCGAGTCTATCCTACTGAACGGGGGCGACACTTTCCAGGGCACCATCTGGTACAACTTCCTGAGGTGGAACGTTAGTCAGCACTTTATGAACATGCTGCCGCACGATGCTCATGTAAGATATGATAAATATCAATAAAATTGAAGCACAGATTACTAATAAGTTACTAACGTAAATTGAAGTGTCTGGCTGTGATTTCAAAATAGCAATGATTTCACAAGCTTATACTAAGTAAAACAAAAGAAGAGTTGAAATTTTGTCTGTCTGTCTGGTATTCTGTTTGTCCATGGTAATCTCCGGAACGACTATACTGCATGACAGAGGTGCCAGTACGTTTTATCTCGGAATTTCCATGGGATTGAGATTTACCCGGGATAAATCGCGGAGATATATAATATCGATGAAATGTAGTCTTTTATATTTATATACTCCAGCGGAATTAAGATCAGCTTGCAGACCTTACCTTCCGCAACAAACCTTTACTTAAATTTTAAAGATAGTCGAATATATTCGTTAAATTCCGTGGGTTTGCCTCCAAGTCATATCACAGAAAGATATTTAATATTTACGGGATAGCGTGGTAATGTAGCGATGATGAAATAAAAATCATAATCGGATCACAACATCCAGATATTACCTTAAGACATAGCTCATAGACTTGCTTGACTACGGGTACTTATTTGTATCCTCAATTTATTGTAAATACAGAATTTAAAAAAAAAAACCTATAGTTATACAGTCCACTATTTCATTATCTCGATCATTTTATTATTCGCACCAAGCGCTTCATGCATATAAAAAAACCAAGGCGGATTTATCTGACTGGCTTTAATGCTGAAATGGACCTTTTTGGCACAGCATTGAGGGACATACCTACTGTCTTTTTGTATGTGTGTGCCTGATGTAGACCACGTACTGATGACAATATCTTTCCTGTTTTTTTTTCCGTTTATGTACCTAGAAGTGACAAAAATTTCTCTGGAGATATAGTTTTATTATCCGCTTCAGGTACTCGGTAACCACGAGTTTGACCATGGTGTGGAAGGTCTAGTGCCATATCTGACACACTTGAACTCTCCCATGTTGGGCGCCAATGTCAACACGACCTATGAGCCTACCATGACTCCTTACATCAAGAACCACATCATCGTGACGCGGAAGAACAGGAGGATAGGGATTATTGGCGTGCTGCTGAGATCTGTACGTATGTTATCTATGACATCATTAACCTGTTCTTATCTCAATTCATTTATACGTACGTAGTTACTTATCAATCATATCACAAATTGTATATGTGTCAATAGCCTAATGGCTTGTGGTCGAGAGGTCGCAGGTTTTGAACCCCACCCATTATACTATTGCCATGAGCCCAGTCCTGACACGAGCATTAGTTTGCGGGGTTAATAAGATTGCTAGTAATGGGAATTATCCCCACATTCCCAGTTCTCTTTTTAGATAAAAAAAAATGTGTGTAACGGACGTTACCGTCGGCATGGCTACCTGGCTGAGCTGCATTCAGATGCTTTGTTGTGCGTTTTTCAGTTGCTTAAACCAGTCATGGCTGGTTTCGATAGTCTAAAAAATCATTTAATTCCGGACAAACTAGACCCGCCCCACGGCTTACTACACTCATGGGAGTAAGTTCAAAGAAAACTGACTATAATGTAGTACTGTATAGCATGCGCGTGCACAGGATTATGACAGGGTATGCGGCGGAGTAATCGGTCACAAAAACTTTTTCTTTTATAGATTTTTAACATAGCCACAGCCACGCATCGCCACCATGCTACGATGCGTGGCTGTGGCTATGCTAAAAATCTATAAAAGGCAAAGTTTTTGTGACCGATTACTCCGCCGCATACCCTGTCATAATCCTGTGAACGCCCCTGCTGTATAGTACACCTCTGCCACTCGATTAGGAGATGATTTAACTATACAACTGACATAATGACTTTTAACAATAAAAAAGAGCAACTGTTTCAGTTCTCAGCGCCGATCGGACGAGTGATAATGGAAGATGAGTTGGAGGCAGTGAACCGCGAGGCGGCGCTGCTCACGTCTATGAACGTTGACATCATCATCGTGTTGTCCCACATCGGGTACACCAGCGATATGTGAGTAATATTACATTGTTTGAACATTGACCCGAGCCACACAGTCATGTCTTAAGGAAAGAATTTTAGAAGGAAAGAGCAGTTAATTTATACATTCATTAGGGTTCCGTAGTCAACAAGGAACCCTTATAGTTTCGCCATGTCCGTCTGTCTGTCCGTCTGTCCGCGGTTTAGCTGAAAAACTATTGGTACTAGAAAGTTGTACTTTGGCATGAGTATACACGTTAATGACGCCGAAAAAGTGGTAAAATAAAATTTTGAAAAAAACAATTATTTAGGGTACCTCCCATACATGTAAAGTGGGATGATAATTATTTTTTTTCGTTCTTCCCATAGTGTGGGATATCGTTGGATAGGTCTTTCAAAAATATTAGGGGTTTAGTGAGACCGTTTTTTGATTAAGTAAACCGTTCGTGACTTATCAAGCTTTAAAGTACCAATTTTCGTTAGAGTCAAGTGTCCCCCCTCTATCAACTAAACGGTTGTAGTTAGAAATTCAAATGTCGCGGCAGTAGTACCTATATGTAACGAAATTTAAAGGAAATCTATCACACATAAGTGGGCTTTACAAGTTTACGAGTAATAGTCGACCAATTGTATTTGACTCGAAAATTTCGAACAACTCTACAGAAATGTCGATAGATGGCGCTAAGCGCCAGTTTTATCGTGCTAGCTTCTTGTGACGATTGAGTAGTGTAGCTCTGTGTCCGTATTTAAATTCAAAACACCGGCTATGACAAGTTTTATACAAATCTCTAAAAAAAATTAAAACTTTTCGTGCAAAATTGTCGGATCAGGTGATGATTTGTACAGGAAGTCAAATTAGTTAGGTAGTCATGTTTGGCTTTTAGTTAGAGCATGGTACGAAACGATCAGTTAGCGAATACGACACGCACTTGGCTGTTATAAAAACTACGGAACCCTACACTGCGCGTGGCCCGACACGCACTTGACCGGTTTTTTTTTTCCGTAATTTTAAACTATATGAGGCCGGTGTTTCCTCATTAGTGGGCCTGTCCAGACCGCGCAAGTATTTGTCAGAAGATTGTATTTTTCATGATGATACTTTATTTAATATTTTGCCTTTCTTTGATTCATCGAATATAATGAGCTCAACACTCCTTTAACACTCTATTTTATTCAATATTCATGATTAATTTAAGTTCTTAAAAGCTTAATCTAAAAAAATATTTGTAAAAATTGTGGTCATTTAGTGCACGTTTTTAGGGTTTCGTACCCAGAGGGTAAAACGGGACCCTATTACTAAGACTCCGCTGTCCGTCCGTCTGTCTGTCTGTCAGTTGAAATTTTCACAGATGATGTATTTCTGTTGCTGCTATAACAACAAATACTAAAAAACAGAATAAAATAAATATTTAAGGGGGCTCCCATACAATAAACGTGATTTTTTTGCTTGATATTGATAACGGCAACAGGTAGACGCTGGAAATATTCACAGAATATTTAGTTATACATTCACTTTAAAAATAAATAATTAAATTAATAATGATTAAAATAAAACAAATATTTAAGGGGGCTCCCATACAACAAACGTGATGTTTTTTTTAGATAATGGTACGGAACCCTTCGTGCGCGAGTCCGACTAGCACTTGGCCGGTTTATATTTTTTATTTTAAGTTTACATTTATCATATACATACATAAGTACTAACGACTGAAAAGTGTGTCTGCTAAGTATCGTAGTTTATAATTAATTGAATGGGACCGTGATTGTGTTTTAGGTTTAATTTATCTTTAGATTTAAACAAAACGCCCACTATTCCAAATTTGCAATCTTTCTGAGCTTGTACCAATTTATGCTTTACAGACAACTTGCGCAGCGCGTATCCCCAAATGTGGACATAATAGTGGGCGCTCACTCTCACACTCTACTGTTCAACGGAGAGACGCCTAACGGAGACAACGCTCTCGGAGAATATCCCACCGTCGTCACCCGCGCGGATGGACATAGGGTAGGTAACGCGAACTGTTCATGCGCCCAGATTTTTTTTTAAACATAAATACTCTTCAGAAGAGTATTTAATTGTTCCCACAGCCCCCAGCGTAAGTTTGCGAGGGAACACGGGGTGGTTTTAGTCAGTCTTCTTCTTCTTCGTGTCGCTGATACGACAAAGTTGCATTTTGCTGGTCTAAGAGGGCACTTCCACATTCACACTCCGCCACAGTCCCACTTTACGAGGTTTAGTCAAAGTCTGTCAAACTCATTTGCCTGCCCCAAAGTGGAGACAAGACCAAGATCCAAAGTGATGGCCCGTAACGTTCGACATGCACCTCTCTATGACGTCACGGAAGGAATCCATCACGTTACTCCCCCCGCCTGACGTTCCGGGGCCTATAAATTTGAACTGCCAGCACTCGACCTTTAGTCGAAGTCTCACAGACCCCTCTGTCGAACTCAGGGTGAAGGACACCTAGATAATTTCCAGGCCGAAAACACTTATGTTACGATATCATTATTGATAATCTTATTTGATTATTACAAAAACATAACGGTAAAGCTTATATTTTGTTACCCAAATAGCATATTATGTGGGTCTATACAAAGACTTGCACATACACTGTTAATCATGTAGGTTCTATAAATCTTCTTAATAATTTGTTAACAATACTATAATAAAAGCATGTTTAAATGTGTATAGAGGCGTAGTATAGCCTATGCAATATTGTAAATCAGGACCCGTATACATTCAGAATAAGTTCAATTGTAAACTATCTTGTAAAACTAATCCATACTAATATTATAAATGCGTAAGTAACTGTCTGTGTTGTTCTTGTGTGTTACCTTTTCACGCCTAAACCGCAGAACCGATTTAGATGAAATTTGGCATGGGAATAGCTTAGGACCCTGGGAAGGACTTAGGACAGTTTTTATTCCCACGGGATCGGGATTTACGTGGGAACAACCTCCACGCGAACGAAATCGCGGGCTAATGCTAGTTTTATAAAGAATTTGAACAATCAATCGGTCCGAAAACAATAAAAGGTATCAAATTTTCCGAAATTACGAAAAAGATGAGTATAACGATGTATACTAATACAGTCACAAATCTCGTCAAAATTCGTATAGCACTTTTATCAATTGTATCTGTCCGGGTCTTAACCATAGTCCAAGGATGGATAAGATTAATATATGAATGTATAACTAATTAGAAATACCTACAACATATTTTCACACAATGTATTTTCACCCGACTTCAAAAAAGGAGGTTCTATATTCAACCAGTATGTATGTATGTTTGTATATCCGCGATTTTTTACGGATGCGTTGCGAGTTCCTCAAGTTTGGGTAAAAAATATTAAGAACATATTTGCGCCTTTTTGGGCCATGTGTTTCTATGGTTATTTTTATTAATAGATAATAAGATAAGTCATATAACTACAGATCCCAATCGTGCAAGCGTCGTGCTACACGCGTTACCTCGGCAACATCAAGTTCTACTTCAACGATCAAGGTGTTGTTCAGAAGTGGGAAGGAGAGCCCGTCTTCTTGGGCACTTCTATCGTGCAAGGTAAACCACCATCTGTTAATCCCCAAGATTCATCTTAATACCAGTAAGTATTTTAAATAGGAGCATTGGTGACTCATTGGCTACCGGCTTGAATTACGGACTGTAGGTCCTGAGTTTAAATCTAGTCTGGTCTACTTTGGATAATTTATATCAGTACTCAGTGGGAATTTATATTTCAGTACCCTCTCACACTTAAAACATCGTAAAGAAACCGGCATGCCTTAGGACCAAAAACTCGAAAACATTTGACGTTCTCCCGCGTGGTGGATTTTTTCCCTCTCATAGCGACGAGGCTTGTGTCCAGAGCCGGATTAACCCTGTCAGAGGCTCTAAGGCAATGGCATTCTCAGGGCCCCTTTTCTTACTTTGACAGACCAAATCGTGTGTGAACTGAGGAAACGCCAGGTTTGTTCTAAAATTGTTTTAATTCTACTACTAAATTTAACGATTTGTATTTTGTGAGATAACAGTGAGGTCCCTAAGTTCACACGCACATCAAATTCTCGTTCGAAGAAACATGTTATCTTGGTGCGTGCACTGAGCCTGGGTCCCTAGTTGATGCGGGGCCCCTAGGCAGTTGCCTACTCCGTCTAATGGTTAATCCGGCCCTGCTTGTGTCCCAGTAGTGGCAACGTTGCAGGCTGAATTATTACATCTTATATGGAACGACTGCTTATCCGTTCTCAGTAACTCGGATACTGGTTAACGATTTATCTATTCAGTACCTATGAATAACTGTAAAACTTTCGGATTTTGACCGTGATAGATATTCAAATGACGCACTCTAATGCGCCTCTCTGTTCTGCAGACCCCAGAATATTGGCACTTTTGGAGCCCTGGCGTGAGGAAGTGGATGCTATAGGTAAGGAGGTACTGGGAGTGTCGCGCGTCACGCTCAACCGGTCGCGGTGCTCCCGCGGAGAGTGCAACCTCGGCAGCTGGGCTTGCGACGGCTTTCTTGATGAGGTAATATACAAATACAAAAATACAGGTACCTACAAATACAAAATATTTCAAGCGAAAATATAAAGTTACATTACATAAACAGAGAGTATAGATTGTCAATGACGTATTAGTTTATTATATATCTTTGCAGATTGTAGAGTAGATGTACAAAGTCATGATATGCAAAAACGATGATGAACGAACTTTGTTATAAAATTACTCAAAATCTAGAGTTGATAGACATATAGTTTCTTACAGGATTATACACGCTATGCTAATGCTATGCATAGTTCTTTATGAAATTCCATTGTTTTAGCAGTTGCAAAATTTGTGCTGGCCAGTGTTATATGAACATAGATAGGAGTTATTTTAGTTAGGTGTATGTATTTATTTATATTTTTTTTCTGTGGGTATATCCTTTCATTAAGTTGCGTCTGCCCTGTTCTGTGTTTGCAGCAAGGCATTAAGTCCGCCTATGTATAGATTCTTTTAAATTTTACATAAAATTTTAATCTATTAACATTTATCCCCTAAATAAGCACAACTGTAAACACAAGACTTATTGACCGTAGTACAGTAGCTTATAACACCCTCCTACGTACACTCACTCATTTTCACTTTACACACGGGAGACCATTACTCAATTACTTCAAATTTATAATTTTTACTCAGAGTGGTTGTATATCCTGTTTCCATTAAATTTCTTCATCTTTACTAATTGTATTTAGTTACTGTTTTAGTTTTAGTTACTGTTTGCTATTATTAAAATTTTACTGTACAGTGGTGAAACTTAGTTTATAGTGAAGTAGTGCTAAAATAAGAGCGCTTATGTCTGAAATACAGATATTCCTTTTCTAGTTCAGACACAGATGTTCCTCATTCTGATCCTAGTGTAAGCTTTAATTATAAGTGTGTTATATTTTTAGCTCTATGTACCAAATTTGATCGAATAAATTATTGTACAAGGTGTCTCAAAAGTAAGTTCACATTTGCTTATCTTATTACGCGAAAGCAACTATTCTGAGGGGCGCGGGGGGTATGTCAGTCGGTAGTCTGGCTCTTGGGAATTTAGTCGCTATGGAGCGTTTCTCTGGTGCGGACCGTGCGTTGTGCGTACGTGAGTTTTACAAAAACGGTAATTCGGCGACAGTAGCGCGTAAAAAATTCTGCAGTATTCGACATATTCGTCACTTAAATGATGCGCCTAGCACTCGTCTCATTGCAAAATGGGTTGAGAAGTTTGAAGAGACTGGGTCAACTCTGGAGAAACCAAAATCTGGGCGACCAAGAACATCAAGAACAGCCGAAAACGTGGACAGTGTTACTCAGTCTATTCGAGATGATCCAAACCTCTCGATTCGGAAGCGTGCTGTTGCTTTAAATGTGCACAGATCTTCATTATGCCGCATTTTACGCAAAGATTTAAAGCTGCACCCGTACAAAATTCAGTTAGTGCAAGAACTGAAGCCTCAAGATGCTGGTCAGAGGCTTGCCTTTGTAAATCAGATGATTGAGCGCTTTCCAACGTTCACCAACATCTTGTTTTCCGATGAAGCCCATTTTCACCTGAATGGGCATGTAAACAAGCAAAATTGTCGTTACTGGAGTGCAACCAACCCAAAACAAAAACATCAGAAACCGCTACATTCACCCAAAGTCACCGTATGGGCAGCGATGTCGGCGCGAGGAATTATCGGCCCTTACTTTTTTGAAGATGGAAGGGGACGCACACTCACAGTGAATTCAGAGCGTTATGTGGAGATGTTAGACGAGTTTTTCGTACCCCAACTGCAAAACTTTCCTGGTTACAACCAAAGAACATGGTTCCAGTAGGATGGAGCAACTTCACACACGTCCAACAGATCTCTGCCTCGAGTTCGAGAAATTTTTCCGAACAAATTAATCTCCTGGCGAGGTGACATAAATTGGCCTCCACGGAGTCCCGATTTAACGCCTATGGATTTTTTCCTGTGGGGTTATGTCAAATCAAAAGTTTACGCTAATAAACCGACTTCCCTGGCACAATTAAAAGAAAATATCCGTCATGAAATGGCAGCCATCACGGAGACTACCTGCCGAGCTGTCATAGGCAATTTTAGTGCCCGACTAAATGAATGCCGAGAGCGCAACGGTTTACATTTGGACGATGTTATTTTTAAAAAATAAATTCCCAAACAGTGTACTTCAATATAAAATAAACATTTTTTCAATAAAGCTAAGACTTTTCTTTTAAAAAAAGATTTAAATGTGAACTTTCTTTTGAGACACCTTACTTATGGATGTAACTTGAAGCTTGAGGAAGGTTATAAGCTAGGTTTTTAACCGACTCCAAAAGAGGGAGGGCTTTATGTTTTTATCGTGATAGTGAAGTCCACGGGAGGGAAGGCCCAGGCGACTTAGCAGTCAAAGTACCTATCTAGTTATTATTTACTAGCGTAAATGATAACTGGATAGGTACTTTAACGAAATAAATATCGTATTCTACCGGTGTATGCCATAGCTGTCTAAAAATATCCTAAGAAAAAAAAGTCAGGCCATCTACATTCGTTTTTCGGTCTTGCCCAAAATAAACCTCAGCGTTCGCTTTCAAGCTCGATATATGTACATAAAAATTATTTAACGGCTTAAATGTTCTTATGTAAATGGTTTATTTTAGTACAAAAGAACATATTCTATTTTATGATTGGCTATAATTATTACCTTACCAACTAATTGGTCTAGGATTAGTGATTTAGGTACACGCTAAAAAAGTTCAGTGCGAAATAATACCACTAATTTGTCTCTCGTTATGAAGCATGGTGAATGTTGCATTACAGATGGTGTCGCTTGCTACAGGCACGGCCTGGAACTACGCGCAGGTGTGCCTCATCAACACAGGAGGTCTACGAGTGCAGATCAATCCCGGAGGTGAACTTACTTGTGTTATGTTCTAGCGTACTGAACTGAAAGTCAATAACTTAATGTCCTAAGTGCCCTCGGTGGGGTAGAGGGCGTCTACAGTGCTCGCGTTCTTTCTTGGGCTACGCGCTTCACCTCGGGTCACGTTAAATCGATTTTGTCCAACTGTATCTGTATCTCATGGCAGACTTCCAGTAAGTGCTCGAAAGTCAATATCTAACGCTTATAAAATTAATACTTTTGGTAACTAAGCCAAACGCCCGTATAATTTTCGTTAACGTCACGTGCAGTATTGAACAGATAAAGAAACTAGCTGATCATTTGTACGATTTTTCATGCAAACATTCGTCCCATTTTTCAGCACAGAAAAAAAGTTTGCTTATTTTTGATCCATAGGCGTGAAAGCGTAACAGAGACACGAAGGTTTTCCCTTTTTTCCATAATGACGGCTCACTTAAGATAGGTACTCTCTTCTGTCTTGCAGAAGTGACTACCGAAGCGTTGCTGATGGCGATGCCGTTCGAGAACTACGTGCAGGTGTACGAGCTGAAGGGCCAGTATCTGTTGGAAGCGCTCGAGTTTTCCGTCGGCGTGTCCTGGACAGATTCCTTCTCCAGCGGCCGGATGCTGCAGATCGGCGGTAAGTTATTATCTAGCTTAAATAATCCGGCTTCTGACTACTCGTACGGGCTGTCCGAGCTCCGCAAATGAGAGCCGGAACCAAAAGTTAAACAGTTTTCAAAATTTATTAGCCGTTTTTTTAAAGTAGGCTCCTCGGCCTCCTCGTTCGAGAGTTCCTCAATATAACAATAAAAGTCTGGTTTGTTTTTCTTGCAATTAAAACAATTTAAAATTGTATTATTATGATTAAGAAAAGACCCCATAATTCAGTGGGTACTATCGGCCAAAGATTCGCATGCTCACTTAAGAAAATATTTCTGCGGAAGTGCAGCTAGTGGCAAACCACATCCCTTCCTGGTTTCGCATAATTAGAAACAATATGCATTTTGTGAGTACTGGGCGTGTAACATTATATTAATACTTACTATTACGAACACTACTAAAACACGCTTCGTGCATCCTATTGGTCAAAATACATGCATTAGGCGATCGAGTTGTGAGCCGTGCTATGCGATTATAGCCTTAAAGGTGAGCATGCGGAAGTTTGGCCGATAGTACCTATGCGTAAATACGATCCAGCCATACTCTTTCATTACTTTTAACCGTGCTCAGTAATACTGATGTTTAGATCCTAAATTCAAATCTAAATCGAAATCAGTGCGGTAGTCAAATAGTTAGATTTTTTAAGAATAAGCATATACAACGTGCAATTTCAAGGGTATATACATACCAAGTGCACGGCTTCTTTGGATGATAATAAACGATATGGCAAGGGTTTTCTAATCCTATGTGTACATGTGTGGAACTTATTAGAAATTTCAATACATTGATACCAGAGACCGAATTTTTCAAATTAAGAAGAACGAAGAGAATAATTATTGTTTTATTGGCAAGTGACGTGGAAAGTGATGACCCTCATAGTGATGTGACGTTTGTTATTATTGGTATTCAAGAAACATATGAAACCAATAATTTGGGGTTAATTCTGTGAGTCACTTATTTTGAGCTGAAACTTTGCATAGAGACTCCATACCAGATATTGTCTTCAGTCCTTTTGGATAGATATGGGGTTTGCGTTACACGTTGTATACGTTTAGTAACGTAAGTAATGTCATGAGAACTATCTCGTCTGGTCCGTCTGTCTCATCATCTGCTTACCCTTTTCCCAACTATGTTCGGCTTCCAGTCTAACCTGTCTATCTGACCTCCACAACCCAGTAGCTGGGGAACACGATACATCTTGGCCAGACCAGTGACAGATTTACTGGTTTCTGACTACCCGTAACGACTATCAAATATGTCCTAATGTCAGCCGGGACAAACACATTAACGTCCTTTCTAAGGCATCACACCGCCAACTTCAACAAATTCCTTACAGAAAAACTCTAAAGCAATATTTGCCCG
Source organism: Tholera decimalis (assembly GCA_943138885.2). Lineage (NCBI taxonomy): Eukaryota > Metazoa > Arthropoda > Insecta > Lepidoptera > Noctuidae > Tholera > Tholera decimalis. Next base: position 22,566,891 of record OW964568.2, on the reverse strand, counting down.
ACCCGGGAATGGAACCCTGTGCATCGAACCATCGAAACCCGTGCTCAGCAGTCGCGTTTGCGATAAGGCTGCGTTTCCACTAGAGATGTGCGAGGATGCGTAGCGAGGGATGTGTTTGTAAAGAAACAATAGAATCGCTTCATTTACCTCGCCTCGGTCAGCACAGCTCTGGTGGAAACGGCTCAGCGGAGCTAGATTTTTGCGCATACAAAACAAGCGAGGGATGTGTGCGAGAGATGTGTTGCGAGGGATGTGTGATGAGAAGGATGTGTTGCGAGATTTGTGCATCCTCGCACCACACATTAATGCGCATTTTCACAGCTCCGCTACACATCCTCGTAGGCATATTTTCATCGCACAGCTTTGGTGGAAACGCCCACACATTTTCACAGCACAGCTAGACATCCTCGCACGACACATTTCCATCGCACATCTCTGGTGGAAACGCAGCCTAATTCGACCATCGAGGTAGTTCCTTCGGACTTCTGTCTGACTATGGGATATTTGTTTCAGGGCTCCGCGCGACGTACAACGCTTCGCAGCCGATAGGGTCGCGCGTGACGGCGGCGGTGCGCTGCGTCGAGTGCGAGGTGCCGCGCTACTTGCCGCTCGACGTCAACGCCACCTACCGGGTACTGTCGCAGAACTACATCGGCGATGGTGGCGGCGGGTACACGGTATCTATGTTTTACACCTTGAATTTGTTAAACGCCCTGCAGTAGGTTTGCCTTTTGGTTCGTATCAAACTACTATTTGTGTCATGCCGCGCTAATGCAAGCTTAGGGACCGTTCAAGTATTACGTAAGCACATTTTTTGCCATTTTTAACCCACCCCTCCCCCTCGTCAGCAAAAGTAAGCACAGCTCTTACCCCTCCCCCCATGCTTACGTATACATTGGTACAATTGATTGATTCATGAGCAGCAGTTGTAAATCTAGAAATAAGGATCCCATCAAAAACATAAATGTGAAATGAGAGCCAAGTTCAATATTATCATAAATGCCTTCGTTGTTGACTTCAACGACAAAAGAAGTGAAATCTAAATGGGTGCCAAGTTCAATGGTCAGTCCTGAAATTTATTTATAACAACATAAAATATCCTTATTCTTATAACTTAGGAGAATATATCGTAGCCTAAGGTTTGACCTGGCTAGTTCTTATATACGAATTATTATGTTTGATGCTTAGTTTCTACCAGCAAGCCAAATTTTCGGAATAATAAAATAAGAACCAACAAGTAACAGGTTTAGAACTTGCAAAGGCTATGATATAATTCGTATATGAAAACTAGCCAAGTCAGACCTTAGGCTACAATATATTCTCCTAAGTTATAAGAATAAATTATATTTTATGTTATTATAAATAAATTTCAGGACTGACCATTGAACTTGGCACCCATTTAGATTTCACTTCTTTTGTCGTTGAAGTCAACAACCAAGGCATTTATGATAATATTGAACTTGGCTCTCATTTCACATTTATGTTTTTGATGGGATATCATTACTTTTTGTACATAAATTAGTAGTAGGTACTTACTTATAACAAAATTAATACTAAATGGTTTTTTGTTAAACTACTATATTTTCCTACGTTTACGGGGTATAATTGTCCTTTTTGTGTTATTTTCTATATTTTCTTATACCTTTGAAATGTTCGAATGAATTGCCCATTCAGTATCCGGAATTATTTTTACGCGTTTTGCCTCCATGGTGTAGTGACCCTCTAAGATAATAGGTGGCGCTAGTGGTTGTAGAATACGGTTGGTTACGCGTAATAAATACGAAAATTGACTATATTCTTATTTATAAGTACAAAAACGGAAATATTTGGGTTAAAAAAAAATAAAGGGTGGTATTTAACTCGTTATATATTCACGTAAGGATCTTAAAATCCACATATAGAGATTTACAGGCACTAATTATAAATTAAGTGAAAATTATAATAAAATGATAAAAAATTACCAGTTTCTGATTTTTTCCTTTGTATTCACCTAATTACCTATCTTCATGCCAAATTTGAACTTTCTAGGTCATCTGGAACTGGATTATAGTTTTGATCTATAGGTCAGTCATAAAAATGACGATTTTTGGACGTTAATATCTAAATAACCATTTGAGATATTTTTATAAAGTTTGGAACACACATGTATCACGCCAGTCTCAATATATGAGCCAAATTTGACAAGTTTAGGTGAAATAGTTTTTGAGTTATGAGGGGCTCAAAAGTGGCTCCAAATGGTTCGTGTAATATTACACACGGTGAGCTGCGCGCCAGTTCTTGGCTTGACACGCTCCCGCGTGTCTAGATTAGGTTTGGAATAGAAGTCATAATATTGATTTAAATAAACTTTACTGACACGGAATTCAACAATTCATTATTTCTAGGAATCCCCGAAAATGCATTTCATTTTGAAGCATAGACAATGTGTGTGCTACATGCAAAAAAAATTAAATAATCATTGCTGACGTAATCACCATCTAGATCCCCCCACCCCCCATGTCATCAAAAATAAGCAAAGCAAAGACCCCCACACCCCCCTATAGTGCTTACGTAATACTTGAACGGTCCCTTATGACGAAGAAATAATAATCTAAAGAACCTTAGACGCGGCAGTTAAGTCACGGTAGACTTTAAAACGGGTCGTACTAATTAAATAATATTTATTTCCCTCGCTCTCTCTCTCTCTCTTTTTGTCTATTCTCCCCACTTGACGTAATTACGGACAGCCTCCCAGCTGGTGCCACATAGGTACGGGAAGGAACTTGGAAATTCAGGTGAAAATTGACGTAACTGGTGGAGGAAGTGGTTGCAAGTTAAATAAAAACTTGTCAAAAATGTACATAGCAAACTGGCTTCTTTCTCCACGACTTAGTGCATTTTTTTCTATCGAAATATAAAACGATATGCTATACCATACTAGCCTTTCCAACATCTAAAACTGCTAGGGTTATTTATAGATTAGGTCTTAAGCGTAGATTTTAAGTTTTGTATGTTACTCAAATGTGTTCCTATGGGGGTCGCATGTTCGTATTGTGAACAAACCCTCTTTAATAAAGATTTAAAAAAAAATGAGAGTACATGAGCGCGACAGAAGCGCGCCGAAATATATATATACAGGGTTAATTGTAAATCACCGAAAACCTCTCAGGACTATGTTACTAACATCATAATCAACAATTTTTGTTCTATGACTTTTAAAAATTCGTCATATTTTAGTTCACCAGATTTTCATACAAAAATAAAAATATTTAAATTGAACGCCATAAATATTACGGAGTCTATGCGAAACAAAAGAAATCGTTTTCTTTTGCTTCGCATAGACTTTGTAACATTTAGGGCGTTCAATTTAAATATTTTTATTTTTGTATGAAAATCTGGTGAACTAAAATATGACGAATTTTTAAAAGTCATAGAACAAAAGTTGTTGGTTATGATGTTAGTAACATAGTCCCGAGAGGTTTTCGGTGTTTTACAATTAACCCTGTATATTTAAATATAACTAGCAATAGATAGATAGTCTAGAATATACTTTATTTTACATCAAAAATTCAAACACACTCACATAACCTTCTTGCTATAACATTACTTGCAATCTTGTCAACCCCTCCAAATAAGATAAATATGCTTCTGTCTGGCGACCACTCGATCGCAAGACCTGAGTCCGACACCTAAGCCATTTAGATTTAGATTTATTTGCATCAAAAAGGATTACAATATTACTTAAAAAGTATCAGTAAAAATAATATAGGATCATCTGCAGCCGAACTAGGTAAACACCTGTATCTCGGCATACAGCGCCAATCCTCTCAGTTTATGACGTTGCAATTTTATTAAATCAGCAAGTACAGTCTTTCTTTAAACATAAAAAACACTTAAAAGTAATACGTTATACAAATAATGATAAAATTAGAATTAGGGTTTTACTTAAAATCTAAGTGAGTTATAGTTTTATTGCGTGTGTGTATGAGTGTACGTTCGAGGGTGTATGCGCATGTGTAGTGTGTATGAGAGTGTTTGTATTCCTACATTGTGCCAAAGAGTATCAATGATTCGAGTTAACTATAGGAAAAAAATGTAAGAGTCCTGATTAGTCAGTAACTTCCATAAGCTTTTCTGTCTCATCATAGGTTAGTGGTCACAAACTGAATCATACTTAGCTTCTTTTTTAGTAAGTGTATGTTGCCTCACTCAAATCAAATTAAAAATATTTCACATAGGCCTACATGGTCACTTACAAACAGGGACCGTACAACCCCGATTAAGAGTTAAGTCTTTGAAAGGGTAAGCCATTTATAAGGTTACCTTTATCGTGATGTAACTCTATGAATGGGTTTTAGGCTTGAACCCATTAAAAGGGTTATCTCTTCAATATGGATAACCCATTGAATGGGTTTTATACAAGAACCCCAGTGAAAGGGTTACACCTACATTATGATAACCCATTGAATGGGTTTTATACCTAAAACCCTACATTAAGATAACCTATAAAGTATAGGTAAGGGTTTTCTTCGGGTTACCATATTATTATGGTTATTCAATAGACTTGTGCTAAGTAGGTGCTGGATGGAGCACCACACACACCATCGCTAGCGCACTGACTTTATTACACTAGACATTGCAGACATGTAGCCGAAACACGTGTTACCTATAATATTTAGATTTTAGATACTCTCATATTAAGGTGTGTGTGTGTCCTGAACTCCCGCATTTGCGACAAGTGTTGTCTTGTATGAGTCATACAAGACAACAATTACCTACATATAGATGTAGACAGCGGCCTTATGGTGAACGCAGATCTAGCCGCACCGCAGTCTCTACAGTCCCCGCAGTCATCGCTTTTTGTTAATGGCCTCGCACATCTATCCGCGCCGCAGTCGCTGCAGTCGTTCCCGTAAGTGTTGCCAGATTTTTGAAAGCATTATCTATCCGAAGATTTAAAAAATCTGTATAAAATCTGTATTTGGTATTGGTATTTTGCTCTTTTGTGTAATTTTATCTGTAGGTGCTATAATAGGGAATAAGCAAGTAATTATTTATACGAGAATAAGTAATTTCATTATAAACCGTTGACAGAGATTCTCTGTCTACTTTATAACTCTGGCAACACTGCGCGCCGTGGATGCGAATGACGTCTTCCGCGCTGCGTGCGGGTGACGTCATCAGCTGCGGCTAGGGGAGTTCGGTCGTTTCAGGGACTGCGGCGACTGCGGCGCGGGTAGGTGTGCGAGGTTGCATAGAACTTCATATAAAGAATTCGAATGCAAAGACTGCGGCGCGTGCGGCGCGGCTAGGTCTGCGTTCACCATTAGTATGAGTTTGCGATACTATTATTTATCGTGTTCGAAAACTATAGCTTTGTCTCTTTCACACTAATCAGGTACGTGTGAAAGAGACAAAGCGATAGTTTACGAAAACGACAAAAGTATTTCAAACTCATACTAAACACGCTGATGTCCTGTAAAGTAACGCAAATAATGTTTTTTAACGCGTTGTAAATACCTACGTACAGTAAACATTCGAGTAAAAAATTAACAAAAAAAATAAAAAACGATAACTACGTTAAAAGATAACTAGAGAACTAAAATTACGGAAACTAAATATAAAATTGCTTTCATAATGACAACTATAACAAAGAGAATACATACATATTATACATTCACGATTTATTTGCCAAAAATTTAAACAAATATGAGTTTATAGAAAAATAACTTTAATTCCTACATAATAAAGTTCAATTTACGCTACAACGTCAGACATTTCTATAACTTTTTTAATAGTGCTAGTCACTCTAAAATCAACTTAATCACCATTGAAATAAAGTTGATATTTGTGTAATTTGAAATAACATCAATTTGAGACATTAGTTTGAATATAAAGGGCCTTTTCAACCGACGACAAAAAAGGAGGAGGTTATCAATTCGACGAGTATATATATATATATATTTTTATAATGATTACCGATTACTCGAAGACGGCTGAACCGATTTGGAAAATTCTTTTTTTGTTTGAAAAGGTATACTTCAAAATTGGTCTCATTGTCACCAAGTCAGGATCTGATGATGGGATCCTGGAGAAATCGAGGGAACTCTTCGAACATTATAGGCACACCTATAGTGATTTGAGTATTTTTTATAATAACTTGTGTAGTTGCATTCGAAAAGCACCATTTGTGAAGTGGACCTGATGATGAAGACCACAGATGGCCACTGGAACCACTCAATATCAGGGCCGGATTAACCATTAGGCGGAGTAGGCAACTGCCTAGGGGCCCCGCATCAACTAGGGGCCCAGACCCAGTGCACGCACCAAGAAAACACGTTTCTTTGAACTTCCCTAAGTTCCTTAAGTACCTCACTGTTATCTCACAAAATACAAATCGTTAGATTTAGTACTTAGTAGAATTAAAACAATTTTAGAACAAATCTTGCAATAAGTAAACAAATATATTAAAAATCACAGCCCTTAATGTGCGTTTCCTCAGTTCACACACGATTTGGTAAGTCAAAGTAAGAAAAGGGGCCCCGAGAATGCCATTGCCTTAGGGCCTCTGACAGGGTTAATCCGGCTCTGCTCAATATATAAGTAGGAAATTCCCTCCTTTTTTTGAAGTCGGTTAATAACGACCTACTTAGTACTCAACGCATCATTTAATACGAAATTGAAACACGGCCCCGACGCAAAAACAAGAGAAGTCTGACAGTCACTTCTGCTCACCCAGAGCGGGAGTACTCATTTGATGCTTTTCTCCCTGAAATAAAAGTAAAGGTCATTTGGGTCGGTCGCATGAAGTACTTCAACTGCCACACAGTAAAACAACACCTCTTAAAAATGAAGATGATGAAGACCACAGACGGCCACTGGAACTACTCAATATATAAAAGTAGGAATAATAAGTATTTCATGTGTTCCGCTTCGATTACTTGAATGTGGTTATTAAGCACAATATGCTCGTCCCAATGCATAGTGCTCGTCGCAATGAAGCTAATGGTGAAGCACCAGGAGAACTCCTCAACAATATTAACGGCCCAACATTGGGAAAAGCAAAATTTTGTAAATGAATATAAGTAGTTGACATTTAGGCTCTTGTAACTAGGTAAATTAAAAATCGACCAACTAAAAAGTATGAAATAAAAACTTTTTACCAAAAAATTAAACCGACTCTCGAAATCAAAGTTATTTTTTATTTTTTTATTTTTTTTTTGGGAGCCGGTTTAATATTTTTGGTAAAAAGTTTTTATAAATAGGGCGGGTCGATGTTGACAGTTTGTGGCGGCCATGTTGTTTTGGCGATATCTGTCAAATGCGTTGTTATTTCTTCAGTTGCAGATGCCAAATCACCATGGTAAGTTACACGATTGAGCAGCACGTCCAAATGATAAAACTTTATTATCAAAATGAGTGTTTGTTAGTCCAAACGTTGCGCGCATTACGTCCATTTTACGGCAGATGCGGTGGCCCTTTAAAGTCGACTCTCCAACGTTTGGTGACCAAATTTGAGATGACTGGTTCAGTAAACAACCAACCAACACCCTTACGTCCAAGGAATGCCAGATCGGCCGAGAACATCGCTGCTGTCCGTGAGAGTGTGCAGGAGACTCCGAGACTGTCGATTTCTCGCCGTGCACAAGAACTCTGCTTTTCGCAGACTTCAACTTGGTGAATTTTGCGTCGGGACTTAGGCCTACACCCGTACAAGATCCGACTGACCCAGGAGCTCAAAGTGAATGACCATAGACAACGCTGTTTGTTCGCTGACTTGGCTACAGAACGTTTGGAAGAGGACCCCGATTTTGGCCGAAAAAACATCTTTAGCGACGAGGCGCATTTTTGGATGAATTGTTTTGTTAATTAGCAAAATTGCCGTATATGGGACGACCACAACCCACATGAGTTTCACCAGGTGGTAATTCATCAACAAAAAGTTACTGTTTGGTGCGGATCTTGGTCCAGCGGCGTCATTGGTCCGTACTTCTTCGAAAACGATGATGGCGAGGCCATTACTGTCAACGGCGGGCGCTACAGATCAATTATTAACAATTTCTTACAATAATCAATTTCATGTCACAACTATAGGTTCCATAATGAAATGCCATATAGCGGTTTCTTTGTAGGTACCTATATTGACCAAACAAATTCAGTAGGTAGATGTATTATATGAACCGCATCCCGATTTTAAGAAAAAAAAAATTAAAATAAAGGGATATATTTTTTACATGGAACTACCCCCTTTATACATGGAACTAGAACTGATTTTTTTTTTTTTCATGAAACCTATGCGTGTGTGGTATCTATAGACAGGTCTTTAAAAATTATATAAGGGTTTCTAAAACCACTTTTTCATAAAGTCAATCGTTTAAAAGATATAAGCTTCCAAAGTGGTAAAATGTGTGTGTGTCCCCCTCTAACTTCTATAATAATGGAGTGAAAAATCTAAAAAAAAATCTGTTTGTAGATCTTAATGTAAACTTTCAACCAAAATTAGTTTGAACGAAATCGGGTCAGCAGTTTTTGAGATACAGTATCTTTTTTTAAAACCGCAAATATAACTTTGTAATTCATACAAACACTATGAAAAACAAAGTTATTTAGCGTAGTTGTATAAATGTAATAAAGGTAGTTTTAAGAAATTTTTAAGGTTCTTTTTATTCGTCAAATAAATACCTATACATATTTATTATATTATTATAGTTACTACGGAACCCTTCATGGGCGAGTCTGACTCGCACTTGGCCAATTTTTGATAAATAAAATCTAAGGAACCGAGTATTACGGAGCGGCACGCTTGTGGTTGCGTTAGACGCAGACTAGTCACAAGACGTTCCAATTAGCTCGTGTTCGAGTCTTCACGACGCACGCGCCTATAACATATCTGTTCTATAAAATATCATTGCATGTGATACTATACTATTTAAACTTATCGATTTAAGCTACTCGATCACATTTACTTATTGGAATGTTTTTATTAAGAAAGTATTGTTTATGATTTGTTAGAAACCTAGTAATGCCCCTGGGATCTTTCTGTAACCTCTGCCAAACGTAGCCAAGGGTCCGAACTAACTTTTTAGTGATATAAAGGACTCATGAAATAAAACACTAGTCAGATAACTGGTGTTTGACTATCCTCTGATTTACTTTAATTTAGACCTTGCTATGAAAAAGTTAACATAAAAAATAATGAAGCTACAAACAGCTATGTGTTATACCTCGTTTTAATCGTCATTAAATAGGCAAGTTTTTTTTTTAATACAGGGTCTTTTGTGGTGGTACTTTTTTTTTTCAAAGTACCTAGGGTTTTAAAGTTACAAGTAATTTTACGTGAGATTTAAAAGATATTGAAAAAAGTGTCAATACTCATAAATCATGGCACCTAATATCTGTACTTTTGCAGTGATGATACATTTCCTAGAAGCTACTAAACACCATTTATAGTTTTAAAATAGGTACCCATTTTACTTTAGTTGCCTATTTATCACAAATTTTGGTATTTTTTTCAAAAACACTAAAATATTCATAACTTCTAAGGAGATCAAGCGAGTACTCTGCCATAGAGATATTTTTTACTGCAAATAACCCCAACTATCACCCTGTTTCGTTTGATCTACGATTTTTTGCCCACCCTGTATAGCGGGGGACTGCGCGTAACTATAGCAACGACGGCCATTTTGGTTCAACTTATTTGCCGCGTAGGTTCTTGCCGGTGCGTTTACAGTACGAAAAGAAATGTTATTACTTTACTTTTTCTTTTTTTTGTCGAGAATTAGCGATTCTCTACTTCAATTTTGCAATATTTTTAAACAATTAAAAGGGATTTTATTAAACTAAAACAATAATATTATTTTTTTTGCAAATTTTACGTTTAGTGACCAATATTCTATCTGTGACACAAATCACAAATTAATGATCAATCAATCAATAATCAAGTGATAGGTTTATACCTACTTACATCGTTGCCCATTGTACGGTGTAACTATAACCCACATTCTTGCCAATTTACTAAACTACTACTAGGTACCTACTAAAAACCATTATCTGAATGTTCGTTTCGAATTTAGAGTTTATAGCTACATTATATTGCCTTTCTTATTGATAACTCTACCATATCAAATCAAATCAAATCAAATCATTTATTCGTGTGACTTTTGGTAAATACAGAATGTCAGATAAAAATATGAAAGCGCTCAAAAGTCTACCCACTGGGCTTACACAGGTTAATAATGTTTGTAAATTATTAATAAAAGTCACAAATTGCTCAACTAATACAAAATCGGAAATTAAAACAATGTCAAATTATGCAGATTAAAAATATACAATAAACAATGTCAGGAATTAAAACAATGCCAAATTATCCAGATTAAATATATAAATATCAAAATCATAAAAATGTCACAATTAAATGTCAAAGAATTTATAGTAATAATTATATTCAATAAAAATAATATTAAAAAAAATTATAGCTCTATTTTGTCCTCCAGAAACTCCGAAATATTATAATAAGATCTACTTATGAGAAAGCTCTTTAAATGTTTTTTGAATAAAACTACGTTTAAGCTTTTCATTGTTTCTGGTATGTGGTCATAGATGATTGGCGCCATGCAAAAAACACTATTACGCATCAGTGCTGTTTTGGACTGCCTCGAACATAACATGTTGGCATGTCGTCGACTACGGTTAATTCTGTCGGATAGTTTGGGGAATAATTTTGGGTTGGTTTTAACAAATACTGCAACTTCAAATATATACAACGAAGGTAATGTCAGTATTTTGTGTTTTATAAAGAAGGGCTTACAGGTGTCAGTGCTTTTTAACCCAAACATAGCCCTGATGCACTTTTTCTGGGCTTTAAATATTACTTCCCTATTTGTTGAGTTTCCCCAGAATATAACGCCATATCTTAAGATTGAACCAGCCATACCATGGTATGCTGTAACAATAGCATCTGTTCCTATTACTGGCGCTAGTTTATAAAAAGCATAAGCCGATTTACTGAGCCTCTTCGCCAAGTCTATCGTATGCGCTTTCCAGTCTAGTCGTTGATCTATCGTCAAGCCTAGGAATTTAGCCGTGCTTACTTGATTAATAATTTTATTGTCGTACTGAATTGTCAAAGGTATATTTTTACGTTGGTTAAATGTCATTAATTTTGTTTTGTCAATATTTATCTTAAGGTTATTGTTATTAAGCCATGTTATAATTGAGTGCATAGTATTGGTAACGTCAGAATTGTATAATTGCTTGTCTTTACAGTCAATGGTAACCGTGCTATCGTCGGCAAATAGTGTCATATGATGTTTTGTAACTTTTGGTAGGTCATTTATATACAATAGAAATAAAGGAGGGCCGAGTACGCTCCCTTGTGGCACACCATATGTGACTGTTCTATCACGCGAGCGATAGACCCTTTCGTTCTTCGTTTCAAGATCAACTTGTGATATTTCTACATACTGCTTGCGGTCCTTTAAATAGGACTCTATAAGTTGTAGGATATTTCCTCTAATTCCATAGGCTTCTAACTTATTAAGTAGAATATTGTGATCTACGTAGTCAAAGGCTTGTGTCATGTCACAGTAGATTGAACATACTGGTATATTGTCATCAACATTTGCTATTACTTTATTAAGAAAGTCGTATATGGCCATATTAATAGTTTTGCTTTTTCTAAAGCCTTTTTGTTCTTCAGTTAAAATGTCACGTGTTACTAGATAGTTATGAATTTGTTCATATATAAATTTTTCAAATACCTTTGAGAAAATAGGCACAAGTGCAATAGGTCTATATGACTCCGTTTTATCGCTTTCGCCTTTCTTGTATAGAGGCTTTACTACAGCAGTTTTTAGTTTACTCGGATATATGCCACGCGTAATGCTTAAATTAACTATATAACTCAAAGGGCTACTAATGCTATCTGCCACATATTTTATCGATTCTGTCGATATATTGTCATAACCTACACTCTTAGTATTTTTTAAGGATTTAATAATTCGTTTTATATCGTCCGCGTGGCAAGGTGCCATAAACATTGAGTTATTAGATTTCAGTATGTTTGAAGTAATTTGTTGTCCAGTATTATAAGCAGGTTTAATATTGTCAATGAAATAATCGTTAAAAGTTACCTATTGTAAGGTTTTACATTTAAATAAGTAAGTTGTCAGGATAACTAAATATTAGAATGTATCCTTACCTTTAAGAAATTTCCACATAAAGTACCTTTACTTGTATTATTTGATGCATCATATACCTAAATAATAGCGATATACAGCGTCTCGTTTAGTTTTTAGCATTTTTTCAATATTAATTGTTCAAAATTCAAAATAATAAAAATAATATCGCAAAACACGTCCGGCTTCAAAAACTCAAACAACAAAAATGACAATAAAGTAGTAAACAAGTACAGACATGAAAAAATCATAATAATAAGTCATTTCGATATCCGCCTAGCAAAGCTAAAAAGAACTATACCTACTACATGCAATAATGATCATAATAGATCCCTGTTTGCTAGGCTCTCGGTAAGTAACCCCAAAGGAGCCCCGCCACCGCTGACGCTTAACGCGTGCTATGCCATTTTAAAGCGTATGCCTACCATCGAGATATCATATTACATTGCTCCGAGTTGGAATGTTACGCTGTTATCGTTTTCAAAAGAGTTGAAAGTGTAAGGAACCCTTTTGAACGACTTAATTTAGCTGTTCAAAAGTGTTACCCACATCGTATGGGTTTTTGAATAACCAAAATGGTCCATTAAGCCATTTAAAAGGTTACCTACATCATATGGGTTTTAGATTAACTGCTTAAAAAAACCCTATCGAAAACCCTTCCTATAAATAACCAAAATGGTCCTTTAAGCCATTCAAAAGGGTTACCTATATCTTATGGGTTTTTGATCAACCGCTTAGAAAAACCCTGTCGAAAACCCTTTCAATGGGTAACCAAAATGGTCTCTGCTTACAAAACGTCTCAAAATAGTGCACGGTTCGAATCAGTCGATTCTTATTGAGACGAACAAGCAAGGAACTCCGTGGTGTTAGGTACTCATTTCAAAACTAAATCAGATTTTCACAATGCCTCCCCGATATTTTTCCCACATCCTTCGCCTTCTTTACTATACCACTACTGTTATTTTCCAGATGATATCTGAAAACCGACAGAATTTGGAAATATTTCAAGTGGATTACGTGATGCTGCAGAATTACTTGCGGCGGCAGCAGGTCATCACCAGGGACCTCGACGGAAGGATACAAATAGTTTACTGAGCGCTGTTATTTTGATACTTATTGTTCCTTTTTAAAATAAAAGGTTGTTTTTTATAAGTGTGTCTCCATTTTTAGGGTTCCGTGGCCGAAAGGCGAAAAACGGAACCCTTACTGTTTCGTCATGTCTGTCCGTCTATATGTCACCACCATTTTATTCCGAAACTATTAAGACTACACATGTGAAACTTGGTAGGTAGATGTATTCTGTGAACAGCTTTCCGATTTTTAGACAAAAATAAAAAATATATAAAATTAAGGGGGACTCGCCATGCATGGAACTGAATCTAAAAATATTTTTTTCATCAAACCTATATTATAGACAGGTCTTTAAAAATGACATGGAGGTTTCTATAACCACTTTTTCTTAAAGTAAATCGTTTAAAAGATCGCTTCCAAAGTGGTAAAATGTGTGTCCGAGGGGACACACATTTTACCTCTAACTTTTAAAACAAAGTTATTTAGCGTAGTTATTATACAGAACCCTTCATGGGCAAGTCTGACTCGCACTTGGTCAATATTTTTGTGTTCTGGACATAACACTGGTTCAAATTGCATTTTTTCTACAAACTTTCCTAAGTCTATCTTTAAAAAGAAAACAGTTTAACTTAAACACCAATGAAACAGGTAGAGCATCTCTTAAGCCTGCGCCGAGTAAAATAACTCAAAACGGTCTTCACAACTAAAGGAATATAACCTATAATAGTACTTTAATTACCATACAAAAATATGTAATGAACACTAGAATAAATGTGTTAGCAAACATAGTTGGCAAAATTTAAAAATTATTTACAGTTTATTAAACAAAAATACATAAAGTTGGACAAAAATCCTTACAAAACATGCTCGTGCGTCGCTGAATTTTGATAGTAAACTGTTGAATTTTTTCATAAACTTCAATTCATATTATTCTCTAATTATCATACTATCATTTACAGCTTTAACATTTCAAAAATGTCGCTTGGTTGTTTTAATTTTAATTTTTTCTTCTAATTTGCGCGCTATTTTGAACCATACGCAACGTACACCGGTCGAAAATTCAGTCGTCCACGGGAGCTCAGAGAGGGGTCACGTCTCATCGTGGAGCGTTTCGCCGGTAACGATAATTCGCGATCTATTGTGTACGTATGTATTGCAGCAATCCGTTGAATAACATAAGTCATATTTTTTGTTTTTTTGAGTACGATTTATTATGCATACCCAACAATTACTTTTTATTGTTCAATATACACTTCTGGACACATCTATTGGCCCACCTTAGAGTTTAGGTTTCGATGGCCCCTACCGAAATACGATTGCTAGATTGAACAAAAACTGTTGATGCAGTTTTAAACCTGATACATTTTACCATCTTTTTCGATCGTATAGTTTTAAATTTGAATTCAGAATACCATACGACATGGACCTACGCCTAACAAGTCGGATATGCGCCTTGTTAAAGGCAATTAATTTTTGAATAAAAAACATGTTTTATCAAATAAAGGTTTAATTTAATAACGCGTGTTGCCTCCATGGGCATCTACCACAGCTCTCATACGATTAGGCATAGAGTTTATCAACCGCTCTATGAAATTTTGAGGGATCATCTCCCATTCCTCTTCTATGGCAGTTTTCAACTCCTGCATCGTCTGGGCAACTGGCTGACGAGCCCTAACACGCCTTTTTAGCTCGTCCCACATGTGCTCAATGGGGTTCATGTCTAGGCTTCTGGCTGGCCAGTCCATAACTGTGATGTTCACATCCCGAAGATATTCCCTGACGATGCCGGCCGCATGGGCTCTTGCATTATCATGCATAAAAAGGAAATTTGGGCCCACATAGTCCGCGTATGGTATCACGTGAGGTTCTAAGCACTCACGAATGTATCTTTCAGCATTTAATGTTGGCAGCCGTGGTCCTGTAACAACCTCAAGTTGAGTTTTGCCGCTCGCGGATATACCGCCCCAGACAGTCCATGAGCCACCGCCATAAGCAACCCTCTCTTCAAAGCAGCATTGTGCGAAACGCTCTCCCTTACGCCGGTAGACCTTCTTCCTTCCATCATTGCCATGTAACACAATTTTAGACTCATCAGAAAAGAGTACACGGCTCCAATCTTGCTGTGTCCAATTTAAATGACTGCGTGCGAAATGAAGGCGCGCTGTTCGGTGGGCTCGCTTTAGTTTGGGCCCATTAGCTGGCTTGTGTGGTACCATATCGCGTTCTTTTAACCTTCTCCGAACAGTTCGAGCGCTCACAGATACTCCGTGGAAGTCGCGAAGTTGGTTTTGTATCTCAATGGAGGTAAGGTGACGATTTCTCAAGCTGGTCGTCACGATGAATCGATCCTGCCTTTCAGTTGTGACCCGAGATCGTGGCCTTCCTTGGCGACGAACAAAGCCGCCAGTCTCTAGGTACCTCCGATAAACATTTCGGACCGCAGATCGACTTAAATTAAGTTGAGCACTCACGTTTCTTTGGCTGTGTCCGGCCTGAATAAGTGCCACAGCTTGGGCGGCGACTTCAGGTGAAGTATCCATAGATTATTGATAGAACCTCACCTTAATGTTAAGAATAAGTAATGTTTGTTGCAAAAGCAAAGATATCAATCACTTTTTCAAGAATTAAATCCAAGTAAACCAATAAAACCAAGTTTTCTTAGTATTCGATTGTTTGATATCAACAAATAGGCTCCAAATTGTCTTTTGTTTCTTTAAATTCTGTGTTCGAAATTCAAAAAAAGACTATTGAATGAAATTGTGAATGTGCCAGGTTCAAAACTGCATAAAAACTTTTTGCTCGACCTAATATAAAATTTTAGCTAGGACCAAACGAAACTGAAAATACAAGGTGGGCCAATAGATGTGTCCAGAAGTGTATATTTCTTTAACATTTTTTTTTCAATATTTGTTTTATTATGGGAAAATGTAAAAAAAATATTATTAGAAGAAAGTTGGCGCAAATTTTCGAAAAAAAAAAAGCCATTCTCATGAAAAGTACGTATTTCTATTTTGTGATGTTATTATTGCTTTTTAACCGACTTCAAAAAAAAGGAGAAGGTTCTCAGTTCGTCTTAAACTTTTTTTTATGTATGTAACCTCAAACTCGAAGACGGCTGGACCGATTTGGAATTTTTTTTTCGTTTGAAAGTGTATACTTTCTAGTTGGTTCCATTGTTATGAAATCAGGATCTGATGATGGGATCCTGGAGAAAGCGAGGGAACTCTTTAAATATTATAGGCACACCTATAGCGTTTTGGGTATTTCTAATAGTACCTTGTGCAGTTGCTCCCGAAAAGCACCATTTGAGGAAGTGAAAGTGATGATGAAGACTTTTTTCAAACATTCGATATGGGTATCGTGTTTCTCGGGTTTTTGGGGGTGGTGATTGCAAATCTGGAATTTATTTTTAAATTCAAGATGGCGTATGCAACTTTTTCTCACAAATTCGATAGGGGTACCGTGTAATGGGTTTTTGGGGGTGGTGATTGCAAATTTGACATTCATTTTAAAATCCAAGATGGCGGATGCAACTTTTTCTCAAACATTCGATATGGGTATCGTGTAATGGGTTTTTGGGGGTGGTGATTGCAAATCTGGCATTCATTTTAAAATCCAAGATGGCGGATGCAACTTTTTCTCAAACATTCGATATAGGTATCGTGTAATGGGTTTTTGGGGGTGGTGATTGCAAATCTGGCATTCATTTTAAAATCCAAGATGGCGGATGCAACTTTTTCTCAAACATTCGATATGGGTATCGTGTAATGGGTTTTTGGGGGTGGTGATTGCAAATCTGGCATTCATTTTAAAATCCAAGATGGCGGATGCAACTTTTTCTCAAACATTTGATATGGGTACCGTGTAATGGGTTTTTGGGGGTGGTGATTGCAAATCTGGCATTCGTTTTAAAATCCAAGATGGCGGATGCAACTTTTTCTCACACATTCGATATGGGTATGGTGTAATGGGTTTTTGGGGGTGGTGATTGCAAATCTGGCTTTCATTTTGAAATCCAATTTAAAACACATACGATATCCATGTTGAATATTGGAGAAAAAGTTGCATCCTTGGTGGATGCAACTTTTTCTCCAACATTCAATATGGATATCGTGTGTGTCTACTAAGTTAAATACACTGATAACCTTCAAGGGTTTATTGCTAAGTATAATTAACAAAGTAACGTACGGGCTAAAATTATCGCTAAATGATGAAAATGAGTGCACCCGGTTGCTGTTCGAAATACACTAAGCTCGCGGCGAACTTAGTGCGACCGCATTATATCGCTTGCTCAGCAAACGTGGTCGATTGCAAAATATTGCATCAAACATCGTGTAATAGGTTTTTGGGCATACCGATTGCAATCCTGACATTCATTTTAGAATTTACGACGAAAGTTCATTGGCTACTTTGTTTGCTTACAATTTACACTGGGTTATTGACAATTTAACTGATCCTAGGTTAAGTGACTATTTAGTATTATCTAGGGTATCTAATAATACTGAAATTAATTGTTTAAACCCTTAGATGTGACAAAGGAGAGTTATAATAACACAATTTTACTATATCATCAGAATATAAATCGTTTCTCCGGCAAAATATTAGATGAGGAAATGTTAATAGATAAATATGATATAGATATCTTATGTTTTTGTGAAACCTGTCTAAAACCAGATAGAATGTTGTTTAAAATTAATATTTTTCTGTTACTAGTGCATACAACAGGTCCTCAGTAGAAGGTGGTACTTTAATATTACGTAGTAATTCTCTTAGATATAAGGAACAAAAATATATCACCGCTTGCTCTGTTGATTGCTTGTGTGAGGTAGCATGTACAGAAGTTGAAGGCCAAACTTTCTTAAGTGTTTACAGACCACCAGCATCAAACTTGTCATCATTCTTAATGATAATGTAAGAAATTTTAAGTACCTAAGCTTATAAGAGATAATAAATTAGTTTTCGTTTGTGGTCACCTAAATATTGATTTGTTAGTAAATTCACCTGAACACTGCAAGCTAACTTCATTGTTTGGTTCATTTAACTTAAAATGCACATACAAGGAAGCAACAAGAATAACAGCAACATCAGCTCAATGCATAGATAATATTTATACTAATTGTGCCATAAAATACTCGTCTCAAATTAGTGGAGTTAGGTCTGACCATACAGGTCAACTAGTATCCTTTGAGTTGGTTAAAAAGCGGCAATTAAATAAGACTATTAAGTTTAGGCCACTAACTAAAATTAAATTAATGTTTTTAATGATAACATGTTAAGTAATCTTTCAATGGCCAATTTTGACTCCCATGACCCCAATGAAAATTACAGGATATTATTTTCTTCACTATGCCACGAATTTAGTAAGGCATGTCCAGTTAAAAAATTTCAAATGAGTAATAAATCTAAATTTAATGAATGGGCCACTGCTGGATTTTTTTTTTTGGAAAATTTGTCTTTGCAAAATACACGGATTTACCAAAGTCAGCCGTCACCATTCAAAAACGTGTCATGAATTACAGTGAAAAAATCAGAAAGCAAGTAACTGCAGAATTGAAACATTTGAAAAGTGCAGGTGAAAGATTTAGTCTTTCTTTCGACAAGTGGACTTCAACATCCAATAAACCATACATGGCTGTCAACGTTCATTCATATAAAAAAAAATTGGAATTTAGGACTCGTTCCTATTTATGGAAGTATGAAAGTATGGCTGAAAATTGTCTTCGTATATTGAAAGAGCGTCTAAGTATATTTGATATTTCCCTGGATACTGGCTTTATGAAAAACATAATTATTTGCAAGACAGCTCTACCTCAGATGATACTATAAATGAACCACCTGTGGCTGTTGATCATATGGACGACATCCATGATGATGAACATTTAGAAGACTTAGACAGTCCAGAATCAGACTTAATCTTAATGTCACAAAATGACCTTGCGTTATAACACGTACCAGAGTTAACACAAGATGAAAACATTAATGAGCTGATAAAGAAAATCCGCAAAGTTGTAGAGTGTATTTCAAAAGATCACCATTGAAAAATGAAACAGTACTTCAAAAATAAATGAAAATTGAACATGGAAAAGAGCTGTCACTTCTTTTGGACTGTAAAACCAGGTGGAATAGTCTTTTAACAATGCTGGAGCGATTTTATCTTTTAAAAACCTTCATTCAAAAAGCTCTTATAGATCTCAATCATCCAATTCGTTTGGAAGAAGTTGATTTTGAATTGGTAAATAAAATTGTTGATGTGCTGACCCCAATTAAATTGACAGTAGAAGCAATCTGTCGGCGAGATGCTAATTTATGCACAACTGATTCCGATTTGAAATTTCTTATAAAACAGCTATCTAGCATAATCATTTTTTGGCAAGTGCTGACACTTGCCAAAAAAATTAAAACATCCTTAGTGGAACGTATGAAGCAACGACGAAGTGATGATTTGACTGGTGTGTTGAATTAATTACAAAATCCATGAAAAGATGATGAAAATCAGTTATTATCGGATTTGGAATGGCATGACTTATTTCCAGTTTCTACACAGGCTTTAGTTTGGAAGCAAATAAAGTAAAAGTATTGTTAAAAAACTTAAAAGTCGAGATGACACGGAAGAAGAAGAAGGAAGATCAGGATCACAAACAGATGATGAGTTAAGGCCACAAACCTCCCAATCCCAACCCCAATTGACACTAAAGGAAAAGTTATAGCTGGAAATTGATAAGAGTATGAAATCCCCAGATCGTGAAGTACAAATACAAAATTAATCGGGGTTGGCAAAATATAGTATTAGACGTGACATAAGCCTGTTTGAAAATGGAGGAATTAGTAGATATCACTTAGAAACAGCATATAAGTATCTATTGTCTATTCCTCCAACCAGTGTAAAACCTAAACGAGCGTTTTCAGCTGCTGCTTATGTTGGTAATAAACGAAGCAGGCTTGGAAGTCAAACCTTGGATGCATTGATATTTCTACGATTGTATTTTCAAAATTCGAAATAAGTTTTATTGTCTTTTTATTTCTTACAAAGTATAGTATCTTTTTGTCATTTTTTCTTTTCTTACTATACTGTGATATGTGTAGTGTACCAAAATTAAAAAATATATTTTAAGAAATTACTCGTTTTTTAGAGTTCAGTTGCCGAATGGCAAAAAACGGAACCCTTATAGTTTCGTCATGTCTGTCCGTCTGTCTGTCAGTCTGTCTGTCTGTCCGTCCGTCCGTATGTCACAGCTATTTTATTCTATTAGTTACTACGGAACCCTTCATGGGCGAGTCTGACTCGCACTTAGCCTATTTTTGTAAAATGTTATAATAAGCAATATAACATTAGATTTATAGATTTCTTTTATTTATTTTTTTTTCTTTTAAATTAAGTTACACTTGATACATATATTGTTATGAAATAAATTACGCTTATATTTTCTGCGAAGTAAGTTCGCTAGACAGCATTAATGAAAAAATGTTTTTTTGGTATGGCCCCACGTATATATAATAAAGTACCGAATGTTATTAAAAATATGACAGTACATCAGAATTTAAAAAAGCACTAAATGAAATTTTAATAAATAAAACTTATTTCAGTCTGGTTTTATTATGACATTACATAATTATATATTTTTTTATTTCATACTGGTTTTATTATTCAAATAAGTACTGCATACCCATCTACCCTAACTTGCTATTTACCCAGTTTCGAAGCGTCAATAGCCTAATGGTTAAGGTGTCGGACTTGTGATCGAGAGGTCGCAGGTTCGAACCCCACCCATTACACTATTGACGTGAACCCACTCCAGACACAAGCATATTTAGCTTAGTTGAAGGGGTTAACAAGATTGCTAGTAATGTGAAATGTACCCACATTGCTAGTATTCTTTAAAAAAAAATCTGAGGAGTTTAATATATAAAATCAAAGTTTTATTGCAATAGGATGAATAGTGAGGGAACGGATAATGTATTACTACAGTAAAAACAAACGTTAATTTTTATATAATAGGTATAATTTATTAAATTTATTTTTGTGATTTATTTACGTACCTACTTGCTTCATTTAGATCCATCCAGCCGTTTGAGCGTGAAGAAGTAACAAACATGCAAACAGACACATTCATTCACAAACTTTCGCCTTTATAATATTAGTGTGATAAACAAAACCATCTAAATACTTAATATTCGTTTTTCAAGTTTATTCAACATAACGACAAAAAATTAAAAAATGCAAAGTTAGCAAACTTCGTCGTGCAACGGCAAGCGGGCCTCGAGCGAATTTGTCATTGTGTGTGTGACAACGCACACGACTAGCCCGCTGCAGTAAATACCTATTTTCCGCGCGTCTCGTAGGCTCGACACCCTCTTAATTACATAGGATATTTTTTACTGTACACGTAGTCGAAACTGCCAACTGAGAAGAAATACCGAAACAAAATACGGTCAAATCTGTGATCTTTTGAGACATAAAATTGAGTGACCTGTCCACTGTCCAGATAGTGCAAGCATTTTCAGGTGTCAAAAGATTTCAACGATTAGTAGGTACTGGCCAGACAATCATGAAATTTATCCCTAACAACCCACATAATTCACACATGCACAATAGGTTATGAAGATTATGTAGATAAGCGTCTGAAATAGCCTTTTGAATAAGAACCACATAGATTTGAGTGGACCTGTCCAGTCAGTGCAAGCCTTTATCAGAGCTCAACATAAAATACAATTTGAATAGCACCATAAACGCATCAGCGTAATAAGTACAATAAAACTTACGCCAACCCTTACTTATTATCAAATATTTGTGATATTAGCTTATAAGCTTTTGTTGATCAAATATAATAAGGGTCAGGATCGATGGCGTTCGACGTTTTGTCCATAAAAAAGAGCAAAGTGCGGAACAACTTTTGCATCGACGCGACGTTCGCGCTCCGGCGGCGGACTGACAAAAAACGCGATCGTCCGTCGGCGGGCATAGACGGCGATCAACAGCTTACGATGGCGAAAAAGGTGTATAAAGTACAATAATCAACAATTACAATATAAAATTTATTTTTTCATGTATGAATGGTGAGCTTTAAGTTCATTTGTGTTATAGATACTATGTCTTCCGTCAATATGCTCGTTTCATTGAACAAATGCGCGCGCGCATGTGTGCTTTTCACTCCAATAATTTCATAATTATCTTTTAAATTTAACAAGTATCATGCACATTCTTTCTCCACACTGGGTGGAATCAATAACGTCTTCGATAAATTTTGCGCTGATTCTGTCGTTTTCATCAAGACAAAATGACGGCTTCGACAGTTGAACTGTTATCGTGTTCAAAAGGTAACAAGACAGTATGAGATGTTTCCATGATGTGTGACGATTCGTCTGCATACGGACTGTACAGCACCTTACGTAAATAGAATAGCGTTGGATCGGCAAAATGCGCACTAGTTACTAGTGTGCTCCTTTTCATTCCGGAAAGTACTAATGGCCGTAGATCAATGTATCCTGATCCTAATACGACAATGGGGTTCAAAAGGTTGAAAGAATATTGTAAAGTAAAACACAAGCATTTTTTCCTATTTAGACTATTTATTAAACTATAAATAAAAATTACAGTCATTCTTTATTTCATACTTTTTTACGAAACCCAATATATTGAAGATTTGCCTCTGCAGTGGTAAGCAGAAATTTAAGTACAATATTTACAGTTACCTATTTTATATACTTTGCTATGTTTTATTACGTATCTATTTCTTTTTTTTTATATATATACAATATAGGTATAACCTACCTAACGCGTTAAATATTTTATTTTAAATACAATAAAGTACCTATGTACGTTAGATTAATATTAAAAAGGTATACCATATATTCTGTACATAGTTTTTTTAACGAGCCAAGCGTGGCAATAACAAATGAAATATTATTATGCGATCTTTGTTGTTGGTTTTCGCGTATTGTTGCTTGCTATCTAGTACCCGGGCACATTTGGTGTTGCGAATATTTTAGTGGCCAATACGCGACTATCCTTAATAAGTAGTCGTATCTGAAGTAAATTTATTGTCAAATAAAATGGTACTCTACTTGAATCACATTGTCTCACATTGTCATTGTCTCCCTGTACAAGTCATCTATACAAGCTTTATTTTAAAAGCATTTTTAAAAATTAAAGACTATTTTCAGGATCTCGAGCAAAATTAATTACAATCGTGAACTTTGTACCGAAATGAAGTCATTGAATAATGTCGAATGATGAAAGTTGAGAAAATTTAAACATTTATTATATACTTTATTGTACACCTCAAAATATTTTTATGGATACAAAAATTTAAACTAGTGTACAATGGGCGGGCTTATCGCACAGGGCGATCTCTTACAGACAACCTTTGGATGGACGGGACGGAATGAAGTCAAAAAAGAGAAAATAATAACGAAAATCGTCTAACGGTCCTATGTGAGCTTAACGAAGTAATAAAAATGTAATAATCAACTTCAAACTTCAATGAATTGCACAAAAAGTAAACGCTCATTACGTCGACCAATAAGAGATTTACATTTTCCTACAACTTGAAACTGCAAAGATTTTGATTGGTCGAAGTGCGTGACACTTCGGCCAATCAAAGTCTTCGCATTTCATTAATGATTGGATCATACTAAGGGTAGATTAAAATGAAGAATAAACTATTTGCGAACAAACGAACTCGAAACTGGTTTTATGTTACTCAACGAACTGAAGTTTTTCCCGATTTTCTAAATCATTCCTACTAAGACGGGTGTAGCGGTCACAAAACGTGAGACAGAGAGGACACGAATCTTGTCAATCATCCGAAAACATTCACCGTCCTACTCGCACGTTCAATGACCGCAACTAAACTACGGCAAAGTAAAAAAATCTGTTCAACTTGCCGAAAAGAACAGCCTATGATTAAATGCGACAACGTATTAAACAGACACTCTTCGTAACCGGGTTTCAGATCCTCAGCATTGGCCTAGATTAACTTTAGGAACGTTTATGAACGGCAGTGCGCTTTTGAAAGTGTTGATGTCGCGAATGAAGTCCGCGTTATTCTCGACTGTGTCCCCGATGGGTTGGCTCGCGTCCAAGTACGTTAATGCGTAATGTTTCTTCGCAATTGTGTCTGGAGAACTCACGTTGGTAGATTTGTGGCCCATTATCTGTGGAGTAGAAAATACCAAATATTCAGGAAAGATACGCCCAATGGCTTTACGTATTTTCCGAGGTACGAAGGAATCTCGATATTTATTTATTTATTTAAATTTTATGTACAGACGGCAGCACATGAAGCTACCCGAAACTGTCAAATTTTCCCAATCAACCTTGAACCTAATGTCTTTAACAATAAAGTTGAAAATCTATTAAAGAAATTTGACAGAATGTTGTAGCTTGATGTGCTGGCGTCCGTACAATGGTGTTACATGAACGGACTTAATTCAGCAAGGCATTCTCTACTAGTCAACCTTTGGGTTAAAAAAAAAACACATTGTGGTAGGTGTACGAGAGAATGGAATGAAATAACATATTTAATACTCATAAGATAAGAGAATCGCCCATCCACAGACCCACTCCGGAAACCTTGAAGCTCCAAGCTCAGGGCAGATATACAACTACATTTATTTCAGCTTACTATTCATATACAGAGGAAGGTGCGAATGTCGTCTTTCAAAGTCCATAAACCATAAGAGTCCCACAAGGATGTGTCTCATGATTTATACTGTCATCGTTCTGCAATTAGCTCTCTCATTAATCGCGGCCGTGAACTTTGAAATAAAGTTTTACCTTGTGTCGAAATCGAAGACTAGATTTTTGGTATATTTAGCTCTTGTATCGGTTTTTTAATTAAAACTATATCTCCAAAATAACAATTCTATTATTTCCTTTGATTTTGCACGCGGGTGTACTAGGTGTGTCTACACAAAACTACTAAAACATAGTTACCTGTATGGACAGTTTCCTGAACTTGGATTTGTTGCCGGTCGGGAAGTGGTCTTCGACCCAGCTCTTCACATCAGCCATCTTGATCTTCTCGATTGCGGCAGCCTGGGAACGGAGATTGATAAAATACTCTTTATTAAGAATAACGTGCATTTGATAACTGTTAAAACCAATCCTTTCACAATTCTATTGGTGAAACATAGAAACTAATATGTTTTAAGTAAAAGAACTTTACTGCCCACTCATAGGGTTGAGTTTCAACCTCGACATGTCTATGAATTTCAATAATATTAGTTATTCTGGAACCAAAGGAATAAACGGCAAAAATAATTTGAAAATGGAAGTCTATGTCTGCAAATATTTTTTTCGGTGATAAGACAATTTATAAGCAATTTATAAGTTTTGTAACAGACCATTTATATGGTAATAAATGTAAGTCGTGTGGTAAAGAAAATAATCTGTCACCTTACCTCCAAGAATAATCGGTGGAACAAGTATTCCCTGCTGATAAGCTCTCGCCAGTTTCTCTCCACCTGAAATATATTAAATTGATTTAATATTTCAAATAAATTTATCTTTTAATTAAGAAGAATGGATATAAGGTAACGCTACCCAGAACTTACGGTTGATTACTTATGATGGAATCCACAATTTGAGAGTTACCAAATATATAAAAAGGCTCTATAAATTATGAGTATCAATGGACTTTGAACCTTGTCAAGTTTGATATTGAGTCTGTTGTCCCAAAAATTTTATAGTAATCTCGAATTTCTGAACACAAATATTAAAAACTAAAGTATCAGTCTGTCACATGAGACAAAGGACAAATATTAGGAAAAAAAACACTAACAACATACTACAATATTTCGTTATTGTAATAAATACGTATTCCTACGTCATAAACCCTGAAGAGAGAGAGAGAAAACAAAACGCTCAACAGTAAACAAATGACTAATTTAA
The DNA here is from genome assembly GCA_943138885.2 of Tholera decimalis. NCBI lineage: Eukaryota > Metazoa > Arthropoda > Insecta > Lepidoptera > Noctuidae > Tholera > Tholera decimalis. The sequence continues at coordinate 22,540,773 of OW964568.2, read as the reverse complement.
AAAACGAATTCAATGTTTTAAAAATAAAATTAATTTGAAATTAGAATTCTTAGCAAAAAACATTATTTTGATTTGAAATGGCCAGTACTACGAAACGGCAAGTTCTTAGGTATAGACCCATTAATAATAATGCAACTCACTACTACCAATGATTTTTTTAAATTGATCATTAGTTTCAGAGATTACCACCTTCATACAAAACTTACAGACAAATTTTACATCTTTAGAATGTAAAATATAAACGTTTAGGGAATAATATCATTGTGCGTACAGTTAAAGAGTGGAATTCCCTGCCGCAGTCTGTGTTTCCTAATAGCTATAACCTTCCTAACATTTAAGTCAAGAGTGAATAGGTAACTCCTAGGTAAGTGTGCTTCATCTTCGACAACATCATTGCTTACCATCAGGTGAGATGGTGGACAAATGTAAGCCTATAAATATTAAAAAAACCGGGTTGCACTCCGGGAGTGCCGGCAGAAGTGAAAACTTGAATATTAACGTTGTGCATTTTTGATATTTTGGAATGGTTAGGGAATAATTTTGCACGAATTGCTTTAATTATCAGTATAAAAGTACTATCATTTATGTGGTAGAATACAATATTTATTTATTGCGCTATCGTACACAAACATGACAATTTATATTACACTAGCGACCCGCCCCGGCTTCGCACGGGTGCAATGTTTATATTAAATATAGGCAGCGTTCGCGAGAATCTTTAACGTACGGCAGTTTTTTCGACGCCTTACTCCACAATTTTCACTACCACGAAAAATCCTATCTATTTTCCGGGATAAAATATAGCCTATACGGATTCGGAAGAATCCCTCTAAGTAATGGTAAAAGAAATTTTGAAATCGGTCCAGTAGTTTTTGAGCCTATTCAATACAAACATACAAAAATACAAAGGTTTCCTCTTTATAATATTAGTATAGATTAAAAAGTTGATCTTTTAGAATATTCGACACGTTAACTTCAATCACAACGCCATCTAGCTTTGACTGTGGCAAACAAAGTCATTTGGGGCTGTATTAGTTTCAATAGTCACATAGATGTCACTGTAATAAAAAGTGCCCGTCTTACGAATTTTCGATCAGGGTCACGTGTCCCTGATGCGAGTTTAACATTTTTTACCCATTACAAAATAGTGCACAGCGCCGCTAAAGAAGTTTTCACTTCAAAAATCATGTAGCACAGTGACATACCTCTTCTTTAAGCTCGTAGTCAGTGGTGTGTTTGAGCTGCACGAGCGAGTGTTTGGTAGCGGACAGAGTCTTTTCCGTCAGCCGCTTGATGTCGCGCGTAAACTTCTTCAGGAATTCTTCTACGCGCGAGTCCACGTACGATACGCTGAGGAAATGCAAATGTATTGTTTTATTAAGCAGGAAACGTTCTGGGATTAAAAACATTTTTTCCGTGCGGAAATAGAATCTGTGATACGCAACGCAGCAAAAAAATGTAAATGTAAAAAAATGTTTATTCGAACGTTTGTAAAGAATATTTAACGTTAATAGGTTTAAAGCCCAATTTTAATAAACGCTACTTTCAGTTAAACTGGAAGCTGAACCCAATATTTTATTTTATTTATTGACGGGTGGAATAAAACTGAGATGGTCACTAACGGTATCATTAGGACATAAAATGGAGCATTTACCATTGGAATTCATCCGTGATTATGGCGCTTGCAACAGTTAAAAATTCTGCAGGTGTTCAAGATAACAGCTTTTGTAGGGTGTGGTAGGTGGAAGGAAGCATTTTTAAAGATTGGTGCAGTTGTTTTGGAACGTCACCAGTGGTTGATATGACTACAGGAATAATGGAGACGCTGTCTAATCACCACATTCGACAAATTTCCGTTTTCAAATCTGTGTATTTTGAAATCTTTTCTGCTATAGTATTTTGTAGGTTGTCTGTTGTGTTATTTATAGTCTTTTTATATATAATTAGCAGTTGTTATTCCTGTTAACAACTGTTATTGGCATTTATTTTCTTAAAACCTTTATTTTTTTACGAGTGCTTGTGCACTTGTGCGCTAAAGTTCGCAGAGCCTAACTTCACACTCGCCAAGTTAGAACGGCCGTACTGTAGCAATGTGGGCATTACTATCTTGATAACCCCTCTAACAAAGCTAAATATGCTTGTGTCTGGATGTCAATAGTGTAACGGGTGGTGTTCGAACCCGCGAACTTTCGATCACAAGTCCTTAGTCATATTGCGCTTTAGTGCCGAAATATCGGTAACTTGAAACGATAAATAAACATCGTAAATATCCCGTTATAAGTTCTAATGGATCTGGGTGGAATAAAGTCGAGATAAGTTTATAGAGTAGATACCTGAACTTGTCAACTTGTGTATTGACGGTAATGGAGAAGCCGAGAACTCCGAACGTATAGCGCATCATGCTGAACACGCTGTAACCCAGCTGCTCCTTAGTACGCAGGTTGTCGAACACTGGCTCTTCCATCAGTAACTAAGAAAATAAAGATAATAATTAGCACTTTACTCAAATTTTTTATACATTATTGTATTATCTTAGTATTTATTAACTACTTATTTGATTTTCAGATAGCGAATCGCGCTATCTCTATACCACCCTTGATTTACTAGTACAGAATGCGTACGGCATTAAGTCCACCTATGTGCATGAAGTGTAAATAAATAAATAAAGGAATTCTACTGTAGTTTTACATTTTTTTAACTTTTTTTATTGAGTTTTGTATGCGTTTGACCACCATCTCATCTGATGGTAAGTGATGATGTGGTTGAAGATGGAGCACGTTTACCTAGAAGTAGCCTATTCACTCTTGATTTAAACAAATTTACAATTTACATAAAGTCATAGAGTAACAATTTCGATTACGAGAATTTAGAGTAAAGAAAGTGTCTCAACTCTAAAAACCCAGATTTTCGAGCTCGAGTTGAGTTTGACAAATACTGTATTCAACTCAAAATTTTAAGAGCAATCTTTTCTATATAAAGTGAAAACCCAGACTATAACTTAAACCTCGTCCGATTACCATGTACGGCAAGCCAATCCCTTGGGAAAAGCAAGCCAAATACTATAAAAGACAACCATTTCGCCAAACGATCTGCAGTCAACTGGTCACTGTGAACTTAGCTTTCTAATTTGTTGCGACCTAATTGGTCGAAAGACGGCGGACAACGATGACGTCACTATTTTCTTAACGTGAACCAACTATAGGCAGGCTCTCCCTCCTTCATCTTTGGCGCCCGCAGCAAATTATCCCTCAGGTATAAGCTGCGTATTTTCACCGCGGTCATCCATCCCATCATGACCTACGCCTGCGTTGCTTCGCACACGCAAAGCCCCACCTCCTCCAGCCCCCTTTTACGTCCGAAATGAGCTTCTACACGTAGACCTCAAGATGCCCACCATCCAGCAGTTCATGAAACGCGTCTCCAAGCGTTTCTTTAAAACTGCAATCCAAAACATAGGTATCCCCTTATTGCATGGGCCGCCCGATACAAACCGTCGCGCATCTCTAAGATTCGCCGACCAAGGCATACCCTAGTCACTGCCGATGACGCAATCACCCTGCTCCAACAGAGCCGTAGGGAAACAAGTACAGTGCCACACAAACACAAAAACCGACAATCCTCCGTCCTCGCCGCCGAGACCGAGCGCGACTTCCCCGTAATTGTCCGCCCCGACCCTTGCCAGAGCCAGCCAGTAGCTTTAAATTCCCTTATTAATAATGATATGATCCAGCCTGTCCCTAGCTCCCCCCGCGACGCCCTAAGCCGAGGTCCGTACCCCACAGGGGGTGCCCTTAGCGTGTAGTCGCCTAGTTTTTAAGTTTTGTAATAAGCCCTGGTTAGAGGGTTTATTAATTTATTAATTAAGGCAACCACAGGCAAGTCCGATTAAGCAGCCGACATCCTCAGAGGTTGACCTGCGCGATGCCACAACCAAAAAAAAAAAAACTATAACTTAAAATAGCTCTAAACTCTTTTTCGTAGTCCTTTTAGACTATCTATTTAGGGCTAGGTGTGTTTGTACGTAATACCATGTAAATTGAAGTCTCTCGTACAGACATTAATCGGGGGGCTTATGGACGTTGTATCGCCGGGTTGTAGGAATTATCTTACTAGAAACCGGTGCCCTGGAACCCAAGGGCAACTCAAGGAACAGTGTAGGTTTTAAGGCAGTAGAAGTCACACTCCCTTCCGCTCCACCTAGACTGGGAGTCATTTACTTAAGTTAGAGACCGCAATCTAGGCAGTAGGATTTCGACCCAAGAACGGGGGAAGTTCATACAATAGTACACAAAGCCTGAGTTGCATTACCTGTGGTCCCGTTGAGTTGACCGATCGACGGGTTATTTTTATTAACCGTGGTCCATGACATTAGGGATTGATTCCTGGACTTTTGATTATATCGATATAAAATGGAAACTATCATTTACATAAGATAAAGTTTACTAATTCATAAGCAAATACATAATCCATATAAATTCCATCCTTGGGAGCAAAAACACTAGAACCAATATCGACAGCAAAACTATACAAACATTTTTGACATTTCTAATGAATTGATATTTCGCCAGTAATTATTTCTATTAGTGTATCAGTTAAATTCATGATTTTCTATAGCTATTAAATCGTTCGAAACCGTCAAGATACCAAAGAATTCCCTCCTTTACAGTGCATGTCTCACTTAGGATGTTTTAAATACCAAGCAAGTTTTAATATACAATTTTCTGTGTAATTAAATGGCAGATAACAAAGTCGTTACCATGGGAATGTATGTTTACGCGAATGTCGACCTAATTGTATTTCAATACCTGTGTGAAAATCAGGTGAGTCATGATTCAAATTTGTCGATTGTACAATGTATATGTGTCTTTTCTCATACAAAGTTGATAACAGCGAGAAGCACTAAATAAACCCACATTTACTATGTATAATTTTCAGGCGTGAACTGATAGACTACACCAAAAATCTGATCAATAGAATAGAAGCAATAGTTTAGTTAAAGCAAATTTTAGAAGTTTTTCTTAGTTAAAATTCGAAGATCTTCTCGAGCAGCTGACTAAGTACTGACGCATAGTTATCTATGGTCGTACACGTTAAAACGACAAAATTTACGCTACGATGCCGATAACGCACGGGCTATGCGACGTTGCCATTCAGTTACGCAGGTCAGTGGACATTTTATAAAGGCCTTTTTATGTTTTGCTTTGATTATACAGCTATTTAAAAGTTCATTAAAAAAAATTTTTATAGTTTCGAATATGGTTTCATTAAATGCCTCTCGCTTTTATCAACGTTGTATACAAAAAATAATATCTTTATCTCATCTTTAGTGTAAGTGTGGTTACCATGAGCACTTCGAGCGTGGCAGTGTCCTTGGAGGTGGTGGCCTCCCCCTGGTAGTAGTTGGTGATGATGCTGTTGGTGGACGCCTCGTTCAGGCTCAACACGCGGATCTTGCGCTCACCCAGCGGCAGCTGGTGGACTTTCACCTGCGAATTAATAAATAATAATAATAAATAATAATATTCCACAACTTTCACACAACGCCATCTAGTCCCAAACTAAGCAGAGCTTGTGCTATGAGTACTAGACAACTGATAAACATACATATATATTTCTAAATACATACATATTATAGATAAGTTACACCCAGACAAAGAACAAATGATCGTGCTCATCACACAAACATTTGTCCTGGGTGGGAATCGAACCCACGACCTTGAGCATAGCAGTCAGGGCCACTGACCACTAGACCAACAGGCCCGTCTGTATTACATGACACTTAATTAACACTTGAGTGCCATCGACTCATTTCCAATTGAATAATCCTCAATGAAATATATTATTTAATACATCAATCTTTAAACCTATTACGCTTTCACAAATTAGTTCGGCTCGGCTCAAACATAGGCTATTTAAAGAAATATCAACACCTAAAGGGTTGAAATAGGGGATGAAAGTTTGTATGAGAAATCTAAAACGCTTAACCGATTGTAATTAATTGTTTTTTCCTCAAATTTGCTATGCCTGAAAAAAGCCATTAAGTAAAAAAAATCTAATATTAGACTAAGAGCTATTGTACTCTTAGTAAGCAAATAAACAATTTGATTTTATTTGAGGTGGTACCCCAAACGCTTTCTTGTTAATTTTGAACATGTGCTAAATATGCGCCTAGCGAATCGAACGCTATATGTTCGCGCATTGATCAGGATATAGTGAGAATTGGGATGGCAGTGAATGTGTTAAAGAGACTTTTGTATAACGGTGGAGTATGTTTCCGTACAGTACGCGCACAAGCACTTGTGGAGCGGTTGAGCACTTTGTCCAAATGGCGTGCGCTTAAATCCAGATCTACAGCACTGGTGTTGATAAAAAAACCCAAAGTAATGTGCCTGACTAGCCGTAACCACTGGGCTTACACTACTCTTTGCCATAAAACAGTTAAAAACAGTGAGAACTTACATCAGGGAACTCGTCTTCGGTAAGCGCGTCCCATTTGAGGGTATCGTGCACGTTCTCTGCTATCTTGATAGCCCTGTGCCAAGGCAGGTTGCCTTGCATCAGTATCTGAAAGAAACAAACAATATAATGTATATTATTACCAATTCAAAGTTTAGGCAAACGCGGGAATAAAGTAATAGGAAAGGTATCGTATCGCCTCGATTCCATACGATCCAGAAGTCATATAATGGTTGTTTGGAAATCATAAGCGCTTTTGTTGAGCGCGAGTAGTAATTTAGAGGTTGGGTTGGAACCTAATTTCTTGCGGCTTAAATTAATTTAGCTATATATACAAAAATATCGATATATGAAATTCAGTTTATGTTCGTTATTGTCATCAAACTCAAAAACGGCTGGAACGTAACGGAAAGTTTAAAAGGTGAGAACATATTATGTTGTATTTTGGTCTTTTTAACCCAAAGGTTGACTGGTAGAGAATGCCTAGTTGCATTAAGTCCGCTCATGTACCACTATTGTACATAAAGTTTAAATTATACTATATAAAGCTAGATTACCACTCACTGACTGACTGACTGACTCATTGACATAATTGTTCTCCCAGATGGTGGATGGGGAGGTGGGTATATTTTGACAGATTCGTAAACAAGTAACTCTCAAACCTACGGGAAAAGTGCCAAACCTCCCCTTCTCCCCCCCCCCCCCCCCCCTATCGTATCTCGGTAACTACGAGACCCGTATTTTTTTTTTTACTGATTCGTGTAGAGGAGGCTCGGTAAAGTAAAAACCATTTTTCAAAGACCCCCCCCGCCCCACGGTGGGCTGAAAATCGGCTTTCATAGACTTAGGCATTTTATTTTGCAAGTGCGAGTTTTTTTGCCGGATATCACTTCTATTAGTTATAACAATATACAAAAATGACACCAGAATTGATTCTGCACAGAAACGAAGGAATTATAATTTTTTACGAAAATTTTGTATGGAGCTAGTATGAAAAATCGAAATATCTCTAAAACGGCAGCGATAACCGTAACATCCTTATAGGGGGTTATAGTACTAATTATTTATGATTTTTTGACATACGTTACATAATGGTTGTAGATGCCTTTTTTTTTTAAAAATCGTCAAAATATTTTTATTTATTTTTACATATTTAAACGTTCCTTTTAGTGTTTAAGTTGAAGAATTCAGAGCTTTAACAACTCTTATCATAAAATAGCATCACCCCTATAGACCTGAAGGACTAGACAGAGGTGTGTAGTGTCTTGTTGATCTTGTAAGATTTCCAACAATACCAAATAGTTGAATATCAGTGTCAAAGTGCCCATGCTGTCGCTTCTTTTTGAAAGATAGGGGAATTAAATTGTTAATTGATCATACCCTAAAAGTATGATTACAACATAACCGGACACATAATAATAATAATATCCTTATAGGGGATTATAGTACTAACATTATTTATTTTAACATATGAAACTGTTCAAAACGATCCATGAACTGTGTCAAAGTTAAGAACATCGTTAGGAAGCATGCTTTTTCCCCAAATATTAAGAATATGTGAAAAAAAAAGACTGTATATAAACTTTTTATTGATAGGTAATTTAAATAAAACAGAAGTAACAAAAATAATATCTAATAAATTCAATTATACAAAATACATATTTGAAACTATAATTTATGAAATTATTAACTAAACATATTGGTACAATAAACTAACATAAATAACAAAAGAACATAAAGAAAAATAATTAAATTTTACAAATTTTCTTTACAACTTTCGTTGTCGGACTCCAATTCCGAGTCAGAATCCAGATCGGATATACCTACAAACTCGAACTCAGTTTCCGGAAACTGTATTAGGTCGAGAGTTTCAGCAAAAAAGGTTGTCTTCCTTTTGGCATCTAACTTCGGCCTTTGTGCACTTAGAAAAGGATCCGAAGAAACAACAAGCATATTTAGGATATCTTGATTAGAATCTTGCCTGCTTCTTTTCCGCGAATGATGTTCCCGGAACCTCCTAAAATCTTTGTTTCGAGACTCTGAGGCTTCTTCCGAGAGAGTCCCAATCGGGAAAATATCATTTTTTTCGATTATGTCAGCTCCGTGTATTAATAGTTTATGTACGGTTGATGACATGTAGTACCAGTCGTATAATTCCACGTACTTTTCTGCTGTTTTGCGAGCAAAATCTTTAAATTTGATGACATCGATCTTCTCACCAGATGTTATTGCTTGCAAAATAACAGCAAATCTTTTTATCAGGTTTTGATCCAACCCAGTAATAGCTGCAGTTTTATTGGGAAACTCGAAAAACTTCCTTGCGGTATTCCCGTCATTGGTAGTTCCCGAGCCTTGTTTTACTATATCAATTAACAGATTGAGCTCCTCTTTAAATTTATTTTGAATGTTTTTTTTTCTGTTTTGTAACATATCTTTATGCTCATTACTTCTTGCTGCCCACTGTTTGAAGTCAAGTCTGTACGCAATGTGTAACAGACATTCCATGCAATTTATACGGGCATGTAGGGATGATAGGCCAAATTCATATATGTCAGAACACACAGTTTTTGATGTTACAGCATCTAAGTGGTTCATTTCTGTTGGTTTTGCTAAGCACAGGTAGCATGATGCATTTGATCTAGCTTCAGAAAGGTACGTGCAGACTTTTGCGTCGATCATTGTCATCATTAGTTTATGAGTCACCCTGTTACTATTAATGCACTCTGTGGGGTTAAGGGCCTCAATTTCCTCATCCATTTTTCTTTTGTTATCAATGACAACTGCATGGCTTTCTTTTACAAAAGTGAACTGAACCGGACGACAATAAAAAGTTGAGCATGGTTTCGGGTTTGTCCATATAGTATTATCTCCATCTGTCAGTTTCAGTGGCACCAAGGAGGTCATGAAAATGCTTGAATCATCATACTCGCCGTCCATTTTCTGCTTGTATCGGCTTTGATTGGAAGCACCATCAAATCCCCACTTCGATATCAGCTTTAACTGCTTATTTTCCACATTATCAGAAAGACTTTGAAGAATCCGCTTCACCGTGATGTCAAGTAAAGCTTGAAGTGTAATTCTAGCTGATGAATCCGTAACTGATACTGATTGATTAGGAGGGTAGCATGCAAGCTTAGTTTGTTGCAGTTTATAGTAGGATGGGTAAATATCCTTAGCACCTTCCCGAATGGCAGTCTCTCGCAACGTAATATATTGCCACTTTGAAAGCTTAAGTGAAAGAAGCAATCCAAGTGCTTTCTCTGGTGTAAATATTACTGTTTTCTTAATGCTTTCCTTGATTTTAACGGCAGCTTCTGGATTTTTGATCATATAATTGATTACAGATGCGATATCTTCATAACCTTCTTCTTTTAAACGTGCTGCAGCTGCATATGCCAATTCACAGGAATCCTCGCCTATGTGCTCACTACTGCCGCCATAAGGAAAAAAGACGCATCTAACATTTTTTTCGAAATTGAGTTATCTATATATTCTTAATCAGAAAAAAAATGGCATCTGCCAGTATTTTTATATTTCGCATAAATTAAGCAGAACCCTATAAATCTCACTGTTAAATAAGACGTATCTACCATATTAATTAAATATTACTAAATAGAAAAGACATTTCTGACGTACACTAAGTTGAAAAGACGCATTTCAGTAGAAACGTCTTATTTTTTTACAAAATATTTAATTCTTCATACAATTAAAAGACACTTCTGCATAGTCATAAGAAGAAAAGACTGTTCTGCGTAGATGTGACTTTTTAACGTAGTATTACGAAAAATAAGCAGGCGCAAGTGGCAATTGTGCCCTTTCTACTTAGTATTGCTAGTTATATGGGGTGAAGTGGGGCTCGCGGTTAGAATACCGCCCTTCAGTTGCGTCCAGGCAGTCAGAGAAACGCGGGCGGCCCTTTGTGCTTTAATAAATAAATAATCTTTTATTTCAGACGTTAGATCCATTTGGGTTATTATACAAACAAATCTTAGAAGCTACCCGAAACATAAAATAAAATACTTAACAACTACACCACATCGGCATGTAGGTGTACCCAATGTCCCAAAAAAGGGCTGTCTTATCTGTCTGCTACCGAATTTAGAATGCTGTTGGGGCTGACATGTACCCTGCGCATGATGGAAGTGCATCGTTGACGCATGATAGCATAAAAATCGTCTATTCCCGCGTTGGCGAACATGCCCGAAGCACTGCAGTAGCGCGGCAACCCCACCAACACCTTGAACGTATTATTATACTGTACCCGCAGGAAATTGTATGCCTCCTGAGTGTAGATAACTCACAGACTGCATATGTAGAAAGAATGGCAATACACTGTAAACAGCGTAGTCCTAACGAACAGACAACGCCCTACGCTCACACTCAATGTCCAGACCGACTTTTAGGTCTTCAGAAACCCAGTGGCCCGGATACATGAAAGCAGTGACTTGCTTTGATGCAATACCACAAAGTTTTAACTGAGGCACAATCGGATAGAACTTGTGCCTGCCTTACAAGACTAGTAGCTCACTCACTCTTTTTCGCGTTGTATCGAAGCCCATGGATCTCCGCGTGCCTTTCACACATCGAAAGCACACTTCTCATCGCATTGATCGAAAGGCTCAGCAGCACCATATCATCAGCATAACTAATATTTTTAACGCTGGTTCCATCCACGTGACAACCCTGATAAGTGCTACAGAGCTCAACGATCAATCGGTTCACGACAAGCCACCTTGGCTCACTCCGCAATTCAGCCTGTATTCATCCGACAACGATCCTGCCCATCTGACACAATTTTTACCATTTTTTGATTACCATTGATTGTTTTACCAGAACCGAAGTATTGATATGACTTCCTTATCCACGGACGTATCATTCATAAGCTTCTGCCACAGCAAATCATACGACACTAGATCAAACGCCTTGGAAAGGTCTAGAAAACACGCGTTAACAGGCGTTTTTCTAGACGTGTAGTACTGGACAGTCTGCTTAAGCGACAGTATGGCAGTTTCTGTAGATAGACCAGGTTTTTACCCAAACTGTGCATCATGCAATTCGATACGAGTCGCCATATATCTATCAAGAAAATTATCTAGTACCTTGGCCAAGACTGATCTGATGCTTCCCCGGTCTTATCTTTCACAACGGGTACAACTATCGTTTTCATTAAGTTGGTGGGCAGATGAGAGTGATTTAAAGAGAGTAAGTAAAACATCGCCAGCACTCTTGGCAGAGGTAGTCATACCCTGGAGATTTGCCACTTACCATGCTTTTTATTACAGTAGCGACACTTTTCGCTGAGAATCTCAAATTTAATTCCATCACAAAATCCTCAGTATCCAATATCTGCGATGTTGGATTATAAGTAGAATCAATTTTAAAATGTTTTACAAACAAGTTAGCTACGGGAGCAGATTCATGTTGCCCGGCTACACTCACAGGGATGCCCTGTCCTGGATTCAATTTATCTGTATTAAATCTTTAGATTTGTGATGCTCGGCTAAGATGTCCATTTTCATTTTATTTTGGTTATTCTGGCACCATCTTAGTTTTGATTTAAATGTCTTCCTCTTCACACAAACAAATTGTACCTCTTTATAATATATAATATCATACGGATCCCTAACATTTTTGAAAATATTCTATCGCATATGTTCATCAGGGATAATGAAAAATTGTAATGGAAAAAGAATTTTTGAAATTGGTCCAGTAGTTTCGGAGCCAATTCAATGCAAACAATCAAATTTTTCCTGTTGCTTTTCTTTCCTCTTTATAATACAAATATACATACAAAGCTCTGATTACTGTGTTAACGTTCAAACTTGTTTCATGAAAAAAATTCATGAAATATTATAAGTCGTAGTGTTAGTTTGATCTCACTCAAGTTTATGTCGAAAATTTATTCATTTTAAGAGATTCCTTACAAAGCTGTGATAATTATTATTAATGTTATTAATGTTTACTATAATTAGTACAATTTTAGGTAGTTTTATTTATACTTAAACATTAATTTTTTAAGAGTTTAAAACTTAATGTTGGGAAAGGTGTGTAATTGTTATTTTTTATAAAGAATATAAGTCAGTTTCTCATACTTTGTGTTTCATTTAACACAAGATAATTATCGTGTTAAAATGTACTTCAGTTTATAACATAAGATGTTTTGTTAGGGATCCCACAAGGGGCAGGTAGTTTTTAAGTTAAATGAGTATTAGTATTACTAAGTTGAAAAGCAGCAAATGGCTATTAGCGTCTTTATTTAGTTAACTAGAACCTGGTAACACATCATCACTAAGTAGGAAAGGCGTTTAAAAAAAATACTACGTTGAAAGGACGTTTCTAGCCAGAAGCGTCTTTTCATTGCAGTAAAACTTACTTTCTTATATTTTTTTTGCTAAAAAGAAAAGGAAAAAGTTATTTAATTAATACATAAAATTAAATTAATTAAAATTCTCATATAATTTCTGAAAGATCAAACAATAATACACACTTTTGCATAATAAAATTGTAATAAGGTTTATTTCCTTTCGCACAGCGAATTTTTTAATTTTTAAAACACGTTTTATTTTTTTTCTCCGTTTCGTACTTCATGTAGATGCGTCCTTTTACCTTATGGCGGCAGACTAGATCTTCTCTTTTTCTGTTTGCTTCCCAGATCTTTGAATGGTTTTCGGGACCTTTTTGTCATTGTTCCAACAGTCGATGATGTCGAAGGTTCTGGAGAGACTGAGCGTGCTCTTGGTATCTCATCAACAGTTGGTTCTTGATTTATTAAAGTTTGCACGCAACTCGGCCAATCAATATTTGCTTGCAACCACTCTCCGTACGTATTTCTAAACTTATCAAAGAATCGTTTAGATTTCTGCCACCTGTTTAAAGCAGCTCGCGTGAATCTCCGGCAAAATTCTTTGAGAGTTACTTGATCTTCGGCAGAAAGGCAATCGCCTATGCGGGACAAAATTACACTAAACAATACTTCATGATTAAATGAAGGACACTCACTTTTTAGAAGAACAAACAAATCTAAGTTGGTGATTAAACTTTCCATTCTAAGATTTTGTAGTCGCAAAGCAAATAGTTTTAGTGTTAGCAGTTACACGGTTGTGAACAATCTAAATTATGGAACAAAATTATAGCCCTTTTATTGTATAAAGTCAATAATTAGTTAACTACCCTCATTAAAGTTATAAAAGATATGATAATAAAAATTTATAATCGTCAAAAACATTTCGTAGAACTCATAGTAGAACTAATCAACATTAGCAAATCACATTAGCTCACTAATTATAAAAAGGTGAATGTAGTTCTTAGTTGGTATTGTTGCGAGATATTTCAAATCATTTAATCACTTAATAGGCTCATTAGAATCAGAAGACTACAACCATCATTCTAATTACTTAATTACTTGTCATCAGACTCATTAGATGACTACACAATATGTTATTTTGTATTTTGAACGTATGCAAGGTTTTAAAATTCCTTTTGTGTCGATATTATTATGTGTCCGGTTATGTTGTAATCATACTTTTAGGGTATGATCAATTAACAATTTCATTCCCCTATCTTTCTAAAAGAAGCGACAGCATGGGCACTTTGACACTGATATTCAACTATTTGGTATTGTTGGAAATCTTACAAGATCAACAAGATACTACACACCTCTGTCTAGTCCTTCAGGTCTATAGGGGTGATGCTATTTTATGTTAAGAGTTGTTAAAGCTCTGAATTCTTCAACTTAAACACTAAAAGGAACGTTTAATATGTAAAAATAAATAAAAATATTTTGACGATTTAAAAAAAAAAAAAGACATCTACAACCATTATGTAACGTATGTCAAAAAATCATAAATAATTAGTACTAAAACCTCCTATGAGGATATTACGGTTATCGCTGCCGTTTCAGAGATATTTCGATTTTTCATACTAGCTCCATACAAAATTTTCGTAAAAAAATTATAATTCCTTCGTTTTTGTGCAGAATCAATTCTGGTGTCATTTTTGTATATTGTTATAACAAATAGAAGTGATATCCGGCACAAAAACTGGCACTTGCAAAATAAAATGCCTAAGTCTATGAAAGCCGTTTTTCAGCCCACCGTGCGCCCCCCTTTAGGCGGATCTCGGAAATTAAGACTTGGAAATTTTTTTTTTTCAGATTCATTTTGGCAATGCTTTAGTCGAAATACTTCTGCAACCCCCCCCCCCCTATCAACCCCCCCCTTTTTTTTTTTCACAAGCACGCGAGGTGCTTGCACCTCGCGCAACACGCAAATACTAAACCCCCCCCCCATTCTTTTTTCACTAGTACGCGAGGTGCTTGCACCTCGCGCAACACGCAAATACTAAACCCCCCCCATCACCCCACCCCCTTCTTTTTTTTATTTTTTTTTTACAAGCACGCGAGGTGCTTGCACCTCGCGCAACACGCAAATACTAAACCCCCCCATCTCCCCCCATCACCACCGGGGGGGGTGGTGATGGGGGGAGATGGGGGGGTCACCTCGCGCAACACGCAAATACTAGTTATACTATATAAAGCTAAATTACCACTCACTGACTGACTGACTCATTGACATAATTGTTCTCCCAGATGGTGGATGGGGAGGTGGGTATATTTTGACAGATTCGTAAACAAGTAACTCTCAAACCTACGGGAAAAGTGCCAAACCTCCCCTTTTCATCCCTCCCTATCGTATCTCGGAAACTACGAGACCCGTATTTTTTGTTTTTTACGGATTCGTATAGAGGAGGCTCGGTAAAGTAAAAACCATTTTTCAAAGTCACCCCCCTTGCCCCCCTTCTCACCCCCTTTAGGCGGATCTCGGAAATTAAGAGACTTGGAACATTTTTTTTTTCAGATTCATTTAGAGGGGCAATGCTTTAGTGTGCAACCCCCCCCCCATCACCCCCCCTTTTTTTTTTCACAAGCCCGCGAGGTGCTTGCATCTCGCGCAACACGCAAATACTAGTCTATATATATAAAAGCGAAATACCACTCACTGATTAATCACGAAATCTCAGAAACTACAAGTAGTAGGACTATCAAATTTTGCATGGGGGTTCCTTTTAGTACGTAGATGCTCGCTAAGACGGGATATGGCGAAATTCCCGCGGGATCGGGATTTACACGGGAAAAGCTTCCCACGCGTACGAAGTCGCGAGCAACTGCTATTAAATAAATATGGCGGTATGAAGTTCGTCGGGCTAGCAAGTTGTTGGTAAATATATTTGGGATGTATATCATAGCGGATTAACACTCAGTAGTGCGAGCTGACACTCATTACATGAATAACAATGATTTTGAGCAAACTGGCGTACATAACGAACATAATATTTTTTCAACTTGTGGATTTTCTACGACCGATATACTATTTGATCCCTATTAGGAACAGGGTCAACGAGCATGTACAAGTAAAGTTTAAATTGCTCAGATTTCTTGCTGAAAGTATATTGATTTTGAAGCCATAACTGCAATAAGCAATTACTCAATAGTTAAGGACAGTCATCTTAGATAGCTTTTTCATAGGTATTACAGCTAAGGTGCCCGACCTTACTGCAAAAAGTACACTAAATAATAATTATAAATCAGGAAACGAAACAAAAATAAGAGGCAGCCTTATCACATTCTCTGATGTGTTCCAAGAGACCTAAAGGACCGTAACTTTAACTTTGTTTTTTTTGTTTGGGGGGTGGTAAACTCATCAAATGACTCTGTCTAGTGCGGAAGGGAGTGTCAGGCTCCTACTGACTAAGAACCAATCTTGTTAGTACATTCCAGCAACCCTTTCCTCTTTGCCTCACCTGACAGTACATCTTGCTGAGCAGACGGTCGCTGTACTCTTGCAACTCTGAGAGCGTGATGTTCTGGATAATGGCCGCCTTCTCGCGGGGAGATATGTACGGCATCAACAGGACGTTCATGCGGACGTCTCTGTTGAAACAAAAATATTTAAGTAATCCCCGATAACCTTGAAACACCTGAACAGAACTTGATAAATTGTAGCTAAGACCCATCTCGATTACGTCAGCTTTCTCGATTTGCTTAGAGCTATGATGCCACAGACACACACAGACACGTCAAAGTTATAAAACATAAACACTTTGCGTTGAGGGTTAAAAAAATGACGTTGATGTAATCGTCATTTAAAGCAAGAGACAATAGCCTAATGGCTAAGGTGTGGCTTGTGATCGAGAGGTCGCGGGTTCGAACCCCACCCATTACACTATTGTCGTGAACCCACTCCAGACACAAGCATATTTAGCTAAGTTGGAGGGGTTAACAAGATTGCTAGTAATGTGTATTCTACCCACATTGAAAGTTCTCTAAAAAGCAACATTGTCGACTATCTTTGTTTGCTAAATATCTATAAACTAGAAGTCACGCGGGCCTCGCTACCGTGTACTTTATCTTGATAAAGATATAACCTCTTTCTTTGTCAGTCGGGTAAAAAGCATCTTCTAACCTTCCTCAAACTCAAGCTACCATCCAAATCCACCTCGTACTTTCGAAGATTAGCGTGTTCAAAAAAAAAAAACAAATAAACTTTTCTGCTTTATAATATTACAGTATATAGTTGGTTCACGTTCAGAAAATAGTGACGTCATCGTTGTCCGCGCCTCTCGACCAATCAGGTCGCAACAAATTAGAAAGCTAAGTTCACATTCACAGTGACCAGTTGACTGGAGATCTTTTGGCGAAACGGTTGTCTTTTATGCGTTACCTACCTACATTAAATAATTTAATTAAATACAATTATATTGAATTGGTGTGGGCCCACATAAAAAAAAATATGTTAGTGCCAATAACTCAACATTCAAGATGAGTGATGTAAATAAAATATTTTGTGACGCAATAACTTTAATAGGTGCTAATAGACGCGACGGAAAAAATGCTGCGACCACGTTATACAAGAAAAACATTTTATGTGTCATAGAGAACGCAGAACAAAATTCTTTCATAATAAATTGAAATGAAGATTCTAGTGACACTATTAATTTATTTTTTTCTATTAAACTTAATCTTTTGAAATATTCATTTAATTTTGAATTTTTACTCCATTGTGAAAACACCTTTACCCTGCATTTGCATCGATGACGTCACTATTTTCTTAACGTGAACCAACTAGATATAAATAACTCTCGCCTCGGAAACTGGCTGTGAGATTAAATTACTTAGATGCTATTAAACGCTTGTCACAATTATCCAGTTACTAACTAAGAATATATATATCTGAAGACTGACGAGTTTCAGGGCTATAAGTTTTTAGACTAACATGGTCACTAACAGTATTATTAGCTAATGTTAATTTTTTGTTTAAGTTTCATGGCTATAGTAAGACTTACTTGGCGAGTTTGTGCGGCTTGATGAGCACGTTGTGGTAGCTCCGCGCGCGCACCTCTCGCACCGCCTCGAACATGGAGCTCGTGAGGTTCTGCGTCGACGACCGCATCTCACGGGTTATTAGCTCCACTAGCAACTGTGGATACGAACATACTGTACGTGTATACAACGTGTAACGGAAACCCCATATCTATCCAAAAGGACCGAAGACAACATCTGGTATGGAGTCTCTATGCAAAGTTTCAGCTCAAAATAAGTGACTCACAGAATTGACCCCAAATTATTGGTTTCATATGTTTCTTGAATACCAGTAATAACAAACGTGTCACAGCACTATGAGGGTCATCACTTTCCACGTCACTAGCCAATACCACGATAATACTCTTCGTTCTTCTTAATTTGAAAAATTCGGTCTCTGGTATCAATGTATTGAAATTTCTAATAAGTTCCACACATGTAGACATAGGATTACAAAACCCTTGCTATATCGTTTGTTATCATCCAAAGAAGGCGTGCACTCGGTATGTATATACCCTTTAAATTACACGTTTTATACATATACATAGTCAGTAAACATTTTTGGAAAGCAAATATTGAAGATGATAACTTATAAAATTGGGAGAGTTCGCGTTTGTCCACTGTCTCACCTGATGGTAAGCGACGATGTGGTCGAAGATGAAGCTCGCTTGCCTAAAAGTTACTTTTTCACTCTTGACTTAAAGACTCCCAGGTTATAGCTGTCAGGAAACAGGATCCGTTAGGGAATTCCACTCCTTTTATTATCATTTTAGATTTTAAAAAAATGTTAATTCATTTCATTCATCAGCTTTCAGTAAAACCGAATGCAACTGAGTACTAGTGTTTTACATTTAGAGCGATTGCTTATGTCCTTTAAAGCCCAGTAATTTGTTAAAACGATACTGCCTAGTAAGACTATTATGAAAAGATACCCCTTTGCCGTATTCTATTGTTCATGGACACAAAGCACATTTTATTATGACCCTTTAAAATAAATACTCACGTGTAAATTCTGACTGTATCCCGTGACTTTCATTGTGAGACCCTTGTCACCAACATAAAGAGAGTGAGACAGGTCCGCCATATTCGCTGGGTACACTTCTTCCTATAAAGTGAATAAAAATATTTGAGACTTATTTTAACTACAGCAAAGTTGATATTTGATTAGGCATTTTTTGTAGAATATATTACCTTTAGTCCTTGTTGTAATACGTCCGTCCAAAGATCGAGAAGACAAGAACTGTAAATTACACATAATCCAATATGTACTTGGTAAAATTGAATGGTATTAATGTTAGCTAGCAGTTCCACTATGGGATCAAAAATACAAAAATTGCTTCAGGGCTTTGTACGAAGCTTGGCATACAGAGTTTACAACTTAAAATAAAGCATAAGCTATTTTTATCCCTTCGAAAGTATTCGCGGACAACAGCTAGTCTTCTTCTTCTATCATAATCATAAATACACTAATTAGCAAACATTCGTTACAATGATGTATCAAAACATAAAGCAGTAAAAAAGTGTGTATGTACATTTCATATGTAAAAATATGAAATGTACAGACACTTTTCAGATTAAGAAACAGTAATAGAGGAAGAATTAAACAAAGTCTGTCTGTACACGCTTATCTCCGGACCTACTGGATTGATTTTAATGAAATTTGGTAAGTAGATAGTTGACATTCTGGAATAACACATAGGCTACTTTTACCAGAATTTACACGTAAGTTCCGCGAACGAAGTTGCGTGCAGCAGTTAGTGTTCTACAAAAGCTCTGCCTCCTAAACTAGGTAGTTAGCCTGTATCTTAGAAGACAGTTCCTTCCTAATAAAATATTACAGTTTGTTTTCAATTTGAAGTATAAAAAATAATTGTCATAAATGGAATACAAGTGGAAGTGCAAGTAATTGACACGATACCTACTAAAATACAAACAATATTTTTTGTCTTTCCGTTTGTCTAGGCTTATCTCTGAAACGACTGAACCAAATTCAATGGTCTGTCACTGGAAAAAGGGATGTACTGGATATTGGTCTGGAAGGGATATTGCTCGCAGAATAGGGATCCTAGTAAAGATAACGTGAATCCAGTGGATCTTGGAAGTTGAGGACCGGTCGTTGTTCATGTCTAGTAGCGGATGTTTTTCAGCTGATATAATGAAGGTGATGATGATGTGGTACTAAGGAAAAGCATACTCACTCTCTAGGCGACTTGAGACTTAACGGCGAGATGAAGTAGAAATACAGCAAGGCGGTGGGAAAGCGGAATTTGAAATCTGGCTTGTACCAGAGTTCCATGTGGCGGTTCTTACGTAGTAAGTTGGGTTGGTCCAGTCTGTGGAAATCATAGGAACAGTTAATCTAAACTGCTATGTGATAAAACTAATATTTCTGGTTTTAGGAGGAGATTGTGGATGTACTCTGGCAGTTACAAACGTTCCTTCACTATATTAATTTTATGTAGTACACATGTCTAAGAAAATAATATCTATTACTTTATGTTTTAAAAATGTAGTGTGCACATTTAGAGCTGTAGGTATTTTTAAAGTACCTCATATATAAAATTGCATGCCAATTCATGGTGAACTGAGTGTTCAAGCTAAAATATTGGTATTGATTCAGTTATAGTAAACCTTCATTTTGCAATTGTTTTTAAGGTCCATGTGATATGGGGCAAAAATGTGGTCATCATTCAATGTAGAACAACTCCGTATTAATAATCTACTGAGGGATTCCGAACCCCGTTTTAAATGACTCTGTAATCGAAAATCAAGAATGTACATATGTGTTAGATGCAGATAACACCAGTATTTGAAAGTCATTAATTATTACTACTTAGTTATCCCTTGACAAAAGAGGTAGTTATAATTTCTGGACAATACGTATCAACTGTCCAAGAGCTACAAATGGTATCCATGACTGATGTCTTAACATTTTTAAACGTACGTTTGATGTAGAGAGAAGAAGAGTACTAAATACGGACAAAAACGTACCTAAAATGATTGACTGTAGCAATAAGATCACCATGACTTAATATCTTAGTAGTATCCTTATTAGCGGCTTCGACCTTCTTATGTATATCCTTCGGAGAGCCTCTGAGGTCTATTCCCAGTTCATGGGCAGTGTCTATGTAAGCCGGATCAGGTTGGACCAGGCTGAAGTCAGTTGTGATGTATACGTTTTTCTCAGGAAGATAGAAGTTGTCGTACGGTTTCACGTTCAGCCAACGGTGGAGCCATTTGCCGGGGATGTCTGTAAGGTTGTAAAATAATATGATTACTTGCAAAAATTATAGTAAGTGAGTCTTACCTGTGGGTCAAAACTTATATATATTTATATACTAGCTGCTCGCAACTTCATTCGCATGGGAGGATTTCCCGCGTAAATCCTGATCCCATGCTATGATGTGATCCGAGCCTATGTATTATTCCAGGATGTCAACTATCTACGTACCAGATTTCAATAAAAATTTCATTATAATCTATCCAGTAGGTCCGGGGATTAGCGTGTACAAACAGACAGACATTTTTTGCCGTGTTATCATTTCTTAACCCACCTCAATTATTATTATGGTATAAAATTCAAATGTACAGACACACTTTTTACCGTTTTATTATATGAATAGATAGGCTTATATTATGTCCCTCAGGTTATAAAAGAGAATCAGGCGTTACAATGCAAGTGCAGATAAATAATTTACAGTAATTCAAAATCTCAGAATGCTCTATGAAACACTTAAAAAGAACCGATTTATTTACTTTTTTCGGTGGGAAAATCGTGAAATTACTCCTCCCACTCAGGGGACCCATAAACCCATCCTGTTCCTTCAACTGCCCTTATGTTCCGGGGCCGCGGTATGTCGTTAGAACATTCCCTCAACCCCGGCAGGATACAAAATACATCTAGGAATAAATAGTTAAGGACTTTTTTGAAAAGGAGTTCATAGGAAACGAGAGAGTGATTTTTCATCATATTCAATTAGCATTGTCTTTCTCTATGAACTCTTGTTTCGTAAATGGATACAAAAAGACTACTGCTAGCTTCATATGAATGTTTGTTTACGAATTTTCTAAGGTTGCAGTTGTCCTGTACCTTATCCCCCATTATTAACGTATATTTGACAATACTCACCCATTTTCTTGTACTCAGTGCCGAACCACTTTTCCTTAGAGTCGTAGATGATAGGCGTGGAATGCTTGTTAGATAATATCATGATGTTCACTGTGTCGGCGCGCATGCAGTCCAATAGTTCAGTTATACCCTGCGGGAGAAAGTAAGGAAAAACATTAGTATGTAGGTTTGGGCTCACAAGCCGGTATAACAATCATAGTAGTTCCGGAATGGTCACTTTCAGGCTTTATTTATAAAATAATTGCAATCATAATTATGCTATTTATATTTAAACTAGCAGTCAAGGCTCGGAACCGGTTTAAAAAATACCGGTTAATACCGGTTTATTTCGGTTTTCATCCGAACTTTTCTTAAGAACGTAAACGTTTTGAGAACTTTATTTTTACCTAAATTAACCGGTTTATTCGACGAACGGCATATCGGTAAACGCATTGCAACTTGTGTGTGACTACCGCACAAAGCGGCGCGTAGACGTACTTGCGATATTTCTTTTCATTCGATTCATGCTGACTTCGAGGGTAGACGTCTGCTGCGCAGTAAGATTTAATTACGAGTTAATTTTATTATTTGTGTTTAACATGGGTAGAAAGCGGACGAATTTAATCTATACATACTTTGACTACAATGAAAAAAATAAAACTCCAAAGTGTTTAATAGAAAATTGTGAACAAGTTTTAGGGGTAAGTAAACAATTGATTGGCATAAAAGTATTTGCTTAAATGTTTAAAATTCGCAGGTAGACCGATAGTGAACAGTAGGTATGTTACAGCACAATATCAGTACAGCACATACAGATACCATTATTGTGAGATCGACATTAACCAAGGAATATTAAAATGTGGCACAGAAGAAATCGGTATGGAAGGTGTATCATCAGGATAAGTCTACTGCCTGAAGAAAATTACCCTTCGTCCTAGATCGGAAACCATTGTGCCAGTAAGTTTATATTAAGTTTATATATTCAGCACACTATAAATACTGGTAACGAATTACCAATCCGTCAGCAGCCAAGAAGATTGCCAGTTGCACGAAAGAAAGAGGTTGAGGCCATTATTGAAGGGATGGTAAAGGATGGTGTGATAGAAATTTCATCCAGTCCATGGTGTTCTCCTGTAGTGCTTGTCAAGAAGAAGGACGGCAACTTACGTCTTTTTGTGTCAATTATCGGAGGTTAAACGATGCAACAAAGAAGGATAGTTATCCACTACCAAGAATTGATGACACGTTAGATACGCTGACAGGAATGAAGAGGTTTACAACCCTAGATTTAAAAAGTGGCTACTGGCAAGTGGAATTAGATCCTAAGGATAAGGAAAAGACAGCATTTTCTACGGGAAAAGGTCTGTGGCAATTCAATGTAATGCCGTTTGGATTGTACAATGCGCCAGCAACTTTTGAAAGGCTAATGGAGTTAGTACTCACTGGGCTTATTGGAAACGCGTGTCTGGTATATTTAGATGACATTATTATCATCGGACACTCATTTCAAGACCGTCTTAAGAACCTGGAACGTGTGCTAGCAAAAATCTGTGCAGCCAATCTGAAGCTAAGTCCCAAAAAGTGCTCATTTTTCAAACGTCAAGTGACTTTCCTGGGCCATGTAGTTTCAAAGGAAGGTGTGCAAACTGATCCGGAGAAAATAGTCGCTGTTAAGGATTGGCCAGTACCAAAAGACAAGACACAGGTCAGAGCGTTTTGGGGTTGTGCTCATATTACCGCTTAAGAATTTCGCTGATATTGCTAAGCCATTACACAACCTCACTGAAGAGAAGCGAACATTCTGCTGGGAAGAAGACTGCGACACTGCTTTCCGCGAATTGAAGAAGCGTCTGTGCGATACACCTATTCTTGGATTTCCTGACACTGAGAATGAGTTTATCGTAGATACAGATGCAAGTAATACCGGAATTGGTGGAGTGTTATCTCAACGAAAAGGAGATAAAGAGGTTGTGATAGCCTACTTCAGCAAAGCGTTATCAAAACCGGAAAGAAATTATTGTGTCACAAGAAGGGAACTACTAGCAGTAGTAAAAACATTGCAGCATTTCAGTAAATATCTGCTTGGTCGGAAATTTTATCTGCGGACCGACCATGCTGCATTAAAGTGGCTTTTGCAATTCAAGAACCCTGAAGGGCAAATGGCAAGGTGGATTGAACAACTGCTGGAGTTTCACTATGAAACTAAGCACCGTAGCGGAAGATGTCACAGCAACGCGGACGCGCTATCAAGAAGACCTTGCCCTGATGAATGTAAGCACAGTGTTAGGCAAGAAGAAAAAGAAGTAGTACCCGTCAAGATGCTGAGAACAGACCTTAGCGATGAGTGGAAAGAAGCGCTACAGCGTACGCTGCAGGATGACTTAGACGTCAAACCCATTCTTGAATGGAAGAAAGCCGCTGCTCCAAAGCCTAGTTGGCATGACGTTGCTGGAATGAGTACCACAACAAAAAGTTATTGGGCACAGTGGTACAGTTTGGTGATCCACGAGGGAGTATTGTGCCGTAAATAGGAAAATGCTCGAGGAGTCCATTATCACATACAAATGGTCGTACCAAAGGCGAAGGTACCTGAAGTTCTACGGCTTTACCACGATGGATGTTCAGGAGGTCATATGGGAGTAAAAAGGACTCTATAAAAGATACGGGAGCTATTTTACTGGAACCACTGCCGAGACGACGTGGAAGACTGGTGCCGCAAATGCACTAGTTGTGCAGCTGTAAAGGGACCTCAAACATGCAGTAGAGGAGCTTTAAAAATCTATAATGTTCCCCCATGGGAACGGATAGCGTTAGATGTTGCGGGATCATTTCCTGAAAGTGAGTGTGGAAACAGGTACTTTATGGTCGTAATGGATTATTTCACAAAGTGGCCAGAAGTTTTTGCCATTCCTAACCAAGAAGCTACCACAGTGGCAGATAAATTGGTTAACGAAGTATTTTGTCGCTACGGAGTACCCTTGAAAATTCACAGCGATCAAGGAAGGAATTTTGAGTCTCAGGTATTTCAGGAGACATGTCGAGTAATGGGTACTCATAAAACCAGGACCACCTCTTATCACCCGCAATCTGATGGAATGGTGGAACGTTTCAACCAGACATTGGAGAGATATCTGGCTAAAGTTGTGAAAAGCAGGCAAAAGGATTGGTACAAACACATTCAGCCGTTCCTTCTGTCATACCGAAGTGCAGTTATTGAGAGTACAGCTGTTACACCTGCTTTCGTGAACTTCGGACGAGAGGTTAAGTTGCCTGCAGACCTAATCACTGGTATACTGCCAGATACACCTTGTAGTGTAACAGACTAAGCGAGTGAATTGCGAAACAGAATGAACGACATATACGAACATGTCAGACAATCCGGTCAACAAATGTCTCAGAAGGTGAAGACTCGTTACGACCGAAAAATGAAGAATTCAGGATTTGATGAAGGCTCATTTGTCTGGTTCCATAATCCGATGCGCAGCAAAGGAAAGTCACCGAAGTTACAGGCAAAATGGGATGGACCATACCGCGTTGTGACTAAAATTAATGACGTCACTTATCGGATCCAGAAAGGTCCACGAGCTGCGCCAAAGATTGTTCAAGTTGATCGACTGGCGCGTTACTACGGGTCGAGTATGTCTTAGGAGGGGGCAGTGTTACGCCAGTCGTTTAGTGATGTACGTCGAGAAACTTCGACAGAAATCTAGAATGTTCGAGACACTAACGCCATCTAACAGCGAGTAGCAGTACTGTGTATCTTGAATAGCTTCTGGAATATTTTTGGCAATATAGGCAGTGAGTCGATTTTACAAGAATGTTCTAGAACTCATAGGCCGGGGTATAAATAGATCGCAGAGGAGCGCAGAGAGCAGTCTTATTTAAAGTTCCGATGGCGGAAGCGGACTTGGTCATTGCGTCGAGTACACATCGTACAATGTATATTTTATGTAACTTGTTGTAATAATGTTGCAAATGTTGGGAATTTCATAGTGATCATAATATTTTTATGTTTTTTACAAATAAAATTGTAATTAAATGTTAATTTCGACTTACCGATGAAAAGATATACCTCCACGCTCTATACTTGCGGTCTTACTTTTTGTTTTACAGGTTATAATTGCACAACACGGCATTTTAAAGCAGAGCTCTGTATTCCGAAGTAATCCGAAGTGCATTTATCGCGGTGAATGAATTAATCGGTCGAGCTATGATTTTCGTATCATAAATGTGGCGCGCTTGCCACGCCCACATTACCATTCCAACCTTATTCATCTATTCCGTGGTGAAAAGTAATATTATGTTTACCGATTATTTATCGTCATTATCAACTTAATTTCACCAATAAAATATTAGATACTTAACCATTTTTTATGTATTTACAGCCTGCGGAGCTTATTAATGCAATGACATAAATAAACGTCCGACCCGAATCAAAAAAATTATTACGACTGAATAGCAACTGAACAGCGCGCGACGTTTGTTTATCGTGCGTCTGTATTAACCGGTGTTTATTGCTCTAAACCGTTTAATCCGAAAAAACCTGTATATAATACTCTTCCAAATACCGGTTTATACGAACGAAACCGAATGTAAAGGTTTTGGCGTAAAGTACATCATATCGGTTTGAAAATTTAACCGGTATCCGAGCCTTGCTAGCAGTAGCGCGGGGCTTCGCTCCCGTGGTCTTTATTACGATAAAAACATAATGCTCTTTCTTTTGCAGTCGGGTAAAAACTTAAAGAGGGCTTATACGTTCCTCAAGCTTTAAGCTACTTCCATACCAAATTTAATCCAAATCCACCCAGTACTTTCGAAGATTAGCACGTATAAACATAGAAAAAATTATCCGCATTATAATACTAGTGTGAAAAAAAATTATAATAAAAAAGGGTAGATAGGGCTGCACATCGATGTTTGAAGCTTATGCAAGTTAGTAAGCTATTCTATATATAATCCTCCTTTTTTTTAACGTACGTTAAAAATGCTACATACATTAAAAAAATCAGAATCAAATCAGAATGCAAAATAAAATCGCCAAGTACGCCTAATACCTATCTCTCTTCATTTAAAGGATGTACCCAGAAGCAATGTTATCTTTTTCGCATTCTAGCAACACAAATCGCTAATGTTAGTAATTTACCAGAAGCTAATTCTACGTCTAACTGAACCGAGAAACGGGACGAGTGGTTTAAAGGCGTTCGTACGAAAAATTATATCGAAAACATTTTGAAATCGTCAACGCCGCCGGGTTTTAGGGCAACACTTTTTTAACTCTCGTGCGACTTACGCACTAGTGTTAAAATTTACATTTATTAGTTATTTTCATTTTTTTTTTAAGGAGAGAATGTGGGTGCTGTTCACATTACAACAATATTGTTAACCCCTCCAACTAAGCTTAATATGCTTGTGTTTGGAGTTGTTGTCTCACGGCAATAGTGTCTCTCGATCACAAGGCCGTCACTTTAGCCTTTAGGTTATTATCGGGTAGGGTAACGAATATCGCGTAGGCCATAACAGAGTTCAAAAATATAATTACCTTAGGGTCGTACTTGTAGTAGAGCCGGTCGCCAGTGATATAGTGTTGTGGCGGGTAGAAGTGCATGTTCTCTGCTAACGACTCCACGTAGTCTGCTGGCTGAGACTCTTCCTCGAAGCGGAAGCTTGTCTCTTCTATTGTCTGTTAAGGAAGTTTCGTTTAAAAATAGAAAACCGAATTCATTTATTCAAATTAGAGAGCCCGCCACTCTTAAAGATACTTTTTTTTAATAATATGTGGAAAATGTCGTGGGTACGTATACACTTGTTCATTCTATATGAATTGTTACTTCAGTCGGTAACTGTCTATTTTCCAGAATTAAGAAAACATTAATAAAATAGTTCGCGTTTTAGGCGGTAAGAAGTGGTGGCGCAACAAACTCTCAACTATACCCGGACTTTTAATTCAATGCAGTAGACTGACAGTTTCTGAGTTGTCAGATAATGACGACTACGAAATTATGATGTAACTAAATAAATCGATTCAAGAATAAAATCGAATAACGGAATAAACAATTTTTTTATAAAATTGTTTGAAAATAACAATAAGTAAAATGTGATTATAAAGGGGCGTGAAAAATGAAACGAATAGGTCATGATAATATATTTTTTTTGTAATTGGCTTTTGTACCCGCACCCATTCCAACGGGGTTTAGGTCGCAGTGGTGTCGGGGCAGTCTTTTTAATAGTAATCCCGCACAATTTATTAAAATATTCATCACATGAAACAATTTTCGCAATTACACAATTGAATATTTTTAATAAAAATTTACTTATTTATAATAAAATCTAGTTACTACTTAAAAATAAATGATAATAGTATAAATTTTATCATTTATTTATATTTCTGACGATTAAAAATCACTTATTTATTATTTTGAATTGATTGATGAATCCATTACATTAGCTTATGTCAGCTGCATGGAATTAAAAGTCCGGGTATAAACACATGTATTTCGAGTCTCAGTAAATTTACACGATAGTATACAAAGTAATCAATAACAAAAGGATTATATGAGAAGCATAAATGTAGTATATTAATCATAAAATTATGCCAACCCTTTATGCTTTCAAAAACAGACAAGCTCAGGAATTAAAAAACAAACTAAATAAATGAGCTTCCAGGTCTAAATGGTAGCAATGGTAGAATTAATGATAGGACCATCACTTGAATTTCAAGTGATTATCAAGGGCAATTAGAGTAAAAGTAAACAGTTAATGAGTAAAATATAAAAAACAGAAACAGAATATGCCTGGAAGAGCAAGAGTTCCACCAGGCGAGTCTAGAAGGAATTGATGTTTTGATTTTTTTTCTAAGACATGACGGTTCACCGGGAATGTTCTAACGAAATACCGCGGCCCCGGAACGCATTTGAAAGAGCAGGGTGGGTTTTTAGTCAGTAGAAGTTTACACTCCCTCCGCTCCACACGGAGCGGGTGGAGTCATTTGATGATATTCCCACCGAAAAAAAAGAACATAACGGTTTTCTCACGTGTTCTTATACCGTTGTGACAGCAATGGTCATGGAGTAAATTACACATAAGTAAAATTTCTAGGTTCAAACCCACGATCTTCGGCTCGAAAGTCTCAAGCTTGTAATCTCTGAGTGACCCCTGATAATCTTTGCATGTTACTTTTTAATTGGTAGTCATTTGTATGTGCCGCATTTGCAGGAATGTTTTAACAAGGTACTGCAGTCTCGGAACGCACGGGCGACTGAAGAAACAGTGTGGGTTTTTGTTTGACACTCCCTTCCACACCACTCAAACAGGGAGGAGTCATTTCGTTATCCCCCTTCCCCAAAAGCAGTATTAAAGACTAAATTAAAAAAAAAAAATTGAAACATACCTTTATTTCATTAAATATTCTTTCTGAAGGTCCAATTTGTTTTAACATGTTAATGTATGAGAATATTGCTTCTAGCACCTGAAAAAAAAAATACGCTGTAGTGTCAACTCGAAAAGAAATAAGCATGAGAATTATTGTTGCAGATTAAGAGTACAGGCAAAGAACAGGGAATTGAGAGCAACTGAATTATCTTTAATTCAGTTGCTCTCAACTCTCTCAGTAACTCAATTAAAAGTTTAGAAGTTATAGTATTTTTATTGAGATCAAAATAAACAGTTTTATTTAGAACGAATAAATGCTTATTTTTTAATATAACACTTGTTACAATACTACACAATTATTTATTAAAACATTAATAAAATTGGACAAAACCAACGAATTAGGAATGATATAGAATACGAACTCCGCTCAAAAATGGTTCCACGCAAACAAAAACGTCTCTCGACTCAGTTTGACGCGCGCTTAGTAACAGACGCTGGCAACGTGTTGATTAGTGCAAAATCCAAGAAATAGCTTGTTTCTCAAGGATAAAAATGACCTCCTGCGTAGCAAGGTAAAAAAACTAACTGGGATAACTTATTACTCGTAAGTAAAATAATTTCGTGTTTTATTTTCGTATAGACAACCACGATTTGTCAGTAGTATTATTTGTCAGTAGTAGCCAGCCAATTTTTAAAACCTAACTAGGACCTGTGAGTGTTTCTTATCAATCAATTACTTTTAGTTTCCCCAAAAAAGACATTCGACGACTACATTCATCATTCATCATCAGTCCGCTTATTAAAAAGAGAGGATGACTGGTTCCCAGCCAATGCCAGTAGGGTATGCTCTATACATTTTAGGAACTATGATTATATTTCATGACAGCAACTGCCATACCATTTTATTAATCAGAGCCCTAATTGAAGATTTTTTAAGAATTCGCTTGAATGGCAAAAAATGAATCTATACTATTTATACATTCAAATCGAATTTCGTGGAACTTAAAAAGTGTTTTATTCACCTACCTGTTTTCCCAGTGTAGAATACCGAACGCGAATGGCGTGACAATCATACAGGGTGCTGATTTAATTATCTGCATCCTTCTAGGGTTTGAATCAGTCCATGCACTACTATGCACTAATACTACTCGTACTAATAAAAAACAATCCCATATTTTATTTATGTTTTTATTTTTTTCAAGTAAAGACACAGCGCGTACGGTGAACTTATTGTCGGTATCTACCGACAGACAAACAAAAAAAAGTTCGATGTCCTGCGGTGTTGCACAGCATGTCGTGAAAAATTCGGGTAATTCCTGATAATCACGTTTAATGTGTTTTATGCTATCAGTATTACACCACGTTGAAACAATGCAGGTAATTAAATCGGCACCCTGTATATGAGCTGATAAATAGAGCGAGCTAATATTTAGGAGATGTTTCTGTCCATTATACTAAACAACAAAGATTTGAGTAGCACGAGTACAGTCACCCCTTAAATTTTGGCTCGTGCTTTAAAAAACCTACTTATAAATTACATTTACTTTACTTATACATAATATATATTAATCTAGTTTGATAGCTTATAAGCCTAACGCTCTTCTGGTTAGCTAATAAATTCTTATCTTATTTATGTACTTTAAGAAATTTATTATAGAAAATTAGCCTGAGGAAATAATTATTTCCATTTAAAATAGGTATTAGGTAAGTAATAAAATAACTGTTCCGTTTCCAATTTTATGAAACTTTAGATATTTTGTAAACTAAGGGTAAAAAGGTGTAATATTAATTTATTATATTTGAGTTCATAATTAAATGACTGACTCCTACTGCATACTGCATAACACCATCCTCGCCGCTCTATGTCACGCAACAATCCATCTCTTTCGCACTCGTTTGATGCGATATTTCAGTTTCACTCTAACATTATCTTACTAAATAAAATAGCGTCCCAAATGGTCGGCGGATACATGCGCAGATATTAAATTTAGCAAAGTATTTTGTTTTGTCTGTGCGCGTGTTGCATTAGTATTATCATTTTAGTTGTATGAGTTTGGGACCGTGTTTTGGCGGCATATCATTCCTAATTCGTTGGAGAAAACAATCAAAATATTTTCTCTGTCAGTAGCATTTTTTATTCTTATTTATTTATAAAGGACCAATATTATTTCTCAGAGACTAGGATAAATAATAGCAGAAGTCCAAAATAACAAACAGGAGTTTATTTTTCTTTAGGTGAACTTAAAAGTCATTGTTCACAGTTTCACTATTTTTTATTCAAATTAATCTCATTGGCATGCTTGATTCAATTGATTTCGAATTGGAAATTGATTTCTTTAAAAATTGCCACGAAGCGAGTCGTTACGCTGTGCTAAATTCTTGTGACAGACACATGTGGAGGTTTTTCATTCATCCAATTAATTTAATAATCGTTAGTAATAATATCATAGCTAACGGTATAATAGCCAAGACCTCGACGAAGATCTAAAGATGTCCTCGTTGGACAACTGGATCAAGAGCTTGATCCAGAAAGCAGTAGGTACTCTTGGAAACGGCGCGTATTGTGAGCAGGTTCCTCTCTCAAGGGTCCTGACCACCGGTAGCTTAGGCTCTGTTCCCGATACCGGCGGGCTACTTTTTAAGATCCTGTAGCCGAATGGCAAAAAACAGAACTCTTACAGTTTCGTCATGTCATGTCTGTCTGTCTGTCCGCCCGTCCGTATGTCACAGCCATTTTATTCCGAAACTAAACTAAACTAAACCGGACTACACATGTGAAACTTGGCTTACCAAGTTTATGAAGCTTATGAAGATGTATTCTCTTAAACAATTTCCGATTTTTTAAAAAATTAAAAAAATATTTAGAATTAAGGGGGGTCCCCATACATAGAACTGAAACTCTTCATCTAACCTGTATGTGTGTGGTATCTATAGACGGGTCTTTGAAAATGATATTGAGGTTTCTAAAACCACTTTTTCTTAAAGTCAATCGTTTAAAAGATATACGCTTCCAAATTGGTAAAATGTGCCCCCCCCCCCCCCCACTAACTTCTAAAATAATGGAGCGAAAAAACTAAAAAATTATATGAAATAATAATAAATATTATAATTATATTAATAAAAACTTACAACGAAAATTGGTTTGAACGAGATCGGGTCAGTAGTTTTTGAGATATAGCACATTTTCTAAAACCGCAAATTTAACTTTGTATTTGATACAAAACACTATGAAAAACAAAGTTATTTGGCGTAGTTACTACGGAACCCTTCATGAGCGAATCTGAATCATTCATATTTAAGAATGTATTTAGTACGAATGTACTTTAAATAAATGGAAATAAGAATGAATCACATACACGCAAAATGGTAATTTGTGTTATCTTGTAGAAAAGTAAAATTAAAGTGCAACAGGTATCCATAGAGACGTATAAACTCACCTCATCTATATGGTCGAGTCCATCTTTGGTGAGCACGACTTGCGTCGAGAACAGGCTGTACATAGACGTATAGTCGATACCGCTTTCTGAGTTGCCTGTGTAGATACCCAGCGCCCACACCCTGTAGGTAAACACATTGTGTTATTTAGAGAACCGGTGAATAATTAATAATATAAATAATCCTCCTGACCGATTTCGTCAACCGATTCGGCGAATCTCATGAGATTAGGCAGCTGCGCAGATGTTTTAGTGCAAAAGTATCTGCGAGAGTACAGATGTAGTCTCTGTTCGTTTCCTCTCGTAGTCTGATGGGACGGAAATCCGACGCGACCGAAGAGAGATCAGACGCAGGACTAACGGCTTTTTAAGGGTTCCGTAGCCAAATGGCAAAAAACGGAACCCTTATAGTTTCGTCATGTCTGTCTGTCTGTCTATCCGTCCGTCCATGTCACAGCCATTTTATTCCGAAACTATTTCCGATTTAAAGAAAAAAATAAAAAATAAGGGGGGCTCTCTCTCCATACATGGAACTGAAACTGATTTTTGTTTCATGAAACCTATGCGTATGTGGTATCTATAGAAAGGTCTTTAAAAATGACATTGAGGTTTCTGAAACCACTTTTTCATAAAGTCAATCCTAAATAATTCATACAAACATTATGAAAAACAAAGTTATTTGGCGTAGTTACTAGGAACCCTTCATGGGCGATTCTGACTCGCACTTGGCCAATTTTTTTAACGTGCTTCCGAGTCATACAGGTATCAACTTCCAAACTCCGTAGCTCGGAGTTTACTAAATTTATTAGAAAAACCCAATAGAAATTTTCGCCCGACCCGGGAATCTAGAACATTGGTTACCATTTCATAGGTGTTCCATAAATCTGTCCGCGTATTCGACCATGTGGAAATTTAGCATACTAGCTTCTACCCGCAGTTTCATCCGCAGTGTTATTTTTTATTTATCTCTGAACTAAGTTTCGTAACATAAGTATAAAAATCGAAGTAGTTTAGATGTGAAAGAGTAACAGACAGACTTACTTCCGCATTTATAATATTAAGTTCCGTGATAAAAAGGAGCCTTTGTGCGTGCTATTTCAATACTAATTTCTATGGCTTGATTGACACACACGTCTTAATTTTCGCATTTATAATATACTATAGAATAGATTTTGGGTTCGGTTTCTAAACTAACCACTAACAGTATTTTGACAGGGAACAGGCCTATCTGACGTCCACAACCCGAATACTGGATAGCTGGGTATGGCTGGGCAAGACTGTTATCAGATTTATGTTGTGTTTGTTATTGTCAGGACAGTAAACAGTTTTGTTTAATCGTTTCGAACTATTTTTACTATCTCATACTATGAAAAATGATAGGATAAGTGAGACAAAAAAATATGAGTTGTACTTATAACACATCTTTTTTTTTCATTAATATCACTCTGAACGCAATTCTAAGTTTAATGAAGCTAGAAGAATACTCACTTTTTCCTTAGATACGACAGCAGACTGCCCTTTCCCTCGTGTCCGAGTAGGTACGAGATATATTGATGTGGCTTGGACTCGTACTCCGACAGCAGTGATCGCATGCACCATGTCAAATGTACCTGTACAATAGAACACAAATTATTTTAATTAACTTGGTCTCCAAAGAATAGTTTTTGATTAAATATTTTTCTTAATCATGACAAAAACATAACCCTCCTTCTTTTGCAGTCGGGTAAAGTAGCCTATAACCTTTTTTTCCGAGGTGGAAATCCTCATGGTGTCCTCCGCCCTGGGGCGGGCGAAGGGGTTTGTCAGACTCCTGACTAAAACCACCCTGTGTTCCTTCGTACTCATGCGCCGAGGGCTGCGGGACACATAAGTATTATAACCTGCTTCAAGCTATTTCCTTACCAAATTTCATTAAAATCCACCCAGGACTTTCGAAGATTAGCGCGTTTAAACCAACAAAACTTTTATATAGTACTAGCTTCTACCCGCGACTTCGTTCGCGTGAGAGGGTTTTCCCGAGTAAATCCCGATCCCGTAGGAATTCCGGGATAATTCCAGGATGTCAACTATCTTCATACTAAATTTCATTGAGATCCGTTCAGTAGTTTTTGCGTGAAAGAGCAACAAACATTCATCCAGCTTCACAAACTTTCGCATTTTTATAATATTAGTAAGAAGTAAGATTGTATTTTTTATTGTATACTAACACAGTTTTTATACATTGAAATATTTAATTATAACGATATTATTATTAACCATCAAATACTTAAAATGGATCCCAAACTAAGACTGCATCTCGGTGGAAAATTTACAAAGTGTTTACAGGTGTGTCCTACTAATAAACTACGTAGATTTCAACAAAGGTAAAAAATATAGTATAACTAGCTGTGCCGCGACTTCGTCCGCCGCGGCGCACAGTGGTCCGGATTTTCAAAATGATGGACTTTCGATCGAAGATGGTTATTTCACTAAACAAAAAATGGTATCGAATAGTATATATAACGCTGATCAATATTTATTACTACAATTTCTCGATAAAATTGCTCCTTCAAGTGAAAAAAAAATATTGAAAAAAATAATGTATGGGAGAAAATGTATTTTATTTTTTTTCTCCGGCTAGTATCAAAGTATAGCAACCAAACCTTATATTCTAGTAAGTACTTGTTGCCCTTAATACGACGACATATAATTTGCTTGCGTATCCCTGCGGCCTTGGCGCCTACGATGATTCAAAGTTTCAAATGTTTTAAGTCGATTTTTCTTAATGTTTTTGACGATTCATCTTAAAACAAACGGTTAGAAATGGATAAAGCCCTAAAAAGGACTATTTCAGGTAGCCCTGAAAGGACTATTTTATGCAGTCCTGATAAGGAGTATTTTAATGCAACGACTTAACTTACTAACTCAATTCAAACAATAATAATAACACTAAATCTGTCACGCTATTACGCTAATGGATCGTCTGCAGCTCCTGTAGTTCCATATTTTCAGTTTCTTCTGTTGTTACCTCAGGCAAAGTTTCAAGTTCTTCGGAAAGAATACCAATTGGTAGGAAGCCAAAGTGTTCGCTAATGTCTGCACCATGTATGAGCAGCTTGTGCACACTTGCGGCCATATAAAACCATGGTTATAGATGAACAAACATCTCAGCTTCGAAATTTTTCAATATCTATGGCATATCCAGATGAATTTGTTTGAAATGCTTTAGTAGGTCTTTATCAATATTGGTAATTTGGGCAGATATCTCATAATCTCTAAAAAACCTTCTGGCTGTATTTCCGTCGTTTGTGTTTCCAAAGCCTTGCTTAACAAAATCTACAAGAATTCCCATTTGCTGCTTGAATTCTTCATGTGTCAGTTGTTTTTTCGCAGCTTTTAGTTCCTTGTTAGCACCTCGTGCAGCTCACATTTTAAAGTCCATGTTGTATGATATATGTAGAATACACTCCATACAACGGATCCACATATGAAGAGTAGAAAGTCCATATTTATAAACATTTTCTCGTACAGGTCTTGAAAATACTTCTGACAGCTTGTTCATCTCAGTCGGCTTAGCAAGGCAAATATTGCAGACAGATGCAGATGAAGTATCAGTTATAATAGTGGCCACTTTTCCGTCGATCATTGTTATATGAAGGTCGTGATTAATCTCCAGCCCGGCACTCTTTGTAGGACCAATATTATCTATTTCTTCTTTCAACGAAGCTTCTTCTTGCTTGATATATTCTGCTGTCTCTTTACAAAATTCAAACTCAATAGGCCTACAATTATGGGTTGAAGAAGGTGTTCGGTTTTCCCATATGTTGATATTATTAGAAACTAATTTAAGAGGGA
This sequence comes from Tholera decimalis, assembly GCA_943138885.2. NCBI lineage: Eukaryota > Metazoa > Arthropoda > Insecta > Lepidoptera > Noctuidae > Tholera > Tholera decimalis. The sequence goes on along the minus strand of OW964568.2, from coordinate 22,504,217 downwards.
CAAGACTTGACATAAATACCGATGAATCACTGAAGTTTACATCTTCACTTCTTTGCTTGTAGGTGCTTTGTGAAGAAGCTCCATCGAAACCCCATTTAGTGATTAATTTCAATCCTTCATTTCACGAATCAACTTGGGTACCGGTAATCTGAAGAATCTTCTAGACTGTCAGATCCAGTAGGGCTTGAATCTTCACTTTAGCTCCTTTCTCAGTAATTTCTAAATCACTTGTATATAATTTTTTCTTAGCTTCAAGGAGTTTGTGATACGATGGTAAAATTGGAACTTCACAATCTATCAGCACTTTCCTTCAACATAAATATTTCCACTTTGACAGGTTTAAAGATGTATAAAGACCTAGAGCGTGATCTTCATCTAACGATTTTTCGCTTACTTTCTTTTTAAACAAAGTGGTTTGAACAATCGCAACACTATCAGGGTTTTTCGTTATGTGATCAATAATATTAGCTAAGTCATTCTTCTTTTCTGTCTTAAGTCTTGTGACTAATGCGAAACTGAGTTCTTTCGGTAAGTATTCCAGAAGAGACCCTGAACGTCTTTTCTTCTGTTTGTTGCCGAGGTCAACAAACGGTTTCCTAATCTGAACTAACCTAATCCGTAGATGTGCCCACAGTTGATGTGGACGGAATCACAGCTGCTACAGTATCAATATCAACTGAAATACTCGTAATGTCTGACGATATGTTTTCGATAACTTCATCTTGAGCTAGAAAAATTTCTGATAAATTCACTGTAGTGCAATTTGGCCAACTAATATTTGATTGTAACCACTCAGCATGTCTGTTCATGAACGTCTTCTGATTTCTGGAAACACTTGCCCATCTGCGACTCATATTATTAATATAATTTTTTAAAAAGGTCTAAATTATTTCTGAATCTTCTGAACATATTTCAACTGGGATGCGCACAATAATAGCTTCATACAGTCGTGTCCAATTTTTCATGTCTCCTTCAACACGAAGGAACCTAAAAATATCTAAATTCGTAACAAATACAGCCATAACGAAACTAACAAAACTTTCACGCAGCACGGATAATGATGTTACTTCCTCAAGGGTTGAGAAACAAGTGACCTTTACCTTTAGTGACCTGCACACATATTTACAACACACACAAGTTCGCAAGTAGTGACTGACATAATTAGTACCGCTGCGTTCAACAACCAATCAGCGTCGTCGATATTACCCCTACCACCCTTTGCTGGTGGGGGTTAATTATTATTTTATCAAAGTAATAGTTTTAGTCATTTAGGTATAGATAGTCAACGTCAGCACATGACTGTCTTCAATTACATGCATCAAGTTGAAATTTTATTAAAAAAATATTAATAATAATTTTATTATTGTCTTATAAATGAAATACCTACCAAATGCCTAAATTTATATTTTTTAATTATTATTGTATTGAAAAAAAAATATTTTTAGTTCTTCTTAATTGTAAAACTCGTTAATAGCCATTAGAAAATACAACATAAATATTTGAAACTTTGAATCATCGTAGGCGCCAAGGCCGCAGGGATACGCAAGCAAATTATATGTCGTCGTATTAAAGGCAACAAGTACTTACTAGAATATAAGGTTTGGTTGCTATACTTTGATACTAGCCGGAGAAAAAAAATAAAATACATTTTCTCCCATACATTATTTTTTTCAATATTTTTTTTTCACTTGAAGGAGCAATTTTATCGAAAAATTGTAGTAATAAATATTGATCAGCGTTATATATACTATTCGATACCATTTTTTGTTTAGTGAAATAACCATCTTCGATCGAAAGTCCATCATTTTTAAAATCCGGACCACTGTGCGGCGTAGTGAATTCGGCAGAATTTTTAATTTTTTAGACTAATTATTTTGAAAATAAAACTCATACATAAATAAGCTATTTACAATATTTTATTGCTAATAGCTTATTTAAGTACAATTTTCTAATCAAAAGTCTAAAAAATAAGTTTCAAGCTTCTAGCTTTCAAAAAGTTTCCATACAAACTTTTTTTCGCTTTAAAAAGCAGCATTATGTCCTTTCTCAGGCTCTAGATTATGACCGTACCAAATTTTATTTAAATCGGTTCAGTAATTTAGGCGTGATTGCGTAACACACAGACAGACAGAGTTACTTTCGCATTTATAATATTAAGTAAGGATTATGCATATGTATTATTTTTATAATGGAGGGAGAAGGAATTTTATCTGTGTGATATCTGTGTGCTGCGGTGTGTGGTATTAACTCCTTCCTCATAATTTAGGTGCAGTAGGCATATTTTTTAGTTTCTTTTTGACCTAGTATTCTCTCGGTAACTGTATTTATTATTAATGTCGTAATTCATTATAGACCTGCTTTGATTATTTTATTCTTTTGTAATTGTATTGAAAGGATCAGTTCCTTTTAACAATGGTGAAGACCTATAAGATATGTTTCCTCTATTTGTCTCAGTTGATAATCAAAGTCAATAGGGCATTGAGGATTATAAAACTATTGAATTGTAAAAAAGACTTGTTTATTTCTACACTTATCCTTGGTAAACAGGGTAACATAATCAGCCTATAATGTTTCAACTACAGGGACACTAGCCTGCTCTTTCTGAGAGGGAACGGACTGTAGACCTACCGGGGTTGCGGGAATTCTAACGAGTTACCGCGGCCCTGGAACGTATAGACAATTGAAGGAGTCAAACACTCCTTTTCGCCCCACTGAGAGCGGGAGGAGTCATTAAATAACTTTCCCACCGAAAAAGAAAGGGAAGGCTGGTAGATGGAACAGTTTCTTCACGACGTTTTGCTGCACCGTTTTGAGAGGTGATGATGCAAATTACGCAAAGTAATGTGCATGTCTGGGTATGAACTCATGAACAACTCTTTAATTTTGCTTGAAACCACTGGGCCACCACCGCTCTTAGTTCTGTTAGTCTATCGCGAATCTTAGTATATTCTACAAAAGAATTGTTATTGACCTTCTTCAATTGTGTCTGGAATTATGTTTTGTTAATTTGTATTTATTTCATTTATATTCAACTAGCTTCTGCCCGCGACCTCGTTCGTGTGGGAGTTTTGCCACGTAAATCCCGATCCCGTGAGAATTCCAGGATAAAAACTTTCCTATGTCCTTCCCAGGGTCCTAAACTATTCCCATGCCAAATTTCGTTTAAATCGATTCAGCGGTTTAGATATGAAAAGGTAACAAACGGACAGACACAGACAGAGTTACTTTCGCATTTATAATATGGATTTTATTATTGTTTTTCTGTAACATAAGTTTAGGCTGACAAAATGTTATGTCCAGTTGCTAAATTGTGCTGTCGCAGTCAACAGTGTTCCGCCTAGTGTTACATCCTGGGCCAGGGCCACACAGATACAGGCTATGCCTAGATTGAGGCCGATGGTTACTTCTTTTGTATACTTTTTCTTGCATCTTAAAATTCTTATTCTTCTTTTCGAGTCGATGCTCAAACATCTGTGGAACAATATACAGCTACCTATACAGCTCTTGTATTGGGCTCGTTAGGATCCTACAAGGTGCATGATGGCCATGAGGTGTGCCGTATCCGTACGAGATAGGGCTCCACACTGGCATTGCGTCTGCGATGGGTCAAGGATACCTTATTTGGCTAGATTTTTTAATAGATATCTTGTTAATCCCTCCAACTAAACTAAATATGCTTATGTCTGGAGTGGTTTCACGACAATAGTGAAATTGGTGGGGTTCGAACCCACGACCCCTCGAACACAAGGCCGACACCTTACCTTCCAAGCCACTAGTGTATTGTCACTTCAAAAGATTATATACAGTGGTGGTCATATAATTTAGAACGAGGAAACGACGACTATTTAAAAACAAAATTTTTTCAAACTTACGCTAATACACTTTTTGCATGTAATCAATATAATATATGTATATGTAGATAAACGTTTTACATTAAACCTAACATAAAATTGCAAACTTACTGGCTGGCCACATAAGTAAGAACGCTAGATACACACTATAACTAAGCCATTATTAGCGTAATTTTGGCGACATTTAATGCTGTTAAAGCATTGATATACTAAAAACCCAAGATGCACACTCAACATCTCAAAACCGTCCGCATAAAATGAGTGCTTATGTCTAAATTATGCGCTCATTTCAAATAGTAACGGCAAATTTCAATGGCCGCGTTTTCAGTGTCAAAACAATGTATTATGGCATCTTTTTTACTTTAGTCGCATAATAAAAATTACCCTGTTGAACTAATAATGGAGTCGATTTTTTTTTTCTAGTGTTTATTTATTTTTTATTAATAAGTTTATGTTTTATTGTCCATATTGTCATTACTATAATATTATAAATGTGAAAGTAACTCTGTCTGTCTGTGTGTTACCTTTTCACGCCTAAGCCGCTGAACTGATTTAGATGAAATTTGGCATGGGAATAGTTTAGAACCGTGGGAAAGACATGGGATAGTCCCGAAATTCCCACTCGATCAGGATTTACGCGGGAAAAACCTCTACGCGAACGAAGACGCGGGCAAAAGCTAGTATTTAGAATAGATTAAAATAAACTTTATTGTACACCAAAAGTTAAACACATCTATTTTACAATAATTAATACTAATTTAGTTTTTGGCAAATATGTATACGTTATATAATATACTGAAGGAGAAGAGGTCGTCAATTTTACGGTTTTTTTAATGTTCATAAATAAAATAAATAAATAATTTATTGTAACAAAAATATTACATCTTTAAAGTGAAGCCTGACTCCTATTTAATTTAATTTATTTATTCCATTCGGACAACATAAATCCATGATGTTAGTAAATATACACGATTAAAACTAATGTTAGTATGAAAAATAAATTGAGCCTGTGTTACAGGAATCAGTGTCCTACGCTATACATTAAAACACATTTCAATTTTTATGTAATAAATTACAAACAAAAAGTAACATTAGAAGGTATTGAGAACAAAAGAAATAGAAGCGAAACGTGTATGTGTGTGTAAGTTTGAGTGTAGGTGCGTAATTGCGTGTGTGTGGGTGTGTGTGTGTCTGGAACTCTGGATGCGTGTGCGTTAACATGAGTATGTGTTTTGAATAGCTTAATTTACTGTACTGACGAAATGATTTTTTTAATATCGTCATAGATCAAAGACTGAAGCCATGGTTTTAAAATTTGTTTGACCTTATGTCACATAAGCTTCTAAATTGGGATAGTTTTATTTGCTCTATTGTAGATCTTAGAACTTAATGCCTAAAAGTATCTAGACGTAAGTTTAGTGTGACCTTTGGGAACTTTACAAACGGGAAACCCAGTGCGTTTGCTTATTAAATCTGGGCTTACTGGTAACAATCTGTACGTAGTATGGTACGGAGGATATATATTGGGAACTGTAAGTACTTGAGCTTCCGAGTATAGCAGTCCAGTGGGATAAATTCGTTTTTTGAACGACATCACTTTAAGTATTGCTTATTTAAAAATATATTTTAAGTATATCGATTCATCATGGGATAACTTATGGGTTCACGACATGCGGTATGATAATGATAAAAGTATGTGTGAGTGTTGCTTTGGCTCAACACCAATCTCAATAAAAACTTCTTATTTTTATACTTTAGTTTTTCTCGTGACCAAATACGATGCGGAGAACGGACATTAATCGTCAGCCAACAAAGGCGAGAGATTTTTTTTATGGCGAATTTTTTTGACGAAGCTATTATGTATATCACGGCAAAAGGTATAAGCTTTATTGAATTAAAAAAATTAATAAACGATTTTAACACTTAATATTTGTTTCATGGATATACCATGTGTATATCAATGAAACAAATATTAACTACCCAAGAACATTTACGCTATAATTACGTCTTTAGAACACAATTTAATAAACTTATAATACTAATAAAAATGTCTTATAAAAAAAAATAGTATATGGTGTAAGTCTCCACTCAAAGCCTTGTCCTATCGAGCAACGTCATTCGTAAAATTTGATTGTTTTTCGTACACTGCTTTGTAAAAACTACTTTAAACAATTTTCATAAGATTGAATTTTCAAAAACATATTTTATACTTATAGCATTACTATTACTACGTCGGTGGTGAGTGTTTGGCGACAGATTCGAGCGTCACTTTTCTTCGAGACTGTGTATCTTGGGTTTTTAGTATATCAATGTGTAAAAGTCAAGAAGTTGATTATTTCACATAAAAACAATGGGGAAAAATAAAAGTTGCCATGAATCTACAAGTGATAACTAAACTTCGCAAGACTAGTACTCACGCGGGGCTTCGCTCCCGTGGATTCTATCACGGTAAAAACATAACTCTCCTTTTTTGCAGTCGCGTAAAAAGTAGCCTATAACCTTCCTCAAGCTTCAAGCTACTTCCATACCAAATTGCATCCACATCCACCCAGCACTTTCGAAAATTAGCGCGTTCAAGCAAAGAAACAAACAAACTTTTCCGCTTTATAATATTAGTATAGATAGCCGATCACCAGCAAGGCTCAAAAACGCTGATATTCCACGCTGTGAAGCATTTTAACACGTGCATCAAACAACTTCAAATATTCCATGTGTACCTAAACAGAATTCATCTCGGTGAGATGATAGAAATATCGTGCGTTTGGCAAAACAATATCCTTTTGAGGGGTCTAACGAGTTGAGAAAAGAATATTTTAGTGAAAACAACTCTTCAGCGATATCAGCGCGCACTATCCGAAGGCGTTTGGTAGAAGCTAAATTGAACGGAAGGATAGCAAGAAAGGTACCCATGTTGAAACGGTGTCATAGGCAAGCCCGGCTTGCATTTGCTAGGGGGTATGAAAGCAGGACAGTAAGACAATGGAAAAATGTTCATTTCTCTGAAGAGACAAAAATTAACAGAGTATGTTCTGATGGGAAACGATATGTTCGACGCCCTCCCAATACAGCATTCGACCCCAAGTAGGTATACAAAAGTGACATTAAAGCATGGTGGTGGAAATGTGAAAATTTGGGGGGGCTTCTCTGGTCATAGTGTTGGACCTGTTAGATTGATAGAAGGAAACATGGATCAATTCTAATACAAAAATATACTGGAAGAATCAATGTTACCATATGCTGAAGATGTGCTTCCGATTATTTGGACATTTCAACACGACAATGATCCCAAGCACACTGCACGCACGGTAAAAAAAATCCTCACATCTTAATCAGTTTCTGTCTTACAATGGCCACCAAATAGTCCAGATTTAAATTCCATAGAGCATCTTTGGTGCAAAGTTAAGAAAAAGGTTTCAAATCGACGGTGTGGCAACCTAAGTGAGTTATACAACGCTTTCTTAGAAGAATGGCGCTCTATTTCTAGGGTCAATTTATAGGGTCAATGCCGGTGTAAGGCAGTCATCAAAAGCCGCGGACACGCTACAAACTATTAACTTAGAATAAAATTGCAATTCTTATCATTATCACTGTTTTATTTAATGAAATTTTTAAAATCTAAGTATCTACTGAAACAACTCTCGAGCAGTTTAAGAATCGTTCTTAATTATTTGTCCAGCTTTATTACTACACACATCAAAAGTGTCTAGGGATCAACATATATTTTTGCAATAACTTTTCTCCTGATTGATATTAATTAAAATTTTCTTTAAGGATTCATCAAATAAAGTGTTTTCGTTTGTCACAGTAACGATAAACCAAGTCACCTTTGCATTAATAAAGAAATTTGCCATTTTCCTAATAAAGGGATTTTTGACATTTGAACCACTAACATTAAAGTTCGAAAAAAAGACTGAAATAACAGTTTTCTTTAAAATTTTATTGGGTAACTTAAACAGTTTGAACAGGTTTAGAGGTAAGTCTCCAGGGCATGATGGCCTCAGCATCGAGCACTTGCAGCACGCAGGTGTTCATTTGCCTAGGGTGTTGGTCATGCTCTTTAATTTGTGTATAGGACATTCATATTTACCCCAGGAGCTTATGAAGACTCTTGTTGTACCAATAATTAAAAATAAGACGGGTGATGCCTCTGACGGGAACAATTACAGACCTATTTCATTGGCCACGGTGATAGCCAAGGTGCTGGATGGGCTGCTTGATAATTGCTTAAATCGGCACATAGTTTTGCACGATGCACAGTTTGGTTTCAGAGCTGGGCATTCGACTGAAACTGCGATACTGCGACTCAAGCAGACCATTCAGTACTATGTCACGAGAAAAACACCTGTTTATGGCTGTTTTTTGGACCTGTCGAAGGCATTCGACCTAGTCTCATATAGCGTACTCTGGCGTAAGCTCCGGGAACAGACTAGCACTCCTGGGGACTTGATAAATATATTAAGATTTTGGTACGGCAACCAAACCAATAATGTTAAGTGGGCGGGTTCATGTTCGGCAGAGTACAGGTTGGAGTGTGGGGTGAGGCAGGGTGGACTAACTTCACCACGCCTCTTCAACCTGTACATAAACGGACTGATAGGTGAGCTCAGCAGGGCTGGAGTGGGTTGTTCAATGGATGGAGTCTGCATGAACAACATCAGTTACGCTGATGATATGGTCCTGCTGAGTCCATCTGTCAAGGCCCTCAACATACTCTTAGGCATCTGTGAGAGGTACTCAGTGGCACATGGCCTCAGGTATAACCACAATAAGAGTGAGCTACTTGTTTTTAAGTCGGGAAATAGAAGTCCCAAGACTGTTCCGCCGGTTAGGCTTGGAGGAATTCAGATCAGCAGGGTCACTAAGTTTAAGTACCTGGGGCACTGGGTCACTGAGGATCTCTCCGATGACATGGACATTGAGAGGGAACGTAGGGCGTTGGCAGTGAGATGCAACATGCTGGCGCGCAGGTTTGCGAGATGCACTAGAGATGTTAAAATTTCATTATTCAAGGCGTACTGCCAGACATTTTATACCTGCAGCCTGTGGGTCAGATATACGCAGAAAACTTACAACGCCCTACGTGTCCTGTACAATAATGGGTTCAGAATGTTGCTGGGGTTGCCTCGCTTTTGCAGTGCATCAGGTATGTTTGCCGAGGCCAACATTGACTGCTTTAGAGCAATAGCACGTAAAAGAGTTGCCTCCCTGATGCAGCGTGTGCGCGGTAGCGCCAGCAGCCTTCTGAAAACCATCCTGGATAGGCTGGATTGTCCTGTGGTGAAGCACTGGAATACTGTTCACGTTTCCGGCGGTGCTATTTTTAATGTTAGGTAAAATTTACTTTTATTATTATTTTATTATATCTTATTCGAAATTTGATTAATTAATTAATTGTTTTACTTTTATTATGCTATTTTAAAATTTAATTGTAAGTGTTTTATTTTTATTTGATTCTTTATTAATAATGTTCAGCAATATAATTTTAACTACTAACATAGATGTAAGTATTACTAACCTATTTATGGATGTACTTAATCCGAAATAAATGTCTAAATAAATTAAACAATTAATAATCCGTGTTTCTACCGCGAACACTAACAACACAAGAACATCGGTTTGGCATACTCAAAATGAGTTCATCCAAATCACGCTGTGGAATGGCCGCCCATGTTCGTTGCAACAACAAAAAAAGGTCTTGTTGCGACTGGATACCCTCCATATTCGGCAGAGCTCTTCTCTGTAGCATATCCCATGCATGCTCAATCGGGTTCAAGTCTGGCGACTGAGCAGGCCAGAGCAGGACATTGATGTTAGCTGCGGCGAGAGTCTGTCTTACAACTCTTGCGGTGTGCGGTCGTGCATTATCGTGCATTAACTGAAATAAGGGACCGATTTGCACTTGTAGAGGAACGATGACGTCAGATACAATCGTCTCAGCATAAATTTGAGCGTTGAGGTTGCCTCTGATCCAAATCAACTCAGTTCTTCCGCCGATCCAAATACCCGCCCATACCATGATGGTTCCACCACTATAAGGATGGACTTCCTGGCAGGATTTTAATCGCTGTTGGCGTCCAGGGGTTCTCCAGTGTCGTATACGTCTTGTATCCGGTCTCATACCAAAACGAGACTCATCAGAAAAGCACACGAAACGCCATTGTTCTTCTGCCCAATTTCTGTGTTCAAGAGCCCATTGATATCGAATCCTACGATTGTGCATTGCTATAGGTGGTACCCGTAGCGGTCTTCGGGAATGAAGGTTCACTTCATGCAAGCGGTTTCTGACTGTTTGGTCGCTAATTAAGTTCCCTGAAGAGTGATGAAGCCTCACGGCTAACATCATGGCGGTTATTGTTGGAGCTCTTCGAGTTAAGATTTGAATGTATCGGTCTTGTCTCCGTGTGGTGCAGCGATACCGTCCTCCATGGCGCTCAGCCACGGTACCAGTGCTTCGGTAACGTGTCCAAAGTCGACTGATAACACTCTGACTTGTATTCAGAGCTAAAGCCACAGTACGTTGCCGGGAACCAGCTTCTATCATTCCCACGGCTCTGAGCATTTCTTCCCTGCTTAAATGACGTCGCCGCTCCATAATAACGTTGGTTTTAATCAGTAGTAGGGAAACAGTAGCACAAATAATGCAGGGGGAGGACACTCCGTACATTTTGACAGCGAAGTAAAGAAAGAGTTGCCATCTATAAATTGGCCCCGTACTATTCACTGTCTACCGGGTACGTTAAATTGTCAACAGATGGCGATATATCATGATCAAAAATATTTATTTGAAATAAAATTATTGATGTAATATTAATTGGAGATAACTTTGACAAAAATATTAGAATCTTCTAACGAATTCAAACAGACACATAAATGAAATGCATTTTGATAAAGCACAAAAATCAACCTTATTTAAAAAGACCTGGTGCCAGATTCTACTTAGGATTTATAAAGTGACAGTTCTTGAACTGACAAATGAAATTTGAAAATTGTTGAATTATTTTCAACAATTTGTTGAATTTTTTGTGTTGTTTCAACAGTTTGTTGCATATTATATATTTATATGTTCTGCGTATGTGCATTTTGTAATTCCCGATCCGTATTGTTGTATTTCGTAGTAATTACCACAAGTATAATAAGTGCGTCGATTTGAGCCTTGTGCAAAGCCTTGTGTTCCTCCCCCTTACTATTAGGACCTTACTCCGAAATTGTTGTATTTTACTGTGGGATATAGACGCTTTTTTCTGTACGATATAGACGAACGAATAACTGTGCTAATTTTTGTGTTGTGTTTATTTAATTAAAGTGTTTATTTTGGTCTAATTGGCGTTAATTATTTCTATCCCGAACCCCAGCTCGTAACAATTCTTTGTTTTCTTTCTACCTTTTACTATCTACATTCCCTTAGGACTATTTTGTTTCGTCCTATTTCTGTAGCATGTTCTACTAGAACATGTTACAAAGATAAGACGAAACGTTATATTATACATGATACATGCATATAAATAGCTATGTGTGTGTGTGATTAGTTTGGGGCCAATTTACAGATGGCGTATTGAAATAGGTTTGCATTTTTATCACGTAAGAGGGCTCTCTTTTCCCTGTATATTACTTTACTCTTTGTAATAATGTCTTCAATGCGTTGTATGTTTTTATAGGGAAAATATTGACAGCTGATTTTCATCTTTTACTCGAATTTGATTAACAGTTCCTGTTTCAAATTATGAAATGCACCAAAAAGGATCCATATAAATTTATAAAATCATAAATTTATTACAAAGCCACATCTCAATCTCAAGAAATCCGCATAAAAATGCTTGATCCCTAGACACTTTTGATGTGTGTATTTGAAATTGTAACTGTCGATAATAAATTAAATTTGTAAGGTAAATAGTAAGTGATTTATTCTTAATCCCGTTTACTCTATCCATGAAGCTATTTCATAACATAATTAATTACTTTTGAGAAGGAACATAAGAGTACATTTGACTTTGTTTTTTTTTAAATGTCTGGTACTTCAAATCGTTCTTTTATTATATGACCACGACTGTTTATACGTGTAACGGTGTAACAGAATAAACGCAATACCTGAAAGTAGTTGGTTCAGAATCGGCTTCTGAATCGATTTCCGTCATAAATAATAAATTAATAGTTTAAAAACCGGTCAAGTGCGTGTCGGGCCACGCGCAGTGTAGGGTTCCGTAGTTTTTATAACAGCCAAGTGCCTGTCGTATTTGCTGACTGATCGTTTCGTACCATTTTTTTTTTTTTTTTTTTACGGGGGGAAATCCTCATGGACTTCCTCCGCCTGGGGAATGGCGGAGGGGCGTGCCGGATTCTTACCGGCTAAAACCACCCCGGTGTCTCCTCACACGTGCGCAGGGGGCCGCGGGAAACCTAATTCTTCCGCAGCCCCGCACTAGTGCTGGCCGGGTCTCTCCCGGCCTCGCCTCCTGCACGGGGTAGTGTGGTGTTGAACTACCCCGTGCATTGCCTCAGAGGCGCGCGCCGACACCGCCGCCGGAAGTGGGGCCCGAATTCCCATCGGCTGTCGAGCACCAATCCCAGATACTTCATGGTGGACTCGACAGCTATCCGGGTCCCGCTGACCACGATGTGTGATCCCGGCGGCGGCGCCCGTCGAGGGCCATGAGACACCATGGCCTCCGACTTGTTCAGGGCCACCTCCAGGCCCAGGCGCCGGATGCGGTTCACCACCTGTGACACCGCAGCCGTGGCTAACAACGTCGCTTCCCTGTGCGAGCTCCCCCGGGCAGTTACGAGCGTGTCATCCGCATAACACGTCACGTCGGCGCCCGACGGGAGTTCGCCTCTCAGCACCCAGTCGTAGCCGATGTTCCACAGGGGCTGTCCCAAGACCGATCCCTGTGGAACACCGCACGACGTGAGGTGCCGACCAGCACCGTCACGTCCCCGATAGGTGACGCATCTACCCTCCAGGTAAGCCCCTACTGTACGGCGGAGGTAGGGAGGCACGCGATGGTATTTCAGGGCCTCCCGAATACAACTCCAGGGTAGGGTGTTGAATGCGTTGGAGATGTCTAAAGACACCGCCACCACCACCCCACCCCGGGACACCGTCTCCTCCGCCAGGGCCCTCACGCGCATGATGGCGTCTATGGTGGAGCGCCCCCGACGAAAACCGAATTGGTTGTCGTCCAGGTTCGGCCCCTCCCTGCACAAGTGGCTGACGAGGCGATCTGCGATGATACGCTCAAAAAGTTTGCCCGCCTCGTCAAGCAGCACTATGGGCCGATACGCGGACGGCGAGTCCGCGGGGCGCCCCTCCTTCCTGAGGAGGACCAGCCTCCCCTCCTTACACACACTGGGAAACTGACCCTGCTCGAGGCATGCCGTGAGAAGCCTCCTCAGCTGGGGCTCTAGCTCCTTCAGAGCCAGGACGAGAGCTCGACCAGGCACTCCGTCGATCGTTTCGTACCATGCTCTAACTAAAAGCCAAACATGACTACCTAACTAATTTGACTTCCTATACAAATCCTCACCTGATCCGACAATTTTGCACGGAAAGTTTAAATTTTTTTTAGAGATTTGTAAAAAACTTGTGTTAGCCGGTGTTTTGAATTTAAATAGCTACACTACTCAATCGTCACAAGAAGCTAGCACGATACAACTGGCGCTTAGCGCCATCTATCGACATTTCTATAGAGTTGTTCGAAATTTTCGAGTCAAATACAATTGGTCGACTATTACTCGTAAACTTGTAAAGCCCACTTATGTGTGATAGTTTTCCTTTAAATTTCGTTATATATAGGTACTACTGCCGTGGCATTTGAATTTCTAACTATAACCGTTTAGTTGATAGAGGGGGTGGACACTTGACTCTAACGAAAATTGGTACTTTAAAGCTTGATAAGTCACGAACGGTTTGCTTAATCAAAAAACGGTCTTCCTTAACCCCTAATATTTTTGAAAGACCTATCCAACGATATGCCACACTATGGGAAGAACGAAAAAAAAAATTATCATCCCACTTTACATGTATGGGAGGTACCCTAAATAATTGTTTTTTTCAAAATTTTATTTTACCACTTTTTCGGCGTCATTAACGTGTATACTCATGCCAAAGTACAACTTTCTAGTACCAATAGTTTTTAAGCTAAACCGCGGACAGACGGACAGACAGACGGACATGGCGAAACTATAAGGGTTCCTTGTTGACTACGGAACCCTAAAAACCAAAAACACGCTTTTAAGACTAATATAATGAGCAGAAATTAGAAATGTTTACTAGTAGGCAGTCCAAGGTTCCATCAGCCACCTTCCAATTCCATCGTCAGACCAGCTCGATGGTACCATAATATTGTATTGTCGTCTAATCTACATACAATTGCCAAGTTTCATGATGATACAATTAGAAGTACATTTAGTTACAGATCGACCTAATAATAAATCTATGGATTACGCGGTAATCCAAAAAAAAAAAAGGCAAAAAGGTTGAGTAAACCGATAACGGATTTCCTTTAGGTTTGTTATAACCTTGAAACCTGATCGTGTTCAAAGTCCATTACGTGGCCTTTGTCACAAGTGCAAACACGACTATGATACGATATTCCATCATGGAATGCCAGTGCCTAACTTCCGGCTTCATCATCAGACCTTGAAAGCTAATCGTGGTCAAAGTTCAATACAAGACTTTTCTAAGAAATCCAAAACTGCTATGGTACGATTTTCCATCATGAAGTTCTAGTTGATATCTTCCGGCTCCATCATCAGATCAGTTCAACAGTACCATATTATTGTATTGTCATCAGAACTACATACAGCTGCCAATTTTCATTACGATGCGACCCTTGGAAGATGGATAAATTAGTTACCTTAGATTCCATTACATAGTTAGTTACATACAGGTCGACCTAACAAAAGCGTGTTAAAAATAGGTGTTATTTTGGCGGAAAAATCTTTCATGAAGGAAACACAGTATGATGACAAATTAATACAATCCTTAATTTAAGGAAATGCGCTCGTGTGCGTGTCGGCCGCTTAAATTGCATGAGTGGATGCGTCTGCGTAAGGATATTGTATGACGCACATACGTTTTGCGTTTAGTAAGGATAACTATTTTATAAAGAATGTTTAGGTTTGGTTTCAATTTAATTAATTACGGATGTTGTTTTAGACTTATAATTTAATATTCTAATTGGGGTGTCTGAGGTATTGCGCTTTATCTGTTACACTTTGTATAACGGCCAACCTGGGCCCGCAATCAATTAAATGACTTCCAGATCGGCCACTGCAGTTTGTGTCCGGGCTACCGTCATATTCTTCTATATTAAAATTACTAATATTAAAAGTAATGCTCAGTCAAAGTGATACGAACCTCTATTATTCTAATGTACCTAGTACCTCCACTAGATTACAGAGAGCTCTAATAATACTAAAAAGAAATACCAACCTCAGTGTTATCACCGACCGGCTTGACATAATAGATGCTTCTGAATTCTGGCGTGACGTTGTCGGCCTTGAAACTGAACTGGCTGAAGTCTTCTGAAGGCAACTTGTTGGTGGGAATGTGGCCGAAGGTATTTACGACATATTCTTCTAAGGACGATAGGTCCATCCGCGCCTGGAGAGAAACAGCGTATGTAAAAGCCTATATATAATATGTAAAAATAAAAAAAAACCACCTACAAAAATTATGTAAACTTGTTTTGAAACTTTTCCGGCAAATCATATTATTTTTTTGTAATATATATATATGTATTATTCTTTACATATATATATATATATATGCATATAGATGTTTTGTAATTATAATTTTTATGAAGATGGTTAATTACGATTAGTTCAATTGACGTTTATACTATTTACACACATAATGTAACATAACATCTACCAAAGCAAGTGAGATTGTTGGCAGTGGCCTTACTTGGAATCTCAGGTCATAGGTACTTCAAAATATATTTAAATAATGTAAATCTAACTCCGCCGCTAGCCACGAACCACACAATGTTATAACAAAATCAAAGTATACTTTTTCTTAGTTTCTTAGCTTAAACTTTTATTGCATTAAAAAGAGCTTATTGCAATGAATGAATACAATTAATCTCGTAATAAAAACAATAACATAGAATGATAAAAATGAGCGAACTTAAATTACCGGCCACTTTGAACCCTGACTAGCTGTGCTCTCGACTCCGTTCGCGTGTGAGGTTTTCACGGGCAAATCCCAAGCCCGTGGAATTCCGGAATAAAAAGCCTATATGTTGCCATGAACTTCCTCTATTTTCCAGTGAAAATCCCATTAAAATCGGTTCAGGCGTCTCAGAGATTATGCCAGAAAAACAAGCAAACAGACAAAAAAAAGCTATTTGTATTTTAGTATCGTTTACAAAACTATACACACTTGAGAAAACATAGTTATTTTGATATCACAGATAGACACTTCAATTTCATTCATATGTATAGATAGAGGTTTCTTATACATAAATACATACATACATATATCAAAGGCTCACTTTACCAGGTTGGATCACGATTCTAAAGAATGCTACTTCATTGTTTTGTTCTATTGTTTGTCCTACAGATTTGCCTAAGTAAATTGTCAACTTGGAATATTGTTGTTTTGTTAGCCTAGTGATCTAGTAATGGATCTAATGAGTGTTATTGGTTTTACCTTTTAACGATGGATAGTTAGAAGTATGTTGTGAATAACTAAAGGGAATGGAAAGGAAAGGAATTGAAGGGAAGGAGACGAGCTCGTGATTATTTAGAAATGGAAAGGAAATGAATTGAAGGGAAGGAGACGAGCTCGTGATTATTTAGAAATGGAAAGGAAATGAATTGAAGGGAAGGAGACGAGCTCGTGATTATTTAGAAATGGAAAGGAAATGAATTGAAGGGAAGGAGACGAGCTCGTGATTATTTAGAAATGGAAAGGAACTGAATTGAAGGGAAGGAGACGAGCTCGTGATTATTTAGAAATGGAAAGGAACTGAATTGAAGGGAAGGAGACGAGCTCGTGATTATTTAGAAATGGAAAGGAACTGAATTGAAGGGAAGGAGACGAGCTCGTGATTATTTAGAAATGGAAAGGAACTGAATTGAAGGGAAGGAGACGAGCTCGTGATTATTTAGAAATGGAAAGGAACTGAATTGAAGGGAAGGAGACGAGCTCGTGATTATTTAGAAATGGAAAGGAACTGAATTGAAGGGAAGGAGACGAGCTCGTGATTATTTAGAAATGGAAAGGAACTGAATTGAAGGGAAGGAGACGAGCTCGTGATTATTTAGAATAACAGCCGCGCGAGTCGAGCTTCCAAAGGCTGGTCTGTGGATGGGTGACCATGGTAACATATCGAGACTCCTTCTTGCCTCAAACATAACGTGATTTGTACATCTTTGACAGTTGTTACGGGTAGTTAAGACGTTAGAAAATCTGACATTACCCAGCTACTTTGGTTTGTGGCGGTTAGATAGGCAGTCGTTCCATGTAAAACACTAGTACCCAGCTACTTCCGGCGAGACTTAAAGCCAAGCCCAACATTGTTGGGAAAAGACTAAGCATAATATGATGATAACTCCTTTTCGATATATATTTTAACTGTGCCAAATCTCCTGGCATCCGCGTAATTTCCGTTAAAAGGGGGTACACAAAGATTTTGTTTCAGGTATCCTCCCTAGTAAACTGTGGACTACCTCTACCCCATCTAGGGGTCATGGAAATCCTTACTAATATTATTAATGCGAAAGTAACTCTGTCTGTCTGTGTGTTACTCAATCACGCCTAAACTACTGAACCGATTTAAATGAAATTTGGTACGGACATAGTCTAGAGCCTGAGAAAGGACATAGGCTGCTTTTTATTGCGAAAAAAGGGCTGTAAGGGGTTGAAATAGGGGATGAAAGTTTGTATGGAAATTACGTCATTTTTAAAGCTAGAAGCATGAAACTTATTTTTTTTTTTACTTATGATTAGCAGTAAAATATTGTAAATAGCTTATTTATGTATGAGTTTTATTTCCAAAATAATTACTTAGTCTAAAATATTAAAAATGCTGCCAAAAGTCACTATTCCGCACGGACGAAGTCGCGGGCACACCTAGTTATAAATAAATAAGAAATATTTGATGTCAAACGTTTATTTTAACTATATTTAATTGAAATTGGCACATTGAATTTTGATAATGATTGTATTTTTTACTGCTCCAAATGTTTGCATGTCTAATATAAGGTAGATTGTACAACAATCTCATATTTATTTAATTAAGACCAATCATGTGCTGTTCCTACAACCTAAGCAAATAAATTTATATTCTATACAACGTGTAACGGAAACCCCATATCTATCCAAAAGGAATGAAGACAACATCTGGTATGGAGTCTCTATGCAAAGTTTCAGCTCAAAATAAGTGACTCACAGAATTGACCTCAAATTATTGGTTTGATATGTTTCTTGAATACCAGTAATAACAAACGTGTCACAGCACTATGAGGGTCATCACTTTCCACGTCACTTGCCAATAAAGCGATAATTCTCTTCGTTCTTCTTAATTTGAAAAATTCGGCCTCTGGTATCAATGTATTGAAATTTCTAATATGCTCCACACATGTAGACATAGGATTAGAAAACCCTTGCCATATCGTTTGTTATCACCCAAAGAAGCCGTGCACTCGGTATGTATATACCCTTTAAATTACACGTTGTATAGGAAAATAAGTCAAGTAAGACATGTTTTATAAACTAGAGAAAAGAGAAATATATGAATTCTGTTTCTGATTCTCACCTGCACAGCAACAGTCATCCTATGCGCGCTATAGTGCCTCTTCCTGAACGCATGCGCGGCTAAGTGGAGTTTCTCATCATCATCTATGTCGTCCTTCAGACTGCGCAGGTTGCCCCACGTGAAGGTCCGCGCCGGGTGCCCCTCGGGGAACAGGCTGGACAGCAGCTGGTCTTTACGGTTGGAGTCAGAGGGAGACGCTATCGCGAATTCTGTGAACGGAAACGTAGACTGTTGGTTAATGATTTCAGTCGAGGCATTACAGATTTCTTTGATGGCTTGACCTGCCACAATGGATAAATGGTCACCAAATTTGTTTCACAGGGACGTACTCCTATTTCTGTATAAAGGGTACCTAAACAAAAGGGACGACGGGAACTCCACTCGCTCCCTAAGCCCTCGTCGTCTACTTCGAGTCGGGGTGCCCCAAATTTGGTCAATAAAATTGTAAGCATTTGTCTATTTCGGTATAAGCATTTAAATTGTAGTCTTATTTGATTATGTTAGACTGGATTAAGGCGTGAGATTATTGCGCAGTTATATGTGCAATTTTTAGAACAGATCGAAACCATCTTATTTATACAGGGTTAAATGTAAAACACTGAAAACCTCTCAGGACTAAGTTACTAACATCATAATCAACAACTTTTGTTCTATGACTTTTAAGAATTCGTCATATTTTAGTTCACCAGATTTTCATACAAAAATAAAAATATTTAAATTGAACGCCCTAAATGTTACGAACTCTATGCGAAGCAAAAGAAAACAATTTATACTATCGCTTTCTTTTGCTTTGCATAGACGCTAAATGCATTTAGGGCGTTCAATTTAAATATTTTTATTTTTATATGAAAACTAGTATTTGCGTGTTGCGCGAGGTGCAAGCACCTCGCGTGCTTGTGAAAAAAAAAAAAAGGGGGTTTGATGTGGGGAGATGGGGGGGTTTAGTATTTGCGTGTTGCGCGAGGTGCAAGAACCTCGCGTGCTTGTGAAAAAAAAAAAATGGGGGGTGGTGATGGGGGGGGGGGTTTAGTATTTGCGTGTTGCGCGAGGTGCAAGCACCTCGCGTGCTTGTGAATAAAACAAAAAAAAAGTGGGGGGGGGGGGGTGATGGGGGGGTTCAGTATTTGCGTGTTGCGCGAGGTGCAAGCATCTCGCGTGCCTGTTGAAAAAAAAAATGGGGGGTGATGCACAATTATTTCGACTAAAGCATTGCCCCTCTTAATTAATCTGAAAAAAAAAAATGTTCAGTCTCTTAATTTCCGAGATCCGCCTAAAGGGGGTGTGAAGGGGGGCAAGGGGGGCGACTTTGAAAAATGGTTTTTACTTTACCAAGCCTCCTCTATACGAATCCGTAAAAAAGAAAAAATACGGGTCTCGTAGTTTCCGAGATACGATAGGGAGGGGGGAGAAGGGCGATGAAAAGGGGAGGTTCGGCACTTTTCCCGTAGGTTTGAGAGTTACTTGTTTACGAATCTGTCAAAATATACCCACCTCCCCATCCACCATCTGGGAGAACAATTATGTCAGTGAGTGAGTCAGTGGTAATTTAGCTTTATATAGTATAATCTGGTGAACTAAAATATGACGAATTTTTAAAAGTCATAGAACAAAAGTTGTTGATTATGATGTTAGTAACATAGTCCTGAGAGGTTTTTGGTGTTTTACAATTAACCCTGTATATAAATAGTAGCAACATTGGTTCATGTTCTTATTGAGACAATCAATAAATGTATTCTTAGGTACTTGTATTATTAAGTACCTAAGAACCTATAAGTACCCTTTACCCGACTTTGTAGGAGTAACAGTAACTTCCGGTCGAACCGGATGCAGCTAGGGCATGCAAAAACCGGGTTGATTAAGAAAACCTACTTTTTCGGGTTTTTTGTTTACAAAACCGGTGAAACCGGTTAATTCGGTTTTTTCGGTTTTTTTATTCAATTTTTGTGTGTAAAGAAATGGAAATGCTGAAGGCTAGATTATGTATTTTTTACATTTATCGTACTTATTTTTATAATAATGAGCATTTTTTTTAATTGAAATAAGCTACAACTTAGTAGTTGTAGCTTATTTCAATCCAAAAATGCTACAATACAAAAAGTTTCTTTTCTTTATACATAACATAGAATAAAGCTTATTATTTAGGAAAATAAAAAATACGAACAACTGGTAGGTACGCTAAGGTCTAAAATCACAGAATATTAACTAACAATTTAACTGTCATAAAATACACAGGTAAAATCAACAGTACGTAAAAGAGACCAAAATAATTATATAAATATTAGGTACTTAGAATAGAAGTCTTATTTCTAATTTACCAAAACAAAATAAATCAGTCATTCTTAGAGATATAGTTTAAAATTAAAGTTACACAGCTAAACCAAATTACTATTTTTAACTTTGATAGAATGACCGTAAGGATACAAGTGCATCAAGGGAGTCATCGTCTAGAGTACTACGGATTTTTACACATGATTACACATGAGACCCGCTGATGAAAAGGCTCTCTCTGATTCCACACTTGTTGGAGGTATAGATTTCAAAGCTTTATATACTTACTTTTGTTATGCTACCCTGATTTTAGTTTCTAAATCAAGTTCTGTAGATGGGCTTGCAGTTATATGTTGTTTGAGCGCCTCCTTTATATCTTGTACGAGTTGGTCCTTGATGTTTTGTGAAACATTGACTATTGTATGGTCTACGTTTGCCTGTGTTGTCGTCGCCGCGGTCGGTGTAGTAGTCGAAAAATGCTTATTTATAATGTTAACTATGAAACTTCGAATTTGTTCGTTATCGAGGGCTATCGCGTTTTTTATTATGTCATCCAAAAGATCTGTAACTAATTTGCCAATTGAGTGCTGATGGAAGAAGAATCTTCTTGCAATTTTTTAAGCATAAATTTTGTTGCTGCTGCTGCTGTAATTAAATTAGCATCAAGCTGTCATAAAGCTTCTACAGTAGCTTTTATGACAGCTAAAGAATCAGCTAATTCGGGGAGAATCAGTAACTTTGCATAATTAAATTGATTCCAGCGTATTTTATTTTTATAAAACGCGTAATCATGTCCACCATCAAACTCCACCGAGCCTTGCAATCCAGTATAAGTTTCAGATCTTTATTGTCATGGTCTGCCATGACATATTTACTTAAAATGTCATTTTAAGTTGGTGATTTTCTAAACATTTCTGCAACAGTTCTAACTTTGTCTATAATGTCATTATAAAATAATGTTTGCACGAAATTACGTCGATCAACAGCATTCTTCATTTTCACTCGGTTCTTTTTTAAAGCACATCAATTATGCCTAGTTGAATTCCATGTGCCAGACAAAGTTGTTGATTAGCTCTAGCAGCTTGGCCTAAGGCTATCATAACGCTGGCCCCATCAGTGGTCAAACAAACGATGTCTTCATCCAACGAAAGTCTAAAATTTGACAGTTTGTTTTTCAAAATTTCTAAACAATGCTGCGCAGTCCTTTTTGTACGGATTCTAACAAGGCCTAAGTTTTTGTAGCCAGCATTGTCAATAAAATGCGGTGAAAATAAATTTATATTTATGTATCGCCAGTTTCTGTTAGACGTCCACTCGTCATGGCAAATCTAACTCCATCTGACTTAAATTCCTCTAATTCTTTTATAATTCAATTTCTTAACTCGTCATTTGCTTTTATGACCATATTTTTGATACTATTGGGTGAGCTTGGCAATTTGTATCCACTTTTGATAAAAAGTTTTCTAAGCTCCTCGGGAGCACAAAATGTTTTGAAGGGCAGGCCATCCAAAGCAACCCTATATACCAGCAAATAACACCCTTCCTAAAAGCTCAATGCATTGAATGGGTGCATTATCATAATAACTGCTACCGTGACGTCTTTGACGAACTTTATAAAATATCTTACTGTAAGCATTGTTCTCATGTAAGTGACTTTGTGTCTTTTTAAAAAACCGGGGTTTCAAATCAGTCGGTTATCCGGTTTTTTCGGTTATCCGGGTATCCGGTTTGCATGCCCTAGATGCAGCTGAATGCTATTGTTCACATGGAGCGACTGTCTATCTAACCTCTACAACCCAGTAGCTGGGAAACACGATACCCTAAAAATCTGAGCCTGCTCTTACCAACTAGACTAGAGTCAGATTTTCAGACTCCTGACTACGCGTAATGACTGTCAAAGATGTACAAATAACAGCCGCAACCAACGGCTTTACGTGCGTAGCCGAGGCGCAGAGAAATTATTTCGATAAGTTAAGGGCCTATACTACCTCAAATAGCTTAGCATGATCCTCCGTTATGTCGAAAATACTGCAGCAATCATTTTGAAATTAATATATGGTAAAGTTGAGGATTAATGTTAGGTACTATGTTTGACGAAAACACGATTCTATAAAATTTTCTTGATAGAAAAAAAATCTAAAGTTACCTCCAAACCGAACAATAAACCGCTGGTATTCAAAAATAACTTTAAATTAGATAATGAAGCTTTGCATATTAATTGAACTAACTATAAAGCAGGTCTTATGTTATTTACTTTTTTTAAATTACCAGTATTTTCACCGTAACAAGAAATAAACTAAATTATCGGTGTCTTGGAGGCTTTTCCCTGCCACCCTGTCTCGCTTGCTCGCGTGACCGTGGCCAAGTAGTGTGCGAGCGAAATAAAGACTGAGAAGCGCAGAGGTAGTATAGGCCCTTAAGGTGGTTACTCAACTACGGACCAATTTCAGCAAGCGTTGTATTGCAACAGAACACCGGGAATAAAGCAGTCATAATAGGAACTGTGTTATTTGCTTTTCTTAAACACGAAGATCGACCGTGCGGTTGTTATTATTTAGCCACGAGCTCCTCAAAGTACTTATGAGTAGTATAGTAGTGAAATTGTAAGTTTATGCACCTACAGTTACTCTCCTCACGTAAGTAATTTATTAATGTTTACTAGAGCCAGTGGTTACAAGCACGTCTTACTCGTGGTAGGTTTCCTTACGATGTTTCCCTTCACTATTTTGAGGGCAGTGATCATGACGTAAATTAATCCTGCTTGGGTTCGAACTTACTCGTACGTTGTGCCTGTAACCACTGGGCCACCACCACTCTGTCTGTAATGAAATATAGTCAGAAAGTATCTCATCGTTACGAACGAAAATCTATAATAATAATTTACACAATCACTTCGGTAAAACAATATCATAGGCATCGTTATTCTTTCCCTGCTATCAGAATCAATACAGTTAATATGTTACCCAATAGAAAAGTACACACTGCATACAATGCCCAGTTGCGCAACTTATAAAATCCGGTGTGATTCTTACTCGTTCGCAAAGGGTTAGAACTATTTTTTTAAACTGTAGTTTTGGAGATAAGGAAGGAAATTTTATTGACGTTAAATCTAACAAAAATACAGACTTTAAATTTATTTTGAATTATTATCTTCAAGATATTCATATCATCAACCCCTGTCATGATAATTATGTAACATGACTTTTTTAATTAACATAATTTGTCACCCAATATCTGAAGATATACCTATGAACTTCTGAGACCTAAACGCAGAATCGTAACGTATACAAACTGCAACATAATCGATCCAGTCGATAATAAAACGGACGGACTAGCAGACAATCAGTCTTATAAAACAGTTTTTAGTTTTAACAAACTTTTCCGCTTTGTAAGATTAGTACAGTAGAATCTCGATAGCTCGGATGTCAAGGAAACTGCAAAAAATCGAGATAATGAGTTTTCGACTTAACAAGAATTTTGAGATACGAAGAGAAATTTTAACATAATTTTTTTTTTGCAAAAAATAGAACCGACTTCCATATCAAAACACTACAAAGCTAAAAATAACTTTAAATTCGGAGGTCGGTGTTATTGGTTTTAGATTTTCTTTTTTTTCACACCGCCTTCCGAAATTAAAGTTATTTTTGGCTTGGTAGTGTTTTGATATGGAAGTCGGTTCTATTTTATGCAAAAAAAAAATTTTTCACGCTTTTTAGTGGGTCGGTTTGTAATTTATCTAGTTACAAAAGCCATAATGTCAACAACTTATCACCTTTTACAAAATATTGCTTTTCCCGATGCATAGCCGTTAATTTTTGAGGAGTTCTCCTGGTACTTGACCATCAGCACTACATCAACATATGTATTGTGACGAGCATAAAGTGTTTAACATCCGTACTCAAGTAGTCGAATCGCAATCCACGAAATACTTATTATTGAGGAGTCTCAGTGGCCATCTGTGGTCTTCATCATCAGTTCAACTTCCCCAAATGGTACTTTTTGGAAGCAACTGCACAAGGTACTATAAGAAATACCCAAAACGCTATAGGTGTGCCTATAATATTTGATGAGTTCCCTCGATTTCTCCAGGATCCCATCATCAGATCCTGATTTCGTAACAATGGGACCAACTAGAAAGTATACCCATTCAAACGCAAAAAGAATTTTTCAAATCGGTCCAGCCGTCTCCGAGTTATGAGGTAACATACATAAAAAAAAATAAAAAAAAGTTCAAGACGAATTGAGAACCTCCTTTTTTTGAAGTCGGTTAAAAAGGCACAATTTCTAAGAACATATTTTATTAAAACAAATATACCTATTATTAAATAATTTATAAAAAATCAA
This sequence comes from Tholera decimalis, assembly GCA_943138885.2. NCBI lineage: Eukaryota > Metazoa > Arthropoda > Insecta > Lepidoptera > Noctuidae > Tholera > Tholera decimalis. The sequence goes on along the minus strand of OW964568.2, from coordinate 22,478,992 downwards.
CATTAACAGCCAAATATATACTGACCCAAGCAAGTCATATCATACCTAAACAATAGATTAGAGGCCCCGAATATTCCTTTTGGATTTTATTGATGAATTCGAGCAAGTAAGAAGTCTTTATAAATATTTTATGAACTGCAACTTATCGAGTTTGTTTTTTGCAATAAATCGAGTTATACATAGTATTAAAATGTACTATTAAAACCTCGCAACGAAATAACATTTTATTCGAGTTACTAAGTCTAAATAATTCGAGATACTGCGTAATTAGGGGTTCAGCGAAAAGGAATGGGCATTTATTTTCGTTTTACTAAGGATTACGAGATTCGAGTTATAGATTCCACTGTAATAATATTAGTATAACTAGTACCAATAGTATAGATTACAGTTACATGTGAATCCTAAAATGTGTACTAATAGAGAGGATGCATGAGTCCTAGAAGAGGGCACGAGGGGCTGATTAATTATCTTATGTTGCTTGACTGCTAAGGTAAACTTCTTGCTAGGCTTTACAGCAGTTTTTTATATAGACATTTCAGACAGTCGAGTCACACTTAATAATAGTTTAACGTTCAGTCTTTACTCTTTAGGAATCGTAAGATCAGCAGTTTTCGACACACCAGCCTTTATAAGATCAATCGCGCGTCGAATATGACCTTTCACGTGCTTATTGGATTAATAAGTTACTTATAAGTTTTCTCTAGAGCATAATCAGCGCAACCATTCAAGTGCTAATCACATTCTAAACATACAAAATATAATAAAACAATCAATGTTTCATAAACAATGATTATGTAGCCTCGATTTCGAATCCCACCTATTTCACTATTGCAATGAAGTCACTCTAGACACAAGCATACTTAGCTTAGTTGGAGCGGTTAACAAGATTGCTAGTAATGTCAATTATAGACACATTGCTAGTTTATATTTTTTTAAAGAAAAAAAAAATAGTCAATCTAGTTTATTTCCGCAGTTCCGCTCAGCAGTCTCGCTTGTAATCTAAAAATCTGAACAAACATATCAAAAATATTTAGGTATTTACTTTTACAAGTTAGCAATTTAACAAATAAAAATATTAGCTGTCCGCACCCTTTCTCCATCTAATCTTTGACTGTGCCATTTCCGTTCGTCTAATTGGCGTAAAAATGTTACGTTTTAATATAGTCTCTCTCTGGGATAGCCAGCGCGAGAAACCATCATATTACGTAGGTAAGTTGGGTATATAAGTAGGTACACTCGAATATTTATAATTGATTCCAGTTTCCTTATTGAGATTTTGCGAAACAAAATAGACTGCCCTATGGTATTGTATTAGGTTAAATCAAGATGACGAGTCCCAGCTAAATATCTTACATGTTTTTCGGTGGGACAATCATCTAATGACCTGTCCCGCTCTAGGTAGAGCGGAAGGGAGTGTCAGATTTCCACTGACTGATACCACCGCCCTGGAATCTAAGGGCAATTGAAGGAACAGGTTGGGTTTTAGTCAGGTAATCAGTTCAGTACACTTGCACCTTTTAAAAACTATTAATATTACATAATTTATTAAGCCAAAACCGTACCTAAACCTTTTGCAAGAAAATTACTAGTTGATCCGTAATGCGTCCACAATTTGGACAGTTAAATGGATTACTATTATCCGATAGCGTAAGCCTAAACTAAGCCAGCTGTGCTAACTGTTTTATTAGTTTAAGTGTATCAGTAAATTGAGTAACACGTTTAAGACAGTTTAATTCATACCTACTACTAAATACTAATTAGTCGATTTTTTTAATTTGAATTTAGAATTATCTTATCAGTAATAGTCACGTGTTCATATACAAAAATAACAAAATATTCTCAAATATTATTGTTAGAGAATAATAAACTAGAGATCGCCCATAATACCTATAAACCATTACAATATTGCCGTGAGTCCACTCCAAATACGAGCATATAAAGGCATATTTAGCTTACTTGGAGGGGTTAACAAGATTGGTAGTAATGTGAATTCTACCCACATTGCTAATAACCTTATTTTAGAAAAAAATATATCTTAGACCACCCATTGTACACAAGTTTAATTTTTTTTTGTATCCATTGAAATATTGCAAGGTGTACAATAAAGTATATCTATACTTATAATAAATCTGTAGAGAGGTCATCTATACTTATAATAAATCTGTAGAGAGGTCAATTCTGTACATGAAATAAATTTACAAAATAACTATCAGGGGGTGATTAGGGATCGATACTGATGCCAAAAATGCAATCAGTAAAATTTTTGTCTGTCTGTCTGTCTGTCTGTCTGTCTGTATAACCGTTATAGAAACAAAAAAATAATTTACTGTTTGTTTGTTGTTGAATTGTACCAAGTTTCGTTAAAATCCGTCGAGTAGCGACGGATTTTAACGAAACTTGGTACAATTATTTTACATACTCCTGAGCTGGTTATAGTATACTTTTCATCACGCTACAATCAATAGGAGCAGAGCATTGAAGGGAAATGTTGGGAAAACGGGAGAAGTTACTCCATTTTTTAAGCTTCCGTCGCGTGTGCAACCTTAATGGTTAAAGCTACACAGAAATCATTTATGACGGAAATGTTCTCCTTAAAATTATGTAAAAAATATCCCACGACAGCATATATCTATCTTTTATGGTTGACGTGTAACTCCCGATGGCTTAGCAGTTCGAAGCTTTCTGATTATTATTCTGCTTCGAAATTTAAAACCACCACAACCTTGCAATGGAACTCGGATAAAAGTAACCCAGTTGCAACAAAATATAATCGACGCTCAAATTTTAACAGGTTGCGGTGCAGGAGAAACCGTCTTTATTCCCAGAATTTCCTTAATACCAAATAATTTTCCATTCCAATTTAAAAGGACGCGATTCCCAGTAAATGTGTGTTATGCAATGACAATTAATAAGGCTCAAGGGCAGACTTTTCGTGTTGCTGGAGTAGATCTCGGTGTCAGTTGTTTCTCGCATGGTCAGTTGTACGTCGCTCTTTCCCAGGTTAGCAGTTCTAGAAATCTTTATGTTCACGTGCCGGACGGGTCAACTTTCAACATAGTTTACCCGGAAGCTTTGCGCTGAAGTATTTTCGTTCCATAGGTACTTAAGCCTCATGTGAACGTGATCTAAAACAATATTACCAATACATTAACTTAATAACACACAAGGAGTTACACGCTGACGAATTCGCGGGCACAGCTATTAACAATAATATTGTGCGGTTCGGTATTGCGATATTTTTCAACAGTTTTATAGATTGACATATTATATTTCCCTACTAAATTACGCAAGTTAATCTGTGTGTTACATCAAAATCACTGAACCGTGAGGAAGGACATAGGCTACTTTTTTTTAGGGAAAACGACGGAAACGTGGACGAAGTCGCGGGCAACAGCTATCTATGCTAATATATAAGGCTGAAGAGTTTGTTTGTTTGTTTGAACGCGATTATCTCAAGAACGACTGGTTCGAATTGAATTTTTTTTTTTTAATTAAATAGTCAATTTATAGAGAAAGGCTATAGGCTATATATTATTATCATTACGCTAAGGCCAATAGGAGCGGAGCACCAATAAAGAATGCTTCAAAATCGGGGTTAAATTTAACGTTAGCCCAAAGTAACTATTCCACGCGGACGAAGTCGCGGGCAAAAGCTAGTAATAAATAAATATCTCCACAGTATAAAACAAAGTTGCTTCCGCAGTTCCGCTGTCTGTATGCTTCGATCTTTTAAACTACGGAACGGATTTCAATGCAGTTTTCAGTACATCAAATAGATAGAGTGATTTAAGCGGAAGGTTTATAATAATATGTATAATACATGCATATTATTACTACATTTCACCCGTGCGAACAATTTGCTTTCCGAGCTCCTTGACCATATAAACTTTAAGACCAGGCACTCTGGGCGGAGCACCGCCGTGTCCTCGTGGAGGCGATCGGTGGCGGCGACCTGTCGCGCCCGGTCCTGGTTCAGGCCATGGTGCGGAGCGAGAGGGAATGGGATGCAGTCGCCTGCTTCTGCGAAGCAGTCATGCTAGCGAAGCAGGAGGCTGAACGCGTGAGGGAGAGGCAGTTATCTTCCTCACGCCCCAGCCCCCGCGGGAGACGCCCCGGGCGTCGGGGATCACGAGTTGATCTCCGTCTACCGTAGACGTGGGTCTGCGGACGGCGAGCACTCTAAACTAATTTTCATATATCTTATATTTGGATAATATACTATACTATATTTTCTTACTGTCAATACTAATTTTAGACATAAAAGCCGAGTAATCTTGATTAAATTTTGACTAATCTTTAAAAAAGACATGACTATCGAGTAAAAAAAGAATCGTGCGAAAATGTTCCAATAATTACGTAACTGGTCTTAGACATGTAAAGAATTGAATGCGTGATTGTTTCAGAATATTAATGCAAAGTTACATACAATTTAGGGAGCCTCCTCTTAACTGTGCCAAATTTCATACTTCGCTGCGTAAATTTACTAATGACGGACGCCATGACCCATTTACTAATAAAAAATAAATTTTAAGAATAAAAAACTCAGATAGATAGATAAGCTCTCACCTCGAGCTACCTGGACTAAAAAGCCTATGGCTTCTTATTCTTGAAAATACCCAATTTCGCGGGAAAGGAGGAAGGGTAACACATAATAAAGACGTTTTTAGGGTTCCGTAGCCGAATGGCAAAAACGGAACCCTTATAGTTTCGTCATGTCTGTCTCTGTCTGTCTGTTTGTCTGACCGTCCGTCCGTATGTTACAGCCATTTTATTCCGAAATTATTAGGACTATACCTACATGTAAAACTTGGTAGGTAGATGTATTCTGTGAACCGCTTTCCAAATTTAAGAAAAAGAATAAAAAATATTTAATACTAGCTTTTGCCCGCGACTTCGTCCGCGTGGAATAGTTACTTTGGGCTAACGTTAAATTTAACCCCGATTTTGAAGCATTCTTCATTGGCGCTCTGCTCCTATTGGCCTTAGCTTAATGATATATAGCCTTTCTCTATAAATTGACTATTTAATTAAAAAAATATTTTTCAATTCGAACCAGTAGTTCCTGAGATTATCGCGTTCAAACAAACAAACAAACAAACAAACTCTTCAGCCTTATATTATCAGTATAGATAGCTGTTGCCCGTGACTTCGTCCACGTTTCCGTCGTTTTTCGTAAAAAAAAATAGCCTATGTCCTTCCTCACGGTTCAGTGATTTTGATGTAACAGACAGATTAACTTTCGTAATTTAGTAGGGAAATATAATATGTCAATCTATAATACTGTTGAAAAATATCGCAATATCGAACCGCACAATATTATTGTTAATAGCTGTGCCCGCGACTCCGTCAGTATGTAACTCCTTGTGTGTTATTAAGTTAATGTATTGGTAATATTGTTTAGATCACGTTCACATGAGGCTTAAGTACCTATAGAACGAAAATACTTCAGCGCAAAGCTTCCGGGTAAACTATGTTGAAAATTGACCCATCCGGCACGTGAACATAAAGATTTCTAGAACTGCTAACCCGGGAAAGAGCGACGTACAACTGACCATGCGAGAAACAACTGACACCGAGATCTACTCCAGCAACATGAAAAGTCTGCCCTTGAGCCTTATTAATTGTCACTGCATAACACACCGATACTGGGAATTGCGTTTTTTTAAATTGGAATGGAAAATTATTTGGTAATATGGGAATTCTGGGAATAAAGACGGTTTCTCCTGCACCGCAACCTGTTAAAATTTGAGCCTCGATTATATTTTGTTGCAACTGGGTTACTTTTAGCTGAGTTCCATTGCAAAGTTGTGGTGGTTTTAAATTTCGGAGCAGAATAATAATCAGAAAGCTTCGAACTGCTAAGCTATCGGGAGTTCCACGTGTTATTGTGAGTCAACCATAAAAGATAGATATATGCTGTCGTGGGATATTGTTATATAATTTTAAGGAGAACATTTCCGTCATAAATGATTTCTGTGTAGCTTTAACCATTAAGGTTGCACTCGCGACGGAACCTTAAAAAATGGAGTAACTTCTCCCGTTTTCCCAACATTTCCCTTCACTGCTCTGCTCCTATTGATTGTAGCGTGATGAAAAGTATACTATAACCAGCTCAGGAGTATGAAAAATAATTGTACCAAGTTTCGTTAAAATCCGTCGAGTAGTTTTTGTTTCTATAACGGTTATACAGACAGACAGACAGACAGACAGACAGACAAAATTTTTACTGATTGCATTTTTGGCATCAGTATCGATCCCTAATCACCCCCTGATAGTTATTTTGTAAATATATTTCATGTACAGAATTGACCTCTCTACAGATTTATTATAAGTATATAGATTATTGGGAATTCTGGGAATAAAGACGGTTTCTCCTGCACCGCAACCTGTTAAAATTTGAGCCTCGATTATATTTTGTTGCAACTGGGTTACTTTTAGCCGAGTTCCATTACAAAGTTGTGGTGGTTTTAAATTTCGGAGCAGAATAATAATCAGAAAGCTTCGAACTGCTAAGCTATCGGGAGTTACACGTGTTATTGTGAGTCAACCATAAAAGATAGATATATGCTGTAGTGGGATATTTTTATATCTTTTTAAGGAGAACATTTCCGTCATAAATGATTTCTGTGTAGCTTTAACCATTAAGGTTGCACTCGCGACGGAAGCTAAAAAAATAGAGTAACTTCTCCCGTTTTCCCAACATTTCCCTTTACTGCTCTGCTCCTATTGATTGTAGCGCGATGAAAAGTATACTATAACCAGCTCAGGAGTATGAAAAACAATTGTACCAAGTTTCGTTAAAATCCGTCGAGTAGTTTTTGTTTCTATAACGGTTATACAGACAGACAGACAGACAGACAGACAAAAATTTTACTTATTGCATTTTTGGCATCAGTATCGATCCCTAATCACCCCCTGATAGTTATTTTGTAAATATATTTCATGTACAGAATTGACCTCTCTACAGATTTATTATAAGTATAGATAATATATATGGAACTGAAACTGAAAATATATTTTTTCATGAAACCTATGCGTGTGTGGTATCTATAGACAAGTCTTTAAAAATGACATGGAGGTTTCTAAAACCACTTTTTCATAAAGTTAATCGTTCAAAAGATATACGCTTCCAAAGTGGTAAAATGTGTGCCCCCACTCCCCCCTCCCCTCTAACTTCTATAATAATGGAGTGAAAATAAAAAATATGCTGTAAATCTTAATGTAAACTTTCAACCAAAATTGGTTTAAACGAGATCGGGTCAGCAGTTTTTGAGATACAGCATATTTTCTAAAGCCGCAAATATAACTTTGTAATTCATACAAACACTATGAAAAACAAAGTTATTTTGCGTAGTTACTACGGAACCTTTCATGGGCGAGTCTGACTCGCACTTGGCCAATTTTTATGCTGTTCAAGAACCGGAATGCGATGTTGGTACGGCTATATATCATCATTAAGTGCACATTATTGTGGTCACAGTGTGACTGACGATAACTGGTAAGTTAACTAACAATTATGCGGTATGTATGTTAAGTATCAGGTTATGTTGGGTTCCTTTCTACGTCAGAACCAGCATTGTAGCGAGTTAGTTTTATGAGATAATTATTTCTTGTGTATTTATTTACTGATGATAGGAAAACCAATTCTCGTATGCTTTAAGAAGGCATTCAAATTTAATCCGAACCTCATCTTATTGGCAATCACTGTCAAATAATTACAGTTATGTGGTCGATGTTTATTTATTTAGTGTTCCACACGTTACTTATAATAGACAAAAAAAAAAACAAATAAATAGTCACTAAATTGCAATACTCGCTATCCTTGACTATGCTGATGCAAGTTATCCAGATCTAACTGAAGTGCAGCTAGATAAGCTTGAGCGACTCCAAAATTTTTGTATCAGATTCATATTTGGATTGCGCAAATATGATCATGTTTCTGAGTTTCGCACTAAACTCAAGTGGCTGCCTATTCGCCTTCGCCGGAATGCACATATTTTAACATTACTCTACAGTATTCTTTTCAATCCAACGACTCCCTTTTACCTCAAAGAACGTTTTAAGTTCCTTCATGACACACATGTTAGAGATTTGAGATCATCAGAGAATTTGAGACTTTTGATGCCTACGCATTCCACAAAATTTTACGACCAGTCGTTTACGGTGCAGGCCATTCGGTTGTGGAATGAATTGCCGGTGTCAGTAAGACAAGCTCAGTCACTTGCTGTTTTTAAAAGCTCGGTTGCCATTCATTTTATTTCAAACTTATGATTATTCCTTTGCTTTCTCCACACGATGTTAAAGAACACATTATATATTTATTTATTTTATGTACTTATGTATTTGTATATATATATACATATTTGTTGTATTTTTGTTAGTTTTTCCGTTATTAATGAATATTTGTACAGTAGTACACTAATATAGCCGTCCCCATTTTAATTAAAGCTCATAAAGTCCTTCCAAAGGTTGTCTGGAAGATATCGCTCTCAGCGATAAGACCGCCATTGTAACCAATTTTTTACAATATTGTTATTTAAGTGTGATTCAATTATTGGTGTACAATAAAGTATATTCTATCTATCTAATACCTATAGGTATAATATTAATATATTGTTTTTATGAAATATTATCTAAATTATACCATTTACATTTAAAACAAGAATGCTAATTTTAAAAGTCTACTAGAGACAAAATTACCTACTTTAAATAGGCAATAATAAATTAAAAATTATAGGCATAAATTAAAAATTTACTCTTTTTTCTATTTTTATTTTATTTATAATTCTTTTTCCTTTATTCTGTGCTCCACTTAGAATACCAGTGCTGCATCATTTAAAATATCAAAATTTATGCTAGGAAAGTATCCTTTTTGGTCTCGCTTGGGTTTTTGTGTGATTGTTAGTGTTATTTATTTAACAACTTATCTTACTTTCAAAAACTTTTCAGCTATACGAATTTGATAAGGCTTTTAACAGGTTGAGACTGAAACAATAACGAATTAAGAGCCTATACTACCTCAAATTGCTTAGCATGATCCTCCGTTATGTCGAAAATACTGCAGCAATCATTTTGAAATAAATATATCGTAAAGTTGACGATTAATGTCAAGTACTATGTTTGACAAAAACACGATTCCATAAAATTTTCTTGATTGAAAAAAAATCCAAAGTTACCTCCAAACCAAACAATAAACCGCTGGTATTCAAAAATAACTTCAAATTAGATAATGAAACTTTGCATATTAATTGAACTAACTATAAAGCAGGTCTTATGTTATTTACTTTTTTTTTAAATACCATTATTTTCACCGTAAAAAGAAATAAACTAAATTATCGGTGTCTTGGAGTCTTTTCCCTGCCACCCTTTCTCGTTTGCTCGCGTGACCGCCGCCAGTAGTGTGCGAGCAAGGTAAAGAGTGAGAAGCGCTGAGGTAGTATAGGCCCTTAAGGAGTGCAGTTCCCGGAGTCTGTGTTTCTCGATAGCTATAACCTGGGCGACTTTAAGTCAGGAGTGAATAGGTTACTTCTAGGTAAGCTCATCTCTGACCACATCATCGCTTACCATCAGTTGAGACGGTGAACAAATGCGAGCCAATAAAAAAAAGTTATCGCTTTTTGATAACGCTGTGGGATGCGGATGCAAGAGGTATAAGCTATTCATGTGATGATACTTTGGATGTGAATAATCAACTGACCTGACTCAATAGCCTCCCGTTCCCTCTGCATGGCCTCCTTGTTCATAAGGGGGCTGACAAAGAACTGGCTGAACATATCCATGGCTTTGGGCAGGTGCTTTTCCTGAATCTCGAAGTAGAACGTCGTCACCTCACAGTCCGTCGACGCGTTGTCGGAACCACCTTTTTTCTGGACATATGGAATGGACATGGAATATATTTAAATATAGCTGCTAAGCTTAAATAGAACATGGGCTGGCCACATCTGTCGCATGTCTATGGGCAAAAGTAGCCCGATCCCTATAGGAGTATAGGGGGTTCCAAACAGCAGAGATGGCGAGACAAGCTCGACTCGTATCTTAAAGATTGGCCGAACGCGGCCAATCTTTAAGTTCTGGATAACTATAAGTGGAAGGAGGAGAGTAGTAGGCCTTTGAGTGGGCCACAGATGGATTATAATAATATTTGTAAATAAGCTAAAGGTCGTTTTTGGGTCCCAATCACTGAAACACGTAGTGATTCGGAATAGTGATTCGAACTTGTTTTTCTGCGAACTTTTGAGACTAGACAAAAGGCGCTGCTTTAATCCGACTAGTTACAAAGAATGTGTTTGGTTTATAAAAATTGATCCGAAAATAAATGAGCCTCTTAAATTCTACTGTGCCCGTGCGAATAAACGCGTCTCACGTACCATAATCTACAGCCATGAAGCCGACTCTATAGCAGAAGAGCCCTTGATGCTCGTAATCTCTGGTCTTTATAAGGTATTAAGACGGGTGAAAGCGTCCCACAACGTCCAGCAATAGTAGTTTAATTATTACACCGTGCAGACCATTGTTAATTAAGCTGAGACATACATAATATAACTTAAGCATTAGTCGGAAATATTAATAAGCAAGTATTGAATACTTTGGTGAAAGCGGTTGTGATGTGAATACTCTAACGTTCGGCAATAATGAAAGCCTTTCTTATGAACACGCGACTCTGGGTCCACATGTCTCTCAGTGTTTCAAGGTAATTCGACCAAAGCGAAATGCCTGGAAATGAAGGTATATGGGTGGGCACATCTCTGCCGAAACTTTCAGGGATTACGGGCGTGATATTATGTTTATTTTAATGAGTTCGTGGTTCCTGATAGCTATAACCTAGGAATCTTTAAGTCAAGATTGAATAGGTTACTTCTAGGCAAGCGTGTTTTATTTTCGACCACATACTCATCATCGCTTACCAGGTGAGATGGTGGTCAAACGCAAGCTTTATCAACAATGAGATCACTCAACCTTACTTAACTAGAAGTAACAATTTATTGTTTTATTTTTGTTTACGTTATAAATTGCATACTCTTACGTCAAATATTTGCAACTAGACGACATGCAACAAAATTATTATTTATTACACAAACAACCGTATGTTTGTGCCGGTTTACTTGTAAAACAATACTTGTTTTTCTAGTTACATACTTAATATTACTTCAAGTGAAAACAAGATGCTTTTATATAAAACTAGCTTTTAACCGCAACTTCGTTCACGTGGGAGGTTTTTCCCGCGTGAATCCCGATCCCGTGGGAATTTCGGGATTAAAAGTCCTATGTCTCCTAGTTTTAAGCTACCTCGCTACTAATTTTCAGCCAAATCGGTTCAGCTGTTCTTGAGTTATAAATAGTGTAACTAACACGACTTTCTTTTATATATATAAATGTCACCAACACCACCGTGCTAATTAGCATACTGCTTTCATCACTTTAGAAAAAGTTAAGTTATTCTTGACATCCATGTAGAGTGCAGTACATTATAAAACTTTATTTTTTCCCAGCGCAGAAGTCTGCCAGTAAATATCTCTTCAGGATGCTTTGCGGAGGGGCGAAACACGTGTCGAGTGTGGCTTCTTCGCATGAGGTATTTTTTATTGCCTCACTTTCTGCATGAGCATGTATTTGCGGGGAGGGCGATGCTACATTCTGCATTCAAGAAAAGCAACTGCGGCCTTAGTATGAGTTTGCGATACTATTATCGTGTTCGAAAACTATAGCTTTGTCTCTTTCACACTAATCAGGTACGTGTGAAAGAGACAAAGCGATAGTTTTCGAAAACGACAAAAGTATTTCAAACTCATACTAAGCACACTGGTATTTGGCAGAATTAACACTAAATATTTTTCTATACTCCTCCTGACTTACAGTAGCACCCTTTTTAGTTGTTATTTGAGTCTGTTATGGTGTACATAAAAGAGTACATTTGTCTAACTATCTGATTCCATTCTGTAATATAAAATTATACATAAACTTGACAACCATTATAAATCTATGAAGTTGTTCCAGAAAAATCCCGATTATCACCCTTAGATAACCTACCCATCACATTTACAGTGTATTGCTAGCGAAAATAATCAGATTTTCTGTAATTTTATCAAGCCACACAACTCACCTTAATAAAAGAGTCGAATTCATTCTCCTTGGGATACTTCTCGCTCCCCATGAAGACCATGTGTTCCACGAAGTGCGCCAGTCCCTGTATGTCCACGGGATCGCTGTAGCTACCCACGCCGACGCAGAGAGCGCATGCTGCCTGCGACAGGGAAATAAGCAAGATTAATCATAAGTGGTACAAGACCAGGGAAGTCTAATGACATGTTTTTTAGAAGAACATACATAATTACAATTATACCGTCTATTCGATCATATCCTGAAGCATAGTCGAAATAGTTATGGCTTATAAAGTCGAGACGAGGAGAATGAATAAGATTTAAAATTTTACGACATAGGTAATCTTGCAAATCAGTCACATCAATGCTTGGACTCAATTGCCGGGTCGGGTGAAAAGTTTTATTGGGTATCTGTAAGAAAAAATATCCGTAGTAGCCCGGAGTTAGGAAGTCGGCGGTGTGACCCGGTACTTCGGAAACCACGTTAAGCCGTTGGCCCCGGCTATCATTTCGACATCTTGACGTTTGTTAGAAAGGTAGTCGGAAAGGTAGTCAGAAAGAAACCAGTAAGTCTGCGTTTCCACCAGAGATGTGCGAGGATGCGTAGCGAGGGATATGTTTGTAAAGAACCAATAGAATCGCTTCATTTACCTCGCCTCGGTCAGCACAGCTCTGGTGGAAACGGCTCAGCGGAGCTAGATTTTTGCGCATACAAAATAAGCGAGGGATGTGTGCGAGGGATGTGTTGCGAGGAATGTGTGTTGAGAAGGATGTGTTGCGAGGTTTGCGCATCCTCCACCACACATTAATGCGCATTTTCACAGCTACGCTACACATCCTCGTAGGCACATTTTCATCGCACAGCTTTGGTGGAAACACCCACACATTTTCACAGCACAGCTAGACATCCTCGCACGACACATTTCCATCGCACATCTCTGGTGGAAACGCACCTTAAATCTGACACTGGTCTAGCCAAGGGGTATCGTGTTACCCAGTTACTGGGTTGTGAAGGCCAGATAGGCAGTCGCTCCATGTAAAACTCTAATACTCAGCTACACCTGGTTAGACTGGAAGCCAACCCCAACATAGAATAAGGCTAAACAGATCATCATCCTCATCACCTGCTTAGCCTTTTCCCAACTATGTTAATTAATTAGTAGTCATTTGTAGTCATTCTCCTTTTTAAAACTAAATTCATGAATGACAATAAAAGCACAAACCATATCCAATAATTATATTTCACTAAGAAGCAACTAAGAAGACAAAATCTCTTAAAGTACCAATCAAAATCCGTATAAAGAAAGAGGTGCTTATTTCAAAATATTTTATAGAGAACCTTACTAATAGTTCAAAACTGTTTTTTATTTCCATATTAAAGTATTTAAATTACGTAAGTAAATCTGTCGGTCTCACTATACAGGGTTAATTGTAAAACACCGGAAACCTCTCAGGACTATTTTACTAATATCATAATCAACAACTATTGTTCTATGACTTTTAAAAATTCGTCATATTTTAGTTTACCAGATTTTCATATAAAAATAAAAATATTTAAATTGAACGCCCTAAATGTTACGAAGTCTATGCGAAGCAAACGAAAGCTATTTATACTATCGCTTTCTTTTGCTTCGCATAGACTTCGTAACATATAAGGCGTTAAATTAAAAAAAAAAAATATTTTTGTATGAAAATCTAGTAACTAAAATATGACGAATTTTTAAAAGTCATAGAATAAAAGTTGTTAATTATGATGTTAGTAACATAGTCCTGAGAGGTTTCCGGTGTTTCACAATTAACCCTGTGTTTTGTTGCACGTCTTAATGGAGTCGGATGACACTTGACACAATGGTAACCTACATATCCTGGATTAGCTTATCTTTTTTATTGCGGCACCTTTAAGTTGATTTATTAAATTCACGCGTGCGAATTCTTAGGCAGAAGGTACTAAATATAGTCAATCCGTCTGGCATTTTTACCCGACTGCTCCAGAAAATGCGGTAATATTTTTCTCCGATTATCTATGTATTTTGAGGACGGCTTCCAGCTTTATACTCCATGGACTGCCTATATGGCTTTTACAACTAGGCTGGCGTCGTACCACTTCTTAATTTTTTTAAAGTTACTACTATCAAATATACTGGCTCAGGATTAATTTTCCAGGATACAATCCAAAAAGTACTTATGTTTGAAGGTGAAAGAATTTCGCCATCATTTCTAAAGAACATACTCAAAGCTTTTATTTCAAATAGACCATAATCTATATATATATAAAAGCGAAATACCACTCACTGATTAATCACGAAATTACAGAAATTACAAGCTCTCAAATTTTGCATGGGGTTCCTTTTAGTACGTAGATGCTCGCTAAGACGAGATTTTGCGAAATTCCCACGGGATCGGGATTTACACGGGAAAAACTTCCCACGCGAACGAAGTCGCGAACAACTGCTAGTTATATGTATACAGTATGTTAACTATCAGAGAGCGTTCCCGTTAACCCGCAATAGTATAAGCACATCAATTTGATCGCCGCACACGCGGCTCGTCATTCATAAATAAATTGCAACGTTGCCGTCCTTCAAGTACGCGTGTACAGTGTTTTATTACGTATCAATTTAACATTTTTTTGTGAATATTTTAATAAAAAAAACATTTTGTTTTCGAATGGTAATATTTTTTATTAGATGTATTGATGCTATATTATTGCGGGTTAACGGGAACGCCCTCTGTTAGTTAACATACTGTATAAAGGTACAAACACCTTTGAATTTTTAATATCGATCAGTCAAAGAAATGAAGCCAGTTGCACGTTCGAAAGCGTGGATCTTTATGGAGACGAACGTGAAAGATAACACTCTTTTTTAAATCAAGTTATTCTGGTTGCTATTACAAAAATCGTGGACACAGACATTGAACTCCGTTGATTTTTATTTCGATAGTAGATGCTTTCTCCTTTTGCTTGCGATAAGTAAAGTGAAAGGATCTAAAAAAGAAAGATAACTACATGATAACTACACATGTTTCGATCAAGTTATTTCTAAACAGTAAGTATTACAATTAATCAAACCGGTTAAAATAAATAACACGTAAACATTATAGAATCTAGAACCGCATTCAAAATAACTTAAATCTCATCTCACAACACGTATACGGTCGACCTTTGAACTTGAAAGAAGCTAACCAAGGTTGGTCCATTAATGGGCAACCAGTCCAGGTATGGCAAACTTGGGGACGCCCGCCGCCCCCTCTAACACATGACCTGAGATGGCAGCGAGTATTGTTCCACTCGCGCCCCTTTTAGAAGTCGCGGGGAAGTCAAACTTACTTACTGCCCTCGCTTGACCAGACTGGGTCCGCAGAAGTGGACTTGCATTATTTCGGGGCGCTTTCGCTCTTGCAGCCCCCGAACCAAGTGTGCAAATAGGGTGGTTTTTAACCGACTTCAAAAAATGAGGAGGGTCTCAGTTCCGCTTGAATTTTTTTTTTATGTATGTTACCTCCTAACTCAAAGACGGCTGGACCGATTTGGAAAATTCTTTTTTTATTTGAAAGAGTATACTTTCTAGGTAGTTTCATTGTCATCACGTTAGGATCTGATGATGGAATCATGGAGAAATCGAGGGAACTCCTCAAATATTATAGGCACACCTATAGTGTAATAATTATGTCTTGTCTCGTATAATTTGTTTTAAGTTTTCTAATTATTATCTTATTGATAAATAATACTATTGTTCAGGACTGCAATAGGCCAGCCAACGGTAACTGGATGTGTCCGGAACTTTTCCACGATACGTGGAGCTTAACGTTGCTTTCAATAAACAAGGCTACACAATGGCCTACCTCTACTAGGCTTCGGCCTACAACCATTCGATCCAAAAATTACAAATAACACTCACCTGAGCTGTAGACGGCAACCCGGATCTGTTTGATCACGTCCAAATGTGGTTTGTATGTACAATGGGGTGAGTAATTGAAAGGTGTGATGTAAGTCAAGTGTTGTAGAACGTTCACAAGGCGCCAATCTCCAGATGGCGCGGTCACAACAGCAATCACAGCACAACTCGTTCCCACCAAGCGCGTGCCACACGAGGTGACGCAATAAGGCGATATGTTCCAAGAAATATCACTGTATTCTAGTCAATTTGGAATTACAAAGTTCAATCAAACACTGTTCACAATTAATCCTTAATATCTCGTGAGATCCAATCCGATTTCCAACAAATTCCGCGTGCCAGCCCGACCGACGACAAGGCGGCGTATAATTCAACAATATCCCGGGGTTTTCGGCAAGTGGGGATTTCACCTTCAAACAACAAATAATTCGCGACCCAATTATCGGTCTCAACAGGCGAATCCAATGATATTTTACCAATTACAATTAAATCAAAGTCCCAAGGGCGGACATTTTCCAACAACGGAACCAAAGTCTCTCTGACAAGTCAAGAGAGGTTATGTCAAGTCCACTAAATTAATATTAATAAAAATTATTTTTCCTTTTTTCGATTTTAGAGGTCAACTTAAGCTGGTTTTTGTGGCCGCCGGCGGCCTTCCGTGATTTGAGGGGTTAATGTTGCCGGCCGTGCGTTCTGTTTCACGTCGGACCGAACATCTACCCCCCCCGGACGGGCCTACCCGTCCGCTAATCAATTGGAAGTCTTGACAAGGTTGCAAATTCAACACAGCTTCAATGCGGCCAAATACCGTAGCTAGTTCATTAAAGGTGAGAACGGTGTCTCCCAACAATCTCCGCCAGCGTCCCTTTGCCGCTTTCACCGCGGCCCCCAAAATACCCCCCCAATGGGGGGCAGGCTGGCGGGTCAAACAACCAAGTGACCCCTCGGCGGGCCAAACTATTACCAATGTCAACCTGGTTCTCATTAAGGAAGGCGTATACCTCCTTCAAATAGTTACTTGTACCCTTGTAATTCGTACCGCAATAAGACCTAATCAAAAAAGGTAACCCACGGCGAGACACAAATCTTTCCAAAGTCGCCTCAAAGGCCTCTGTCGAGAGGGAGGTTACCAGCTCCAAATGTACTGCCTTGGTTGACAGGCAGACAAACACACAAATAAGCCCTAACAATCTTGCTATTACGAAGGGTGGACGTCTTCAACAAAGGGGGACCAACAAAATCCGTTACGACGCCAGCAAAGGGCCTCGTCTCATTGACGCGATCAGCCGACAAAATCCAAAATTCTCGCTGCAGAATGGCCAACAGCGCATTGCAACCGGCATGCGAGTTCTTAGTGTGACGATCAGTCACCAACAATTGTACCAAGTTCAGTTACAACAAGGGCAGGAGCACCAATTTTAGGGTAAGGACAACTCACAAGGGTGACCTCAAACCAGGTCCTTCCCTCAACAGTGGTGTCAGCCGGTTCGCCAATTCCCCAAATCTTGCCTGAAAGGTCGTTCACCTTCAGGCCAACCTGTCCCGCTAACCAAGAAGACAAAGGCAACCCCGGACTCCCGTTTCCAAAATGGCACAGACCACAATCGAGTCACCCAAGGGTCCCCAGACCGTGACCGAGGCCGTTGGCAACAAAACCGTCTTGATCGGGGGTTTCTTTAGCGGGGCAGGCGTCAATCTCTTAGTGATGCCTGGGCGGCGACCGATCGCCGCTTCCAGGCTGCCTTCGTTCACGACGAGGCCAACAATCAAACCATTCGTCCGCGCGGTGTCCCAAGCCGCTCGCCATCACTGGAGGGGCATATCCCACCGAATGCCCGAATGGCGGAGGGCGCGACTCCAGCCGGGGACGTTCCGCCAACGGAGGGGAAAGGCAGCGGCGCCGACCCGGCCACTGCTGCCTAGCAGCCAGTGCGCGTTCTCCCTGACGAGGGAAGACCAAATGGCGCTCGTGGGGCTCCCGTTCAACTTGCGCGGGGGGTGGAGTGCGGCGTACAGAATCGCGGGTCTCAGCCCGGTGCTCGTCTCCGGGGTACCCCCCCTTGCGCGAACCCCCCTCAGAAGCTGGTCTGCTGGAGCGGTTCGCGTTGGCGCACAAAATCTCCAAGTGGGACCCTTCACAAATTCTACACGGGCGGGGGTCGGGGCAGTCCCGATGGAAGTGGGCCCCCAAGCACGAAAAGCACAAACGGCGTGCGTTGACAATACGGCGGCGGGCACTTACGTGCAAATTCAAAAAATCCGGGCAACGCGCCATGACATGCCCCGTTGCCTTACAAAAGTCACAATGATGAGGACTCCGGGCACCATCAAAACGGGGGGCGGGGCGAACATCAACAGGCCCCCTAGCCCGAGGACTCCGGGCGCCAGCCAAACGGGGGGCGGGGCGATCATCAACAGGCCCCCTAGCCCGAGGACTCCGGGCGCCAGCAAAACGGGGGGCGGGGGGAACATCAACAGGCCCCCGAGCCCTAGTCCGTCCCTGGTCTCTGGGCTGAGAAGGTAGTGGGGGTGACCCCGTGGCGCCACGAGTGTTATCCGCAAACCGACACTCGTCTTCCAAAAATTTGAGGAGGTCGTCAAAGGGGGGAAGATGGGTGGCACTATCCCCACCATACTTCTGCTCAAAACGTGACCTCAGCTCCGCGGGGAGCAACTGCAGCACCACGTGCACCAACAAGTAGGACCAATGTTCTACCGGTAACTCCAAGCGTCTCAAAGCGTTGGTCGCTGAAACCAACGGGTTCAGCAAGTCAGTGCGCAACGTCGACGTGCTGACAATGGCCGGTAGTCCCAAAATCTGGTCGATGTGCACATCAGCCAGGCAGCGCTTGTTCTGATACCGTCGGGAGAGAAGCTCCAGAGCGGTCGGGTAAGAGGAATCCGTCACCGGCAAGTGCTGCACCAAGGCTCTGGCTTCGCCCTCCAGGACAGACAACAAATAGGCCAGCTTCTGGGCAGGTCCGAGGTCCAAGCGTGCATCGACAAGACTCTCAAAGAGATCTAGGAAGCCCAGCCAGTGGTCCAAGCGACCGTCAAAATGTGGCAGCTCCAGGGTGGGCAGCCTACTCAATAGTCCAGGGCCTGCAACAACAGGGGTCTGCGGCTTGGCCGCATCAGGCACCCGGCTCTTCAAAATTTCCCGCGCTCGTAGACATATGACATCCCCCAGGTGGATAATCTGGTCATAGTCATCCAAAATCTTATCGCGGGCTGTCTGATCCATCACCCCCAAATCCACGTCCATGATGTACTCGTTGAAGCGTGTGAGCGCAGCATCAGCTGACTTGATCCTCTCAATCACTTGCCCATACCGAGCAAGGGTGAGCTCTTCCAATTCCACACGCTCAACAGTTGCAGCTGCCGATGTGAACCATCTCAACTGTGAGGTCAATCCCGCAGCAGCCTCCCTGACTGCCCTTAATGAGGCCATTGCAACAATCAAATATTAATACAAAACAACAATCAATAACCAACAATCAAATATTAAACAAACAGCAATGACTTGTTAGCCGGCCAAGTAATCTCAACAAAATAAAAATTCAAATTCAATTATTTCAAGCCCAAATCCGACCCTGCACTTATTCCAAGTATGAATCTAGCTTGCTAAGGATGGCTAGTTACAAAATAAATAACAATTGAATGTATAATACAATGCTGGATCAACCTCAAATTAAACATCAATAAGCACAACAATTGTCTGTATAATATTGAGCCGGAGAATCTCTAACAAAATCCAATAAATACAAATAAATGCAATAAGTCAATCCACACCATTCAAGTCTTGTTATGTTAGACTATGTGTAATTATTATTTAGATAAACTTTTAAATTCAGATCAATGACATTCAATTATTAATTTCAACAAATACCAAATTATGTACCAAATTATGTACCAAATTATACCAATAATTCCTAATTTCACCAATAAATCCTACCTGTCAATGCAATGAAAGAGGCTACAGTACAAATTACAAATACAACTTCAATTGATTCAACTTCAATTAGATAGCCCGGATGACATGGTAATATATTCAAAACTTATTAAGTTATAAGTTGTGTTAAGCAATCAAACCAAAGTTACTTTCAAAACTTCCAATTAAACCAGTGGATCTTACATTATAAGAGCCACGCCTATACCAGAATGAATCAGTGGATCTTATAAGACCACGCTTCTGCTACCAATTTGTTCAGGACTGCAATAGGCCAGCCAACGGTAACTGGATGTGTCCGGAACTTTTCCACGATACGTGGAGCTTAACGTTGCTTTCAATAAACAAGGCTACACAATGGCCTACCTCTACTAGGCTTCGGCCTACAACCATTCGATCCAAAAATTACAAATAACACTCACCTGAGCTGTAGACGGCAACCCGGATCTGTTTGATCACGTCCAAATGTGGTTTGTATGTACAATGGGGTGAGTAATTGAAAGGTGTGATGTAAGTCAAGTGTTGTAGAACGTTCACAAGGCGCCAATCTCCAGATGGCGCGGTCACAACAGCAATCACAGCACAACTCGTTCCCACCAAGCGCGTGCCACACGAGGTGACGCAATAAGGCGATATGTTCCAAGAAATATCACTGTATTCTAGTCAATTTGGAATTACAAAGTTCAATCAAACACTGTTCACAATTAATCCTTAATATCTCGTGAGATCCAATCCGATTTCCAACAAATTCCGCGTGCCAGCCCGACCGACGACAAGGCGGCGTATAATTCAACAATATCCCGGGGTTTTCGGCAAGTGGGGATTTCACCTTCAAACAACAAATAATTCGCGACCCAATTATCGGTCTCAACAGGCGAATCCAATGATATTTTACCAATTACAATTAAATCAAAGTCCCAAGGGCGGACATTTTCCAACAACGGAACCAAAGTCTCTCTGACAAGTCAAGAGAGGTTATGTCAAGTCCACAGATAATTAATGTTGCCGGCCAAAAGGTGCGTTCTGTTTCACGTCGGACCGAACAACTATGTAAGTAGGTAATGCTAAATGTCCTTTGAATATTGTTGTAAAATTGTTAAATGTTTGTTAATTTTATTGCCAATTGTCTACACGTATCGGTGTATTAAGTGTACAACAAAGAGAAATATATGTAATACTGATTAAGTATAATTAAAAAATATACTATACGTAATCAGCGGACCTGATAAACGTCCTGCCCGAATGTAGACTTTTTCTATAATAATAACCCGATTGCTCAGGGTCAGCTCAGTTTTTTAGGAGTTCAGTAATGACACTGAACTCCACACATGTACACTGTACAGCGGAATTATGTACATATATTGATATTATAAATCCAGATCAGTCTGTTACGCTTTCGCTCATAAACAGCTTAGTCGATTTTGATGAAATTTGGCATTGCGATAGTCGAAAGCCTGGATTCAAACAACAGCAATTCTTTTTCCAAAACTCTTCCCCTAAAGATGGAAATCCATAATATCATATTCATTTATTACTATCGTATGAAAATATGCACAGTAATAAACTTGGGGGAAAATATGCGTCACCCACACACAAAACGGTGATCGCTCAGCATAATGCTGTTAGGATTCTAGGTCAACAGTTCAGGTACTAGTCGTTGAATTAGACGTTTTACTTGTACCAATGAATAGGGCATTGCGAACCCTCGTAGCGCAAAGCTAACTCGGTCATTGACCGGTTACTATCACTTATTAGTTGTTATACTTTACTGTTATTATTATACACATATTATATATTTGAGAAAAGCTACAGTGCGGTAAAAACAACGAAGGATTGTGAAGCAGGTCACCACTTCTGATATGACGACCAAAACAAGAATATAAAGACGTAGAACTTAATAATAACTTACTACTATACAAGGTGCCAGATAAACGGGAAATAAAGTACATTGACCTTTTTCTAATATCTCTGCGTAGATACCCGAAAAACAAGCAATTAACTGTTTTTCATTACTATAAAATGTAAAGGGTCGCGATAGATGTGGATTCAAGACAGATTTGTCTTTATTTCCTTTTTTGAAATAAATTAGTCAACAAAAATGTAGGAGGGTCAACGACTTTTATTCCAAGTTTATGTGGCGTTTGGTATAGTATGTATTTCCGTTTGTACAATAGAGCGAAAAGGGGCTTAATTTATTAGTTGTTATTAGAAATTCAATGTATGTGTATTGTGGTTCTTGAGATACAGCCCGCTGACATACAGATGGACGAGCAGACAGCGGAGTCTTGGTTATAGGGTTAGCAAACTAGAGGCGCCCTGTTGATTACGCTTCGGATACTGAACCCTTAATAAACTAGAGGCTCTTGGCTCAGAATACCCCTGACGCTCTCTATAACAGGCCACTCGTAGAGGTCGCCGGAGAGTCAAACACCTTACTCCCCCCACTCAACCAAACGAGGCCCGAAGAGCGCAAGTGTGCGTGGGAACACGAAGTAGTCTTTATCAGTTAGTCTGCCAGATTACTTCGCTCTCCACATCCAGGCATTGAACCGACACCAGCTGCATGTTCATCTATGTTAGATCTATGTCTTAGCGTGTTTCCCAGTAACTGGCCTGTCGAAGTTAGATAAACACTCGCCTCATATCAAATACTGGCAACAGGTTAGACTGGTATCCCATTTTGATCGACTCCAGTCTTGTGTAATTAGAAAAGCTGATGGAGGTGATGAAATGATCTTAAACTATATAATCCTTAATTTAACAAACAAAACTGCAACTGTCCATAATTTCAACGGTAAACTTTCGACTTTACATGAGTCTATTTTGTCCTTACTATATAGACTTACTCTTGAACTAAAGTATACCAGATTTGTCCTACCTACTGTAACCTTGTATTCTACCCGCCTAACTACTGAATACTCATAGCTCCTACCAACTAATCGAAATTATTCAAACATACAAATTAAGCTCTAGACAAAATGACATTTTCAATCGATAAAGTATGTCGTAATGTCAAATGTCACGTGACATATGTCAAGTGACAATCATTTATCGGTGATATAATTACACTTTTCTACGTCATCTGTTGTATCTATATCGTACCGTGTCGAGTGAGAGACCACTCACAAACAACTTGCATCTCTTTCTTAACGATATTCTGTCGTACGCGTTCTTCAACATTCTAATCAAATTTCGTTTGGTGTGACCGTTGCCCTGTCGAAAGTATATTGCATTAGTAGTTTTCTTATGTTTTTAGCTTGCAGGGTTATAAAACTGAGTTAACAATCAGACGGTTGTGTTTCGATTTCATAGGCTAAAAATAATCAACTGTTGATGACACTAGTTGTGACAGAGTACAAGACGAGAACTTGAGTCTTTTCTGAAAAGACGATCATTCTATCGCCGTCCACTGCTAATATAATTATATTTTTTTTCATAAGCCAACAAAATTCAAAGAAATCTCATCATTACGTATAATATAAAGCTAAATTACCACTGACTGACTCACTGACTCATTGACATAATTGTTCTCCCAGATGGTGGATGGGGAGGTGGGTATATTTTGACAGATTCGTAAACAACTAACTCTCAAACCTACGGGAAAAGTGCCAAACCTCCCCTTTTCACCCCTCCCTATCGTATCTCGGAAACTACGAGACCCGTTTTTTTTTTACGGATTCGTATAGAGGAGGCTCGGTAAAGTAAAAACCATTTTTCAAAGTCGCCCCCCTTGCCCCCCTTCTCACCCCCTTTAGGCGGATCTCGGAAATTAAGACTTGGAACATTTTTTTTTCAGATTCATTTAGAGGGGCAATGCTTTAGTCAAAATAATTGTGCAAACCCCCCCTCCCCATCTCCCTCCCAACACCCCCCCCCATTTTGATTTTTACTACTGAAAAAACTGTTGATTCTTACTTTGAACTATAAACGAGCCTTCAAATTTTTTATGCCAAGCCCGGAGAGGGCATGGCATAAAAAATTTGAAGGCTCCCCAACCTCCCCTAAAATTGAAAAGGCTGTAACTTCATAACGGTTAAAGATAGCCATTAGGTGTTTGAACAATTATAGTAGGCATCGAAACCTGTCCGGTGGTACGTAGGGCCTGAGTGGAGCGAACCTGCGAGACCGAGTGGAGTGAAGGGGGGAGGTGGCGAGCGAAGCGAGCTGGCGACCTCCGTAGCGTAACGAAGGTTGAGTGGGTGAAGCGTAACTCAGCGGCGACGACAAGCAAACTTAAGAAATTATTTTTCAAAACTCCCCTTCACCCCTCGCCCCCCATATTTTTTTTTTCAGATTCTTTTTAAGGGGCCCAGTGTTAATCAAAATTATTTTTCAAAACTCCCCCCTCTCCCCCCCATCGTATTTTGGAATTTGGAGCTGCTGCTCTGTTAGGGTTATGTTTGACATTTTACTACATTTAGGGGTTTTAAAAGTGAACAATCCACCACCAAAAGCACGCGAGGTGCTTGCACCTCGCGCAACACGCAAATACTAGTCATTACGTATAATCGTAGAGATGTAGTTCATTTTCACTTTTGGAACGTGCGAAGCGTCAATTTTCTGCGAAACTGACTTCTTGACAATTTAATAGTGACTATGAATGGTTTAGTTGAATAATTGAGACGTTGGTTACGCGGAGTAGATATTATTTACCTACGCGGTTTTCTTTAAGTAATCTCGATCCCCTGGAAAATCTGGGATAAGTAGTAGCCTCTTCCTCCTGTATCATTCAGTGAAAGTCCCATCAAAATCAGTTCAGTCGTTCTAGAGATTAGCCCGGACAAACAAAGACAGACAGACAAAGATAAAAAAGTTTGTTTTAGTTTCGTGTAAATAACTATAAGCACTTGAGAAAACACAATTATTTTGAAATAACACAATATGTTGGTATAGATTAATGTTATATAAACACCTTGATTTACACCCCAATATCAGTGATTTCAGAAACCAGCTCTTAGATGTAATCGATTGGATAATATACTACTAATCACTAGAAAGTAAGAGCTTCAGTTTTCTTTATAACGAGTTAAATGACATCATCATTAGTTGATAGCATACGTGAGGAATCTGTGTAGTCACAGGAATTAACATAATTGTCACGTCCTTTACGACCCAACACAAAAAAAGGTTTTTCAATTTTGATAACAGAATTACAGACCACAAAAGGTCATCATTTTCTTACCCGTTTGTGAAATGTGTCTGTAATTATAATTACTGGACAAAGGGAAGGAAAAAGAATCTTGTAACTTAGACCTTTCTCACAACTTGCCTACGTGGCAGGAAATGATAAGTAGCTTGTCTGAATCAGGCGTTACTTTGCGGAAATTCATACCAAATCATACTAAAAATATCTAATGTTAATTCCGCCAACAACTACATGTAATTATGTTATATGCACACGCAGAATGGATGCAATAAAAAACATATACCTACCTACAGAAATGTAAGAAAACCACACTCGACATGCGTATAGTGACGAGGCAGCAGGGCGGTGCTGCATACTGCATGCAAGATTGAACATTTAGTTGTTGGCGGAATATAGTTCTTGGCGGAATTAACACTAGATATTTTTTCTAAAGTATTAGTTTGTAATAGGTACCTACTGTTTCTCGCGTCGTATTCTTCACTGCTAAGGATTATAGGTAATTGAATATTTGGTAGCTTCTCCTTAACCTATGCTCCAGGTAAACTGTATCCTATGATCTTTTTCAAGAACCAATATACCTCTATGCCAAGATTCATCAAAATTGAATTAGTAGTTAGTGCGTGAAATCTTTACAAACACACTAGGGACCTAAATAAGGACGTGCTACATTTCGGGGAGTGTGCGATGGAATTACACAATTTAATTCTGTTGTGTATGCGCGCCCCTCCCCGCGCGCAATACGTTAGCGTCATCTATTATAATAAAGCAGTGCGTTACTAACCAGCAATCGTTTCACTTGTCCGTGCGTGTCATCGACCTATCCTCATACTTAACAGTGGCGACGAGTTACCCACAATAATTAATTATTAAGATGTCGAGTGTACAGTTTGGAATTTTACATAGTTTTGACCATAATACACAGACATGGAAAACATACAAAGGTCGCATTGCCCAATATTTTGTGGCAAATGATATCAACGGAAATTCAGATCCAGCAGGAGAGAAGAGAAAAGCGATTCTGCTCAGCGCATTCACCGAGGGTACCTACAAGTTGGTAACGGATTTGGTACTGCCTAAAGACGTCGCAGATGTGCCCTATGAAGACATATTGTCACGACTGGACAACCATTTCACCCCCAAGAGCGTTGGGTTTGGCGAGCGTCATAACTTTTACGCGGCAACTCAACTAGCGGGGGAAACTCACTCTCAGTGGGCGGCGAGACTACGAGGCCTTACAGCAAAGTGCAATTTTCTCAACGTGGAAGAAGCGCTCCGTGATAAGTTTATCATGGGGTTGCAGCCAGGACGAGAAAAGGAGAAGCTGTACACGAAGGACCTCACCGACCTCACGTTGGCCAAGGTCGTCGAGATGGCAGAGAACCTGAGCTGCGCGCGCGCTGCCGCTGTGGCCAGCGCAGCCGCGCCCACACAGACGTCCACGCCAGATCATCAGCTGTTCAAGATAACGAACAATGAGAAAAGTGGTAGTGTAGCGAAAGTGAAATGTGGTGTGTGTGGGTATACGAATCACAAATCGGCCGATTGTAGATTCGCAAATTACGTATGTAAAAAGTGTCACGTAAAAGGCCACTTGCGTAAAATGTGTAAGAAAGTGAATTACGTGCAGGTGGATGGCGGTGACAAGGGTGAGGACGACGATGACGGTAAGCTTTATTATATCCGTTCATTCAGGGGAGAACCCATGGTAGAAACTATTTTTATTGATAATATTCCATTTAAATTCGAAGTAGATAGTGGATCCGCGGTAACAGTGGTATCCGAATATTTTCAAAAAAGTTATCTTAAAGATGTGCCATTATCAAACAGCCAGAAACAGCTGAGGACGTACAATGGGGGCAAAATAGTATGTGTAGGTACAATGCGGTTACCTATACGCTATGCGGATCAAACCCACACTATAGTTGTGTACGTAGTTCGCGACGGGGGCCCCCCGCTTCTTGGCAGGGATTTCATAGCGCAGTTTAATTTACATTTAATACCGGTTAATTACTGTATAGATTCAGATGTATCCATCAAGGATTTACAATTGCAATATCCAAAATTATTTTCCGATAAATTAGGAACCTTTAACAAATACAAAATCAAATTATTGTTAAAAGAAGGTGCAAAGCCGGTTTTTTGTAAGGCACGCCCAGTAGCTTTTGCATTACGGGATAAGGTCGAAAAAGAAATCGATAGATTGGTCGGTTTAGGTATTCTTGAACCTATAGAATATTCGGAATACGCGTCACCGATAGTTCCAGTATTAAAGCGGAATGGGACAGTGAGATTGTGTGCAGATTACTCCATAAGTATAAACAAACAATTACTAGTAGAACAATATCCGTTACCAACAACTAGCGAACTATTTTCGAGAATCCATGGGGGTCAGCAGTTTAGCAAGCTCGATTTATCAATGGCATATAATCAATTTGTTCTAGATAACGAGTCAAAAAACCTAACCTGCATAAATACAAACCGTGGCCTATATAGATTTAACCGTTTAGTGTTTGGGTTAGCCAGCGCGCCATCCATTTTCCAACGCGCGATCGAGAGCTTGCTATCCGGTTTAGATGGAGTGTTATGCCTGCTTGACGATATTTTAGTAACGGGAAAGGATAGGCAGGAGCATTTAGAAAAATTGAACTTGGTTTTAAGGCGCTTAGAGGACGCAGGGTTAACATTACAAAAAGAAAAATGTAGTTTTTTCCAGAACGAAATCAGTTATTTAGGGTATATTATTACTAAGGACGGTCTAAAAAAATCTCCAGAAAAAATTAAGGCAATGTTAGAAGCACCAGTTCCCACAAATATTAATCAGTTACAGTCGTTCTTGGGACTAATTAACTACTACAGGAATTTTGTACCAAATGCGTCTGCTATTCTCAGTCCTTTATATAACTTATTAAAAAAGGGCTCTAAGTGGGCCTGGACTGAGGAACATGATAAGGCATTTAGAACAATAAAAAACTTAATGACGTCGGAACAAGTCCTCGCACATTTTGACCCGAACGCCCGAATAATATTAACTGTAGATGCTTCCCCAATTGGATTGGGAGCAGTCCTCTCACAAGTGGGCTTAGACGGTATCGAAAGACCTATTTCGTTTGTGTCGCGTACCTTGAACTCAGCGGAAAAGCGATACGCACAAATTCAAAAGGAAGCAACCGCCATTATTTACGGCGTGCGACGATTTCATCAATATTTGTATGGCAGATCTGAACCGTTTATTTTACGAACAGATCACAAGCCCCTATTATCTACACTGAAAAAAAAGAATTGTTGAATGTACTAAAGTAGCGTAGGTTGAGTAATGAACTGCCATAGTCAACCCTTTTCATAGTTAATTTTACTATAACAAGAGTGAATTTAACAAAATCCACTTTGTTGATTTTACATAACAAAACAGATTGACTAAAACTATTTTAAGTATAGTAAAATTTATCGAACAAATATTTGAATACACTAAAGAAAGTTTGTAAAATACTTTCGTAAGAGTTCTCTAAATTTCCAACAGGTGACGCTACTAAATTTGTTCGTAACACTAACAAATAAGAAAGTTGATTTTACTTGACACAAATCATGAGATACGTTTAATATAATTAACACTAGAAATATATACATTTTACACAAGCTTGTCAATAAAATCAACAAAGAAGTTTTGTTTAAACAACAGTACGAGTTTCGCAACACAGTTCTCCAGATATCCGATAGGTGTCGCTTGCTACTCTACTAAAGTTGTTCGTAAAAACTAACAAATTGGAAGATTGATTTTACTTGACACAAATTATGAGATACATTTCATATAATTGACATTAGAAATATGTTAATTTTACGCCAGTTTGTAAATAAAATCAACAAAGAAGTTTTGTTTAAACAACAGTACGAGTTTCACAACACAGTTCTCCAGATATCCGTTAGGTGTCGCTTGCTATTCTACTAAAGTTGTTCGTAAAATCTAACAAGTTAAGAAATTGATTTTAATTGACACAAATTATGAGATACATTTCATATAATTGACATTAGAAATATGTTAATTTTACGCAAGTTTGTAAATAAATTCAAAAAAGAACTTTTGTTTAAACAACAGCGCGAGTTTAGCAAAACAGTTTTCCAAATGTCCGACGGGTGACGCTTGCTAATCTACTAAAGTTGTTCGTAAAAACTAACAAATTGGAAGATTGATTTTACTTGACACAAATTATGAGATATATTTAATATAATTGACATTAGAAATATGTTAATTTTACGCAAGCTTGTAAATAAAATCAACAAATAACTTTTGTAACAACAGTACGAGTTTAGTAAAACAGTTCTCCAGATATCCGATAGGTGTCGCTTGCTACTGTACTAAAGTTGTTCGTAAAATCTAACAAATTAGGAAATTGATCTTACTTGACACAAATTACGAGACATATTTAATATAATTGACATTACAAATATGTACATTTTACACAAGCTTGTCAATAAAATCAACAAAGAACTTTTGTTTAAACAACAGTACGAATTTAGCAACACAGTTCTCCAGATATCCGATAGGTGTGGCTTGCTACTCTACTAGAGTTGTTCGTAAAATCTAACAAATTAGGTAATTGATTTTACTTGACACAAATTATGAGATACATTTCATATAATTGACATTAGAAATATGCTAATTTTACACAAGCTTGTAAATAAAATCAACAAAGAACTTTTATTTAAACAAAGGAACGAGTTTCGAAGTCAGTTCTTCCCGACAGGTGACGCTTGCTAATCTACAAATACTAAAGTTGTTCGTAAAAACTAACATACTGGAAGATTGATTTTACTTGAAACAAATTATGATATTAGAAACAAGTATGTACATTTTACACAAGCTTGTCAATAAAATTTACAAAGAACTTTTGTTTAAGGTTAAACATTAGCCCGTGACATGACTCGCTATTGTAGGCACATAACGTGGTTTCCATGGGTTTTATCTTCTACATTATATATTTTAGCGTGTTCCGACAACTAACGGCAATTTGTTCACTATGAACTATAAGAAAGCAAAATTATGTCATTATATGCAATATGTTTTAGTATTTGCTGAATACAAATTAAGTGTGTGCATATACACTCATTTGTACAAATCAAATTTGTATTCGGCAAATACTACAAACATACCGAATACAACAGCATTTAATGAAATAATTTTGCTTTGATAGGTAACATAGTTCATTCATACTATAACCTTAACCGTTAATTATAGTTACAGGAAATTGTTCCTATGAGACCATCCATAACTTTTTAAGATATTCTGAACTGCATTCACAGATTTCGGAAAAAGTTTACAGTCAGCAAAAAAAATCTAAAATACAAAAAAATGCCAATCGATCCTATTTCATGTGGGGATCAAAAGACTCTATGGGACCATTTAAGGTATGAGTAATAGAAATGACAGCAATCGCCAAATACTTTTTAAGGTCAACTGAAATTTGAGTACAGAAACTACGGTAGGTAAGTCAAAACACCGGGTTCACACGAAGGCATAATCTTCTACAACATAAGAACTAAAAAAAGTAGTTTCTGCACTCAAATTTCAGTTAAATGTGACTTCACATATCCTAAAACCATAAGACAATTTAGACGCTTCTAACGATACTTCATTTATCGAATTATCATAAGTAATTTAGAAGTTATGAGGGAACATAATAATAATAATGAACATACTTTTGGGGTTGTAAATCGGGTGAATGCAAGCAAAGGCAAAAGCTAACAATGTATATTATATACAGCGTGGCATGGACATTGACGCACATCCTGTTACCATGGATTCAGTAAGTACATGATTCTGAATTTTTTTTGGGTGGTAAGATCATCCAGTGAGTCCTTCCGCCCAGGGTGGGGCGGAAGGGACTGTCAGACTTTTACTGACTAAAATCCACCCGTGTTCCTTCGGATGCCCTTTAAGTTTTGGGGCCACGGTGTCCTGTTTAGACAGTCCCGCGGCTCCAGCTGGCATTTGGCCCTATGGCGGGTCCTGTCAGTTTGCTGACAGCTCTTTGAGGCGCGCGTGGAACACGACGCGCCGCCGACCCGGGTTCTGAAGCCCCCTGCGTTGAAAGTTTTTGTCGGTTATTAAAAAAAAAACGTTGATGTTCCATACATTTTGAGCGCGTAGCTATTGCACTTTTCTGTGAAACTAATGATTTTTTTTTTGATAACCGACGAAAAATTTCTTCGCTAGAGGGTCTACAATCGTGTGCAGAATTTACGGTTACAGTTTGCGCGTCGATGTCCCTGCCACCATGTATATTTGAAAAGTGCTTATTAAGCCCTTTCATTTGGTACCCAATTTTTTTTAACAAAATGTCACATATCCTATAATATTACAAATGCGCGAAATTTCATCCAAATCCGTTAAGCCGTTTATGTGTGATTGAGTCACAAACACCTAAACATCTTCACAAACTTTCGCATAATTATAATATTAGTAAGAATAAATATAAAAAAGTAACGATTTAACTCTTTGTTTTGATCTATACCATACCAATATATCTACCTACATGTTACTTAATTAAAATGTTGATTTTACGAAACATCTTTGAGATTTTACTAAACTATAATGTCATTTGACGTGACGTCATACCTATTCTTCCACCAATTCGCGTTCCGTCTCGACTCGTTGCCAGATTAACACTTCTCCGCCCTTTTTAATTTTATTATAAGTAATTTGAAGTAGGAAATGACGGGAATAATTTTGACTAAAATTAAACATTTTTAGGGTTCCGTCTAAAGGGTAATAACGGGATCCTATTGCTAAGACTTCACTGTCTGTCTATCACCAGGCTGTATCATAGGCTGCTGTATGATAGCTAGACATTTG
The DNA here is from genome assembly GCA_943138885.2 of Tholera decimalis. Classification (NCBI taxonomy): domain Eukaryota; kingdom Metazoa; phylum Arthropoda; class Insecta; order Lepidoptera; family Noctuidae; genus Tholera; species Tholera decimalis. Next base: position 22,447,056 of record OW964568.2, on the reverse strand, counting down.
AAATTTTCGCAGATGATGTAGGTATTTCTGTTGCTGCTATAACAACAAATTCTAAAAACAGAATAAAATAAATATTTAAGGGTGGTTTCCATACAATAAACGTGATTTTTTGCCGTTTTTGCTCGATATTAATAACGATTGGTACGGAACCCTTTGTGCACGAGTCCGAATCGCACTTGGCCGATTTTTAGACATTGCATACTGCCTACTGGTCATATCATGTCCGGACGTTTTCAGCGTGACAAATAGTATTCCTGTAGATTTTGGGTGGTAGGTACTGTGTTTTCCCGTCCGCATAAGTTCTTTTTTTAATTTTCATGATATTTTGACGCTACTGAACAAGATAAGAAAGGGTGTCGCGCTGACACCCTTGAGCGTTTCGTATAAAACTCATAATAATGCCAAGAAGCTACCGCCATTAGATAAACTTCGGATTTTAAGATTTATAATATCATGAAAATAAAAAATAAAAAACTTTTATGCGAGTACGTACACGAAAACATGCTTCTCTCTCATTTGTTCCAAGCATCTACAGAAATAAGGTAAAATCTAAATAATGGAAATGAAGTACAGAAAATATGGCCAATACCATCTCTAAATATATTTTGGACTGAAAAAAAATGCCAAGGCATGTTACTCGTGCGATTTACCCAATGAAGTAATCGTAAATAAAATAATATATAATATTTTTGGGGGAAAAATTCCAACTTGCATAGCGGAATTCAAAATATCTCGTTGGCAACACTGTTCTTCAAATTCTTTCTACAGACGCGTGCGCCGCGGTGCTCTGTGTTGGATTAGTTAGATATTTAATATTTATATCATTCATAGTTACGCTAAAGTAATAGTAGTTCAATCATTGTTCATAGCAGTTCATAGTGAGTGAAAATGGACTCGACGTCACAAAATACGTTAGGATTTACATTACACTCCAACTTCGCCTTAGCACTTCTCGATTCCTGGGGAGTCTCGAAGGAAACACAAGCTGTATTGCAAGGTAAGTTCTTACTTTAGAGATACTGTAGATAAATGTATTCCAAATTTTAATATCACTCCCTGGGCCCTGTCCTTCTTTTTTTAGAATATGACTTGGATGTATTTTGCATAGAAAATATTTCTGATTCTGATATAAATGAGCTGATTCCAAAATCAAGAGTAAAGGATAGAATTAAATTCAAGGCTGGATTAGCTCAATTTAAAAATGAAAATAAATCCCTGGTGAATATTTTGTAGTATACCTATTATTGTACCTACTTTCCAGAATGTAGCGAGGCAGAGTGTGGTGAGGCTCGGTAATCTCAAGCACAGGCTTTGCTTGTTTTAAAACTGATTGATTTGTTCATATTATTTTGTTTTTGTACTATAAGAGAAAAGAAGTAAATAAACTACATATATATTACTAGCTTTTCGCCGCGGTTTCACACGCATTAATTTGAAAATGTCCCGCGGTTGTATGTAGCGTGATGATATATAGCCTAAAGCCTTCCTCAAATAATGGACTATCCAACACAAAAATAATTTTTCAATTCGAACCAGTAGTTCCTGAGATGAGCGCGTTCAAACATAGAAGCAATCAAACTCTTCAGCTTAATAATATTAGTAAAGATTATTATTTTAAAGATTTTTAGTTTTGGTAGAAATGTTACTAATGTATCTCAGATCAAATGCTGTTAATAGTATGAGCACTGATCTAGCTGGAGTCAACTTGAAATTGTTTTTTCACATTAATAAAATACAAACTTGTTCGTATAATTTATTATTAAATATTTAATATTTTTCTTTAAATATTTAAGCTTTTTGCAAATATGCCATTCAATATTTATGCTTGACAAAATTCGGCCTTATGATATTATGCTTTTAGAATTTTTAATAATAAATATTATGCCAATTGATATTTATGCCATTTAACAGTATAGGTTTTATGTTTAGGACAAAAAATTATGCGTAGGTAATCATTCAATTTTATTTTTTATCTTTTCAGGTTGAATTAGATTTTGAATTCATGTACCCAAACCATGACCTAGAATTGTTCAATAAGTGGCTAATATTCATGGAAAAAGCATTGCCAATTTACAGTAAAATAAAAAGTTGCGTGGATAATCTGAAAACTTTGAACGACGATAGTACCACACCAGGTCAGTAGATGCTAATTTATTTTCATTATCCTTCCTATCCTACTTCCTACTAATATTATAAATGCGAAAGTTTGTGACGATGGATGGATGTTTGTTACTCTTTCACGCAAAAACCACTGAACGGATCAGAATGAAATTTGGTAAGTATATAGTTGGCAGCCAGGAATAACACATAGGCTTCTTTTTATCCTGAAATTCCCACGGGATCGGGATTTGCGCGGGAAAACCTTCCCACGCGTACGAAGTCGCGGGTAGAAGCTATATTAAATAAAGATAATAGATAGTCCTCATTTTTACAGGCTTATCTTTGTAATAATTTTTAACTCCTTGCAGATGTGAGAGATTTAAGAGTCCCAAAATGTATCACTTGAAGATCTTAATAATATGAAGCTATGGTTGAAATTTAATAAAGAGCCTTGGGTAGATGTTGTGGAGAAGTGGAAACTAACAAGGACATTGCGAAAAGAAGATTTATCTGGAAAAGATAAAACCATCCGGGACTTATTTAATGAGTGGCCTTCAATCAAAGCAAGCTTGGGCTACAAACTTGTTCGTATAATTTATTATTAAATATTTAATAATTTTTTTTAAATATTTAAGTTTTTTGCAAATATGCCATTCAATATTTATGCTTGACAAAATTCGGCCTTATGATATTATGCTTTTAGAATTTTTAATAATAAATATTATGCCAATTGATATTTATGCCATTTAACAGTATAGGTATGTTTAGGACAAAAAATTATGCGTAGGTAATCATTCAATTTTATTTTTTATTTTTTCAGGTTGAATTAGATTTTGAATTCATGTACCCAAACCATGACCTAGAATTGTTCAAAAAGTGGCCAATATTCATGGAAAAAGCATTGCCAATTTACAGTAAAATAAAAAGTTGCGTGGATAATCTGAAAACTTTGAACGACGATAGTACCACACCAGGTCAGTAGATGTTAATTTATTTTCATTATATTAAATAAAGATAATAGATAGTCCTCATTTTTACAGGCTTATCTTTGTAATAATTTTTAACTCCTTGCAGATGTGAGAAATTATGTTTACCTAAAACTTATGAGTTCAACACAGTTCAATTCATTTTACATGTCGCGGTAAGTAAATAAAGTGCGCAATAAATTAAAAAAATAAATAACACAGTATTTGTGTCTACCTGTGGTAGCCGATTCGTTTTTTTTTCTTATTATGGCTTGCTCTTTGGTGAAGGAAGACATCGTGAGGAAATCAGCAAGTCTTAAGAACTCAACCCAATGAAGACTTGTGATATTAGTTTACAGGCAATGGGTTCAGTGTGGTAGATTATTTATGACCCAGAACATCTTGTATATTTGTATTTGTTCAACCTTGTATTTGTTCTATTACAGAATCAGAGCGAAATAGTAACAAAGATCAAGCTGCGTCAGGATGAGCACTTGGCCAAAGGCCTTACTTGCCAACCACTGATAGTCGTGGTAGGGTCATCGATAGAAGAAATAACCGATTACTATGTCCATTATGAATCAGTCATTTATAAGATCGACATCCTACTAAAAGCAGTAGATGTATGCTTTAAAATTTTCCATGTTTTCAATTTAGAGTACCCGACAGAATGTGTTAACGTGTGGACCTTTATACAAAAATATTTTTACGGAATTGATTGCAAATCTGATAAAAAAAAATCAAGTGTAGCTTGTTTTATGGCGGATCTGTCTTAAAACCTTTTTAGACTGAAATTTCTATTTTGTGCCAAATATTTTATTTTGTGATTTGACTGTAAGAATTATTTAGCATATTTTGATAAAACTTAGAAATATTTTTTGTATGTATTGATATAGTATAAAGCTGAATTGTAACTGCGTTAGATGTAAACTTAGCAATAATGTTAAGTAATATAATATTAAGGTTTTGCATGGCGTTGGTATGTTGGACATTGTGGGCGGATAATTCTTTCTTTTTAGTGCAGAATGGGTCAGCATATCTAACTACCCTTAGAGTCACATGATTGAAGATGATCCCTTCTGGACATCCTTTAAGACGAGCCTTTTGTAAGAGGTTACCGCAACCTTAGTTTTAAGTACATTTAAATATAAATATGTTCATTCATTTAACCATCTCCATATTAATGTGATCCTGGTACTCTAAAATCTGTTCAGTCAGTTATTCCTATCTGTTCTAAGAATGTACATTTTGGGAAATATACATTAGGGGAAAGGTGCATTTTGGAAAAAGTACTTTTTCGGAAGTGGACATTTCGGGAGTTGTACCTACCTTTTGAAACCGGTGTACACTATGGGAAGTGTTCATTTTGAACCTGAAAGCCTTTTATGATTATTTTGTGTCACATTTGTTTTGAGTTGATTATTTTATGTGATATTTCAGTTATTACCTCGCCTGTAAGTGAATTGTTTAAGTTTTATTGTAAAAGCAATTTGATAACAATTATAATATACTTAATTTTATTCATTTAATATTTTGTTTTCTTTTACTATTTTAGTTATAAACCGAACAAAATTATTGTAACATTTCATCATACAATTCAGATTTAATTTGTTTAACATTTAAATGTGTATTTTTAACAGTTATAATTGGAGTACTTTTTGGTAAATTTTGCTAAACATGTTCTTTTATTTTGTACTGTATGATACCGCTCACTGGCGGGTGATTTTGTCTTTCGTTTATTTTTTTATTGGTAGTTTACTGATTTGTAAATTAGGCAGCTGACTCCAAGTCTCTGGCGACAAAGTATACACGGTGACTTTATTAGTGCGCATAATTTTTGAGGATGTTCGTTCAGTCGGACCAATAGTTTGATGGTATGAATATCCTTATAAGTTATGCGCACTAGTCACGCAGTATATTACGCTACGAGAGATTTTCAGTCAACCAATAATTTACAGCTTTCATGCATAATGGCGAAACATGTTTAATAGAATATACCTACATCCTGTTCGTACATTTTAGGAGAGCGCATTTTATATATTTTACTACTAAAAGTGAAGTAAAGTATACGAAATGTGCTCTCCTAAAATGGTATGAGTAAATGTTACAATACTAATTTTACATATTTTATTACAATACCTTACGTAAAATATGCAAAACTTATTTAATGTAATATACGAAATCATACGAGTAAATATCACAAAATTAGTTTTGCATATTTTAAGTAAAATATACTAAACCAACAAGAAGATATCTGGTAAATTGTATGAAATTAATTTCACATGTTTTACCAAACACTTTTAGTTAAACATATTAAATCAATATCGTTAAATGGACGAAAGTAATATACGTGAAATATGCAGGACTCGATTAGCTGAATATACTAAATTAAATGAGTAAATGTAGCAAAATTAATTTCATATATTATACATAACACATTTAGTGACATTCATTAAATCTCATCGTGAAATATACAGTACTGGATTAGTTGAATATACAAAATGAAATTAGTAAATGTAGCGAAATCAATTTCACATTGTTTACATAACACGTTTAGTGGTATTTATTAAATCTCATCGTAAAAGATCAAAAGTAATCGACGTGAAATGTACAGGACTTTTTAGTTGAATGTACAAAATGAAATGAGTAAATGTAGCAAAATTAATTTCACATATTTTACATAACACGTTAAGTGACATTTACTAAATCTCATCGTAAAATATCGAAAATAATCGATGTGAAATACACAGGACTTTTTAGTTGAATAAACAAAATGAAATGTGTAAATTTACTAAACGTATGGGTTACATAATCAACCAGTTCTATTTGGTAAAATCAACAATTTCGTGTGTAGGACCTATATTAACCCGCGGATTTGATAAAATTTACGCGGAATTTAGTAAAATCAATCATTCTTTTTTTTCAGTGTATTTTTGGGCCCGATAAGGGAATACCGGAGATGTCAGCAAATAGACTACAACGTTACGCGTTGTTCTTAAGTAGTTACAATTATAAAATAGAATATGTGCGTAGCACTGATAACAGCGCTGACTACTTTTCCCGCGCGAGCATGCCGCGCGCGTTGCATGCGTGTGCGTGCATCGAGCAATGTAAGTGCTGCGATTGCGAAGTGGCCTACGACCGGGCGACTTATGTTTGTTTTGTCGTAGATGGAAGTATGCCCGTAACGTTAGATACATTGCGCACAGAAACAAGGGGTGACGTAGTTTTACGGCAAGTGATAGACTTTATTTCGAACGGGTGGCCGCCGAAGGTAAACGACTTAAGGTTAAAACCGTTTCACATGTGCAGAACACAATTATCTCTTGAGAATGGTTGCGTAATGAGAGGTCACAAGGTGGTTATACCCACAAGTTTATACCAAATAATTCTTAAAGAATTACATTCTTCGCATTTAGGTATAGTTAAAACAAAGGCCGAAGCTCGATCAAGATTTTGGTTTCCGGGAATCGACCAAGCTGTAGAAAAAATGATAGCTTCATGCGATGTGTGTATTCAGCTGCGCCCTTCACCACCACGAGCCCCGCTGGCCCATTGGGAGTTTCCCCCATGTCCCTTCTACAGAATACACATAGACTTTCTTGGTCCAATTAAAGGTTGTGTTTATTTAATAGCCGTCGACGCGCATACTAAGTGGGTAGAAGTATATAATATGAATACGTCTACGTCTTCGTCTGCAGTTATTGGGAAGCTGTATGAATTTATGTCACGATTCGGAGTTCCGAAAACAATAGTAAGTGATAATGGCACAGCTTTTTGTTCACGGGAATTTGAACTATTTTGCGCGACTAACGGAATTTCTCACATGACTTCACCGGTGTATCACCCGCCGAGCAACGGCCAAGCCGAAAGTTTAGTTAAAATAGTTAAAAAAGGATTAAAATCATGTCTTATGTCGAGCCATAGCGCGAAAGAATCATCGGTAAGATTACTAAAATATCTCATGGATTATCGTAATTCGGTTCACACTACTACTGGGTTATCTCCGGCTCAATTGGTTTTTGGACACAAGTTAAGGTCACGTTTAGATATGATTAACCCAAAGTCATCGGCACCCTCGTCACCGTCTGTATCCGATTACGTAAAAAATCAACAGAGTACGCAAACTAAGCAACAAAGGAAAAATAAAACGATTTTTTTTGAATTAAACGATATTGTATTATTCAAAAAGTTCGTGAACAAAGCAAACTACACATGGTGTAAGGGCATCATAATAAAAAGAATAGGTAAAGTTTTGTATCTGGTAAAAGATTTCGATAATTCAGGTACTTACAAAAGACACAAAAATCAGCTGATGCCTTATAAAGGAACACGTAACAATAATGAGCATAATGTACAGAATCCGTTACTGAACTTACCTGGGTCATCTCCGCTGCCATCATCATCGCCGCCGCCGTCACCTTCGCCGCCGTCGTCGCCGCCTCCAACACCGCCGCCGCAGTCGGCGCCTTTGTCAGCAACATCGGAAACGGCTGTACCCCAGCCCGAGCTCGACTTACCAAACCTCCGTCCAGGCAGTTCCGTCAAAGGGAAGAGACCAGAAGGGAAAGAAGCAAGTACCTCTTCATCGCTGAGGGAGGACAAGTCTTTGAGTGACTCCCCTCAGGCTGATGAGCAAGAGCAGCAAACTGTCTCGAATGAAGCAGATGTTGAAACAACTGAGAGACGTTTGGACTCTGAGGATGAGTTCCAAGAAGCAGAAACCGACCCCCAGGAGTCACAACACGATAGCTCAATAATTGTTACACCAAAGAGATCGTTACGAAACCGCCCCGTGATTTGTTTTAAAAAGTACTTTTAATATTGTTTAGTATACTTATATATAGCATAGCATTAATTGTAGTTTAAGATTCTGGATTGTTCAGGAGTTCTGTAATAGAGGGAGGAATGTTGTGTATGCGCGCCCCTCCCCGCGCGCAATACGTTAGCGTCATCTATTATAATAAAGCAGTGCGTTACTAACCAGCAATCGTTTCACTTGTCCGTGCGTGTCATCGACCTATCCTCATACTTAACAAATTCCAACAAGCCCGTTCCATCATCGGACTACGAGACAAACGGCGAAGCGCCATCGTTACATGGTGGACATCCCACTCATACGCACCAAACGTTTTGGGAATACCTTCATTGTGCGTACGGCTAAGGAGTGGAATTCCCTGCCGGAGTCTGTGTTTCCCGATAGCTATAACCTAGGAGTCTTTAAGTCAAGAGTGAATAGGTTACTTTTAGGTAAGCGTGCTCCATCTTCGACCACATCATCACTTACCATCAGGTGAGATGGTGGTCAAACGCGAACCTATTCTAAAAAAAAAAAAAAAAAAGAACAGACTGTTTTATTAATTAATATAAAATATGACATCTTAATTTTTAAATACATATCTGTTCCCTAGTATAATTATATCCTTAGGCTATAATAGCAAGTAAGTAGAAAGAAGAAACGATGGTGGGGAAACTGTCTGAAAGATGATAAGGTTATAACAATGGTCACTCAAGTGGCAACTAATAGAGAAGTATGGAAGAAAACATATTGATCCGACTCCAAAGGAAATGTGATATCGGCCAACCCTTCAGAGCTTGGCCTAGTTTGGCCGAAGATGAAAGTTTAATCTAGCGCCGAAAATAAGCGAACTAGAATCAAATCTTATTTAAAACATACTGTTAGTGGTTTACACGCTGCCTTGCATTTTAATTTGCGAGTCTCTATTATTTTATTTATATGCCTAGGCTTTGGATCAGTACCAGCAAATAATGATGATCGCCGATAAATTTTCGACGCGTATTAGTGTAAAGCGGTGTTTCAGGAAACTTAACGAATGCATAACGAGTAGGTGACTCGATGGCTTCAAGCATTAGATAATACTATCGTTCTAGATCGTAAACAGAGTGTGAAATTCTAAAAACTATTCATTCGTCAGATCGTGAATATATTTCGACAACCTGACGCAACCGCGACTGGATGCAACACTTAAGTATAATGCTACCACTATTATTTGAGCGTAGATTCGCTTGCAATGCAAGGTCATCAGAAACTGTGTGTTTTACCGTCTTAATAGGCTACGCTATGTTTTATGCATTTTAAAGTGAAGGCCCTTGTTTTTAGTATCTGATGTCTGAATTGCAACAAACTTTTAAAGTTGTAGTTGGCAATATTTCTAGACACATTATAAAAAGTTCTTCATGTTTTAAACTAAAAGACACAGGGACTCCGACCGAACCCGAGCAAATATGACAAATTAATAGTTTAGCTGGACGAAGTAGAAAGGGTTTCATTTATTAAGGGTTACAGGGTATTATTATTCGGAATGAATTAAGCTCATTATATTCATCATCATCATCATACACAGTCTGACTTAACCCACTGCTGGGTATAGGCTTGCCAGTCCCATACTGGATATACCTGCCATGGCAACAAATTTGTCTGCCCATCTCGCTTCCGGTCCGGAAGCGAGCGGACCGGACGACCGTCACTCCTCTTTCCCTTGGAAGCCACTCGGTCACAACTTTACTCCACCTGCCGTCTACTAGCTATCCAGCCCACCTCCACTTGAGTTCCCATAATTATGAGGTTTCCGATTTCGAACACCTTCGTCCATCTTCTGATTTATTAGTTTGGTGTCGGGCATGGATCGCTCCAAATTATATTACGGCATGTCAATTATTGTCAACAAAACGTTGAATTACTCGTGTTTTCAAGGTTAGTATTGTTATATGCAAAGTTATTGTCATTTATATAATGCGACTGCAATTCATGATTTCAAAACATTTAATTCAAGGTTAATTTGACGCCCGTTGGCATATCTATTGTCGAAGAACCTTGACAATGATTTCAACATGTCATGGAACTTAAAGATCTCCCTAGGAAAGACAATATTTGTTAAAAAAAAATATTTAGTTAGAGCGTTTACCAGTTTTGATGTTTCATACAAACTTTCAATGCTTTGTTTTGAAAATTTAAGAACGGATTTTAATGAGATTTGGTACACAAACAAAATACCTATATCTATGATTTAATAGTTCAGAACTCTTTCGAAAAGGATTTTAGATGGCTTTCCCTATAATAGGAAATCTTTTGTCTTTAATAGTAATATTTATTTGCATAAAAACACGGTATAAAAGATGGTACAAAAATTGAATATAGAGCATACATGTTTCTGCTTAACATTATAAGCGTGCAAATTTTTGTGCATACAATTAATTAATGTTTTTTGTCAAAAAACTCCTTAAGACTATAAAAACTATTATTGGACAGCCAATCATACAATTTACTTTTAAATAATCTGGTATTGAGAATTTTTAGATAACTCGGTATCCTATTAAATATTTCTACACACATATACAAACAGCTTTTATTATATCTAGCTAGCCTTGGCATGACATCCAGCACGAGCCTGTGAGGGTCGCGCCGGGTTCGAGGATGTACATCGTCTGCTTTTGTAAATAATTCCTTATTCTTCCACACAAACATACATATCTCATATATATAAAGAGACGGTAGCGGTAACAAACCAAGTTTCTGAAATACAGGCCGACAAGAGTCGTCGAATTGAAGCCCATAGATTGCTCGAATGCATTTTTTTTTGTGCAACAAATGCTCTATTTTGGTCAGTGCTATTGCCCCACATTATTAATCCATACCGTAACACCGATTCAACATATGCACGATATGATGTTATTGCCGTTTGGACATTTGTAATATTCCTAATTTTTCTTAGGGCAAATACAAACTTATTTATTTGTTTTGCGACATTATCGACATGGGTTTTCCAATTCATGTCTTGATCCAAAGTAACGCCCAAAAACTTAGTTTTCGTTACTTCACCAATTTTATTTATATTTAGTTTGTTATTATATTTAGAATTGTATGATCGATTAAATTGTATATATACAGACTTTGAAAGATTTAATGATACATTATTTTTATTTAGCCATTCAATTAATATGTCAATTGTGTTATTAATGTCAGTTTCATGATCGTCAATTGTATTAGTCTTTTTATCAGATGTCACAATAATGGAAATGTCATCAGCAAATAGTATGCATTTATGATTAGTTATATTAGTAATTGAATTAATATACAATATGAATAAAATTGGGCCTAACACATTTCCTTGTGGAACGCCATATTTGTTACTTTTAAGTTCAGAAGAGTGTGGTGTCATATCGTTATGTCGATTTACTTTTGTAATTATAACACGCTGTTGTCTGTTACTTAGATATGTCGATATCCATTGAAGTGCAACACCTCTAATACCAATTGCCTCCAATTTTCGTAATAACAGGTCGTGAGAAACTAAGTCAAAAGCTTTAGATAAGTCAAAAAATAGCCCTGTAGTAAAGTGATTTCGGTTAATACTAGTTAATATGGTTTTTACAAGAGTGAAAATCGCCAGTGTTGTGGACTTGTTTCTTTGAAAGCCAAATTGCTCTTTTTTAATAATGTCAACTTTACAGTGATTTTCTATGCAAAAGTGCTTTCTGAATATCTCGCCTTATAGTCAAGTTTGTTTTTTATAACTTCAACTAAAAAAAAAAACAAACCTAAACAATCTTGCCATACTTCATTACAAACTGATCACATCTGTTATTTGAAAAGACGGTGACTTTTAAGTGAAATTGTGGTTTAGGGTTTTAGCGGTCAGTAGGCCGGTCCATGTAAAATACTGTAACTCACCTGCATTCAGTTAATCTGGAAGAGGACCCAACGTGGTTGGGAGAAGGCTAGGCAGATTAAAAAGCAATTCACAGTAGGTAAAGTGGGATTCAGCGCATGTTATATTTCCAGCCAATGCTCTCAATGTATTCAGTACAATAGTTGTACAAATATAAGCACTTCACGATTACCTAATTATGCTTTGTATTCGCCTTCAATTATAAACGGGCTTCTTAATAACATACAAATCATTATTTTACGTTACACAATAGTACCGTGGCGTGAGAAAATGAATTTATTTTTGCATGGAACACTTAAGTACCTAACCATGTCAGTCACATCAAATTCAATCGAATGGAAATCGATAAATAGAAATGCAAAAACAATTGTAACTCGGATAATGGTTATTATGGTAATTTAATTATTGTAACAAGATATCAACATAATAATAACATTCTTTGGAACATAGACGCGCGAAATCAATAAACTTTTTAGCTAAAAGTTTTCGTTACTTTGATCTTCAGTTCAACTAAAGAGCTGGAAAAAAATTCTTTTTAGGGTTCCGTAATGGCAAAAAACGGAACCCTTATAGTTTCGACATGTCTGTCCGTCTGTCTGTCCGTCCGTCCTTCCGTATGTCACAGCCATTTTTTCCCCGAAACTGTTAGAACTGTACATGTGAAACTTGGTAGGTAGATGTATTCTGTGAACCGCTATCCGATTTTATGAAAAAAAAAATAAAAAAAAAATAAAGGGGGGCTCCCCATACATGGAACTGAAACCGAAAATATTTTTTTTCATGAAACCTATGCGTGTGTGGTATCTATAGACAGGTCTTCAAAAATGACATTAAGGTTTCTAAAACCACTTTTTCATAAAGTTAATCGTTTAAAAGATATACGCTTCTAAAGTGGTAAAATGTGTCCCCCCTCTAACTTCTATAATTATGGAGTGAAAAATCTAAAAAAAAAAATAATCTTTCAACCAAAATTGGTTCCAATGAGATCGGGTCTGCAATTTTTGAGATACAGCATATTTTCTAAAACCGCAAATATAACTTTGTAATTCATACAAACACTATGAAAAACAAAGTTATTTGGCGTAGTTGTAAAAATTACAAAAAAACTAGTTGTAACAAATTTTTAAGTTTTTTTTTTTTTTTTTCAAATAAATATTATAATCGTTTAAAAGATATACGCTTCCAAAGTCTAAAAATGTGTGTCTCTCTAACTTCTATACTAATGGGGTGAAAAATCTAAAATAAAAGTATATTCTGTAAAACTGAATGTGAACTTTCAACGAAAATTGGTTTGAACGAGATCGAATCAGCGGTTTTTGAGATATAGCATATTTTCTAAAACCGCAATTATAACTTTGCAATTCATACAAACACTATGAAAAACATTTGGGGTAGTTACTACGGAAACCTTCACGGACGAGCCTGACTCGCACTTGGCCAATTTTATTAACCATACAACTTACACCCGACAACAAAACACACTACATCGATGAAAATTGTTCTGTTCGGCGAAAAAAATTGAAGACAATTTGAAAATTGAACAATATTACATTAGGCACATTAGGACTTTACTTCACTCTTTCGGTTTGTAATAGAAAGGTCTTCAGATTCGAAAGCTGAGATTAATGCAGCTAAAAGAATGCATAGTTTCAGTGTGTTGTAGCATACATAACCCGTAAGTTATTTGGTTGTTAATAAGTAACATAACAGAATGCAATTCATGTGTTGACAGCCCGCTCAGCCGTGAACCGCGCGGTTTCATACCGCTCTCGAATAATCACATCCTGTCCTGAAGTAAATACGACGGGTATATCATTATTTGTTACCGTCGCAGCTATATAATTGTTCCATTGCGATTTACGACTTCAGTGAGTGACAAGCTGATTGAATATTAGAACGGAAAATCTAGGCTTCCGTTTATTATAAACAACTATGGATCAATCACAACGATCCATTTATAGATAACTCAAGGGGCCTCTTCTTTTAAAAATATTGTAATGTTTTATTTATCGATGAATAGGCACACGTTTGACCACCATCTCACCTGATGACCTAATGAATGAAGCATGGTCACCTAGAAGTAGAGTTGCCAACCATACTTTATAATACCGTATCCTACTTTATTTTTGGTAGTTATACTTTATACTTTTTCATACCAATAAAGTATGTGAAAATACTTTATTTCCAACCTTTACTGCGATGCATAGAACAAAACACTCATTCATTATGGGATTTATGGGTAAGTAGTACTTACCCATAAATCCCATAATGAATGTGCCAGATTTTGTAAGTAAAAATGCAGAGATGGTTACTATCGTAACGAAGAAAGAGGAGGTGATGTAATGTCAGAAATGCGAATAGGTTCTTAGATAACCCAAGTACTCTCCTAGATAGTCGAAAGCAATTAGTAATTCTAAGCTTTCCTTCATAAATCAATTGATTTTCAACTAAGCGTACGCAAAAACATGCTCGTGTGAAAGATGATATCGCTATAAGGAGGGACTGTTCAGGCGACGGACGGAAAATAGAGATGTACAAAGAAGATTGACTTCGCCTGCTCTAGGTAGGGCGGAAGGGACTGTCAGACTTCTACTGACAAAAAACCCACTCTGTTCTTTCAGCTGCCCTTACGTTCCGGTGCAGCGGTATCCTTCGTTAGCACTAGGATAGGACAGTTCAGAAATGCATAATCCATGGCCTGATTACGCTAAACCGACGACGCGATGCGAGTGTTTACGAGGTTCTCACTTACTTTCATAGATAGCGTTTCGAGAATGGAATGAACATATTAGTGAGATCAGGATGTGCGTTGCTAGAATTGCTTTCTGGAAACGCAATAATTAAAATTTGGACAAAAATGTACTCCCGAGGTTTTCACTCTAAGGCGAAGATATGTGACTTTCACGCGGTTGGTACCCGAAGATTGACATCGCAGCAATGGCAAGCTAAAAACGCATGACTACTTGGCTCATTCCTGAAGGATTAGACGCATAAAGAGATAAAATGCTGAAAAAATATGGTGAAGGGATTTTACCTAGTAGTGGCAAAAAAAAAACTCAAGGTTTAAGTCCTCCATCCTACGGCCGGGTTCCGGTAATATTTAAAGAGATACCGCGGCCCCGGCACTTACGGACTGTTGTAGGAACAGGGTGGGTTTTTAGTCAGTAGAAGTCTGACACTCCCATCACTCCACCCAGAGCGGGAGGAGTCATTAGATGATGATGATGAAACCACCCCGTGTTCCTTCGCGACGGGAGCACTTAAATACCCTTTCATTCAGCCCCCGAAGCAGTAGCATAATATAGGGTAACCAAAATAAAGGAGGGAGGAAAACGATACCGCCAAATACACGCAGACGTAGACGCATACTGCTAAAGATATGAGACAGTTACTTATACCAAAACCAAGCACCAACAGAAAGAATTTTAGCCATCGCGGAGACTACTTACTTTTATTTGTCTATTCATAACGCAAACACTTCAACTATAATTCTCATTCTGAAAGGCTCATTCGATTCGACCGCGACATTTAGACAGCTAGCAAAACTGTTCCCATCCTGAAACGTATGCATGCAGCATGAGCTTCAATGCAATTACCAATTTATTTTGCACTTGACACAGAATAAATTGAATGAGTCGTGACAAGGTTCCCAGAAATGTATAGTTGTGGGATGAACTAATGCAAGGAGGTTGATAAACTATCTCTGGATCTTTTCCTTATGGGTTTTAAGTGGGTAAATGGGGGAGTAAATGTGTAGGTGGAGCAATGGGCTATAAGATAGATTTATTGTAATGACGGATGACGGAAATAATACGAAGATATGAGTATTTCGGACTATTACTAGCACTTACTTATTCTAAGGGGCAATACATTATTTGCCCCTTAGAATAATTTGTTAAATTCAAGGCTGTTTCAGCACTTTTTAATTATTCAATTCATTCCATTCAAAATGTATTATTTTATTGAATATAAAAAAAAAATAATGTAAGATACTACCACTGTCTACAGGGCAACTCATAAAAAATAAATTTGTATTTTTATTTTAAATCTAGTTTACTAATTATGAAAGTGACAGAGTGAGTTAGTAGACTAAGGCAGGACTTTCCAAAAATCTGCCTGTAGGGGGCAGTGGGTAGATAATCGGAAAATCTTATTGCTTATTTAAATGTTAGTTGTTAAATGAAAGTCAATGAAACATCACACACATAATTTTTCAAAAGCAATCCATCAGGGTCAACAGTGTTTCATTGATTTGTAAGATTTTAATATGGTTAAAAATAGCCAAATGATTCTGTTACTTTCTACCAATGAAAGAATTTACATATATTTGATATATTGTACTAAACAATTGGCACAGTGGTTGAGTGATTGACTGCTATGCTGCATGTCACAGGTTCAATTCCCAAACCAGAGAAAATCTTTTTATGGCATACAGATAGTTGTTTTGGGTCTGGGAGTTAGTAAATTGTTTGCAAACAAACTCACAATACAGGAGAAAATACTAGAGTGGGCATAAAAAATAATATACAAGTAGGTATATTATTATAATTGGATCATCCTTACCTGAAATTACTCTGAAAATCTTGAGTTTCTTATTCAACCTTGTATTTATAATTTTTTATGGAAGTGAAAATTAACCAATTACAACTTAAGTGACGCTTTCTAGCTTGCCACTTAAAAAAAAAAACAAACAATGCAAAGGCCACACACTATGCTAATACAATTGATCTGAATCAAGGCCAAACATTGCATCGTTGTGATGCAAGTCTTCCAGTCAAGGCTCAAAGCCACTGTTTATAATTATTATTATTGAACTTTTTTATCGATATAATTTATGTCATATTTTGGCATCAAAATATTACATAAATTATTTCTATTAAGATATACATGGAATTAGTACTTATATTATCAGTAATTAATTATTATATACATTTATTTGTATTGTATTATTTTTCCGTTATGATTTTTGCTGTAGTGGTTAGTAATGTAGTTCAATGAAACATTTATAAAGACTTTCATAATATTAAATTCATGAATAATAAATCAAATGAATATGAGAAAAAAATTACTTATAGTCAAGTTCCATATAAAGCAAATATTAGTTTTAAAAGTAATTTTGTATACCATGAGGAATAACTAATTATTTTAGGACTTTTTTTATTAGGTACTAGGTCCTAGGTACTAGGAACCCATAATTACTATAGCTTATCTCATTGAATTCATATAAATACCTAAAAACCTTCATTATTGAATGGATTCCTGCATAAAAACCAAGCATATTTGTTTTTAAAAAACTTAAACTAATTTATGGTTTTTTTATGGACAGTTGCAGTTAAAGTTCAGTAGATGAAATTGTGTGTAATTAAGTTAAATAATACTGACCAGTTTCTCCTCGTCGAATTCGCTACGTCTCTTGGTGCCATGGTGATCACTGGCAGCGGAATGACCTGACTGTCCACTCTCACTTTCAGGGTCTGTGGTCTCGTCGGACCCACTAGTATCATCCTCACTGGAGCTCGTCTCGTTACCCACCGCTGGACGACTCGGGTCTGATATCAGAAGGGCTGTTAGACCATTCTGCAAGCGTATTGTCCTGCAGCAACAGTTCCAGTGTTTTATTTGGTTATCAGTTTTCAAATAAACATCCCTATTTATTTGTATCTCACCGCCTATACAGTATCTAACGTGACTTAAAACACTGTTTCTTATTAGAATAATTATTCCTACTCACTTGTAAAGTTTTTTATCTGCATCTGATTTGATTGGTTCAGCTAACACATCAACTTTCTCCTGTCGTAGCGACATGTACATCGTAGATCTGGATTTATTATTGATCACCTTCACTTCAGGCTTAAACTTAGGAGCTCTGTGGAAACTACTTCTTTTAGACATCGCAAGTAATACGTGATTTGTGCCCAGAGAACCAGATGTTTTTTGAATAAAAATGGACAAGAATTTTGACATTTATTGGCGCATGGGCTGGTGTTACAAGTTACAAGATATGGATTCTACTCAGCGCAATTTTTCTTTTAAAAATATACCAATTTTCATCCTGCACTACTTGCTTGGTAGAAACTTTGGTTAGTTTCTTTCAGTGTTACCAACTTAGTTGATTTTCCACTAAAACTGGTGGTTTCGACCTCCCTTTTAGTGGCGAAATATTGCTTTTAGTGGCTGGTGGTTTTTTCTAGTGGTCAAGTAGAATTCAGTTTCAATTACTGAAAGTGCTATTACTCAACTACTAAGCCACTAAAACTTTACGAAATATATTATTTTTACTTCATTAATTTACTTTTACTGCGTAGGCACAATAAAAGTGCAGAACTTATGGCAAGAGTTAATGATCTATGGCGACAAATTCATTTGCAGATATGGAACGAGAGCAAAGATACAAAAAAAATTTTTGAATGAAGTATTGCATTTCAAAGATGCTCAAGGGGAATCTAGATTTGAGGAATTAGCGACTTTTGCGATTACTCTCTTAAAACTACCTAATTCTAATGCCGATGTTGAGAGACTATTTACCAGAATGAATATAATAAAAAACAAGCAGAGGAACAGAATGAAGTTGAATATTTTAACTGCAATATTAAAAACACGCTGTGGTTTAAGATTGGAAGAAAAATGCTGCAATGATTATGAAATTCCAATAAAAGTTATAAAACAAATTGGTAGCAAAGCATCATATAAATGTGAAACCGACGATGATGGTGCAGACAACAGTTCTTGTACGTTGATTTACTGACTTAAAATATTTTATTACGTCATATTAAAGAACATTTTTTACTAATACAAGTAATAATAAATGAATATTGTTTTCTTTCGTAAAAACTAAAAAAAAATGTGTAAATTTTAGCGATTTTTAGAGTAGGGCCGATTTTTGTTAGTAGTTTTCTGGTGGTTTTAGAAGTTGGATCTGGTGGAGAGCTAGTTGAACTGTTGGCAACACTGCCCACGACTAGTTGCTGTCAAAGTTGTCAATTTTCAAAACTATTGCAGCAGAGTGTTTTCGTTATTTCTTTTGTATAGTTTCTCTTCCAAATAATGTATTAACAAACAAACAATTATGGATGAAACATATTCGGAGAGTGACGTGTCGCTCTCTCCCTCACAAATATTGGAACGTTTGCAAGTTTTGCGACAACTTCAGTTGCTACAGCGCGGGAAGCTACAAAAACAACGATTGGAGTATAAAGAAACCTCTGAAACTTCATCAAGTATCACTGAAATAGTAAGCCATTTTAGCAACAGCACCAGTTATAACACATTTCGTAGTTTGCTGCAGTCATCTAATGATATTTCTAATGAGGGTACACCAAGAGTTAATACCAGCGATCTATCGCATAAAGTGCAAGAAAGAGACTTAATAGAAGGTGTTTCAGTACTGAATCTATCTCAGGAGTCGGAGTTTATAGTCAGTTCTCCCTTGTCGAGTCGGAGTAGAGCCTCAGCTCCATCCAGGAACCAAGTTATTCAAGAAGTTGATGAAGCACCTCAATCAGTTCCACAACAAAATGCAAGTAACAAAACTTCTGTTAACTCTTCTATAAACAAGAATTTATTACTAAAAAAGCAAATATCATTAGATGAGAAGCCTATATTATCTCCTAAAAAAGATTTTGAAGCATTGCTGCTAGAAAAGTTACAGAATGAAAGGAATGTACCTGAACCGAAAAGCCCGGAGAGCAATAATTCTGTCAAAGCCTATAACAAAAAACCTTTTTTAAAACGAGGTGAAGGAATAGCTCGGCTTGGACTGAAGAAAAATGATTTTGTTATACAAAACACAAAATCCCTGCCATGGAAGAGAAAATCTTTTCAGACTAAATCTGAATCACTTTTGAAATTAAGCCTAAAAAAACTGAAGGAACAAAAAGATGAAGTGCAGATTGTCAAACCAAATAATGTTCAGAAAGACAGAACAAATAATGTCCAAAAGACTGTGTCTAATAAACCTCAAAAGTTAACTAATAATAATGTACAAACAATTAACAATACTGATATGCAGATTTCAGAACCTTCTCTAATTACAACTGATGTAAGGCAAGCAAAATTAACCAGAAAGACTCATCTTAGAGTTTCAGATTATAATGATGAACCATCAGAATCTGTCGGTAATCATACAGAAAAACATCAGAATTTAGATTCTATAAGTACAAACAGTAGTAATATTGAAACAGTAAATAAAATGGCATCAAAAGGCCAATTCCTGAAAAATAAGCACCCCCTTGTAACTAACAAAGGTAAATCCTGGGCTGCAGTATTAACTAAGGAACAAAATGATTTCCTCAGCCAACTGAAACAGAGTGATTATTATAAGAACTTTGCTTCTCCTACAAAAAGTGTTGTTTCTGACGTCAGTTGTGACGAGACTATGACAAGATTGTGTTTTGAGAGAGAAACTGCAGAACAAAATATGTTTGAGCTGCTAGAAAACAAAGTTACACACGAGAGCTTTAATTTAGAGAACTCTTTTTTTAACCGCTTCCTCAGAAGTAACTTAGAATGTTCTGGAGAAAGCACACCATTGGTACTGCAAAAATGTTTGTCTCAAAATCCTGAACTGAGGCATATTTTTCCTGAATACAATGGTAAAAGGAGAAACAATAACTCCCACAGTGATGCTGAAACATGTAGTAATTATTCTGACTGTTGTAGTGATGCATGCTCTTCAGCATCATGCTGTTCTTGCAAAACTGTTGAACACTCTAAGGAAACGCCAGAAAAACGAAATGAAAATAAAGAGAAGAAAAGAAAGAGTATTGATCCAAAAAGCAAAGAAGTCAAAATTACGCAAAAGGAGGTTGATACACATGAATGTCATGAAGACACAATGACAGAAACTAACGCTATGAAAGCAAATATTGCGGAAATGAATGCGAAACTAATTTCTACAAGTGAACTGTTAAAAGACAGATTATGTGAATTAGAAGACGAAATAGAAACATTTAGAAAGGAAAATGCGAGTTTGGCTAAATTACGAGAAGAAGTTGATCAAGACAGACAAAAATTTTATGAAGAAAAGGCAGCTTTCGAACAGAAGTTCAGTGAAGAAAAGGTCCTATCAGAGTACTATCTAGCAGAGGAAAAGGAAAAACTAAATAAGCAGAAGCAAATGTACGAAAGATATGTGAGAGAAATGAGAGGTCGACTGAACAAGAAAGAGAAAGATGAAGTTGTTAACTTGAAGAAGGAAATAAATGACCTCAAAGATGAGATCAGACTTAAAGACGCGAAGTCTACCTCCACAATAGCCAGACTTCGGAACCAAATAAAAATTATGGAGAAGGAGAAGAAAGACTTGCAAGAGGAGGTAGAGAAACTAAAAAAGCAAAACAGACGAATTCAACACAGCAATGAAGTTACAAGAAGATTGACTAATATAAAATATCTTGAAGAAATAAACAAAAAGTTAACAAATATGTCCAATAAAGATTCACACCCCAAGGTAAGCGTTGATCGCGATGTGAAGTATAAAGCCTATGAAATTGAGAGACAAAGCAGGAGTAGAAGAGTTGAACCAGTTCCTAAAGGCACCATAAGACCTAGGGCAAAAAGTGTACCTAATTTAAATGTTGCTTCTAGGTATGCTAAATACTTCAGCCAAAGAGATACTATTAGCCATATTGATCAGTTGCAGGCCAAACTATCAAATACGGGCAGGCTTGATAATTCTGATGATGAGAACTTGAGAGCTGACAATGATACTATTTCAAACGAATCCCTTATTGATGAAGATGACAGAAATGAAGATAACAATAATTTAGAAAAGATATACATTGAAAGATTTAGAACATCACCCAAAAGTAATAGATCTAGCAGGTCTAGTGGTTCAAGTTTCAACTTTGAACTTAATTTGAATGAGCCAAACATAAATGAGAATGCTAAAGGCTTCTTTATCCAAAAATCGAGCTCAGGTTCGTCGAGAAATTCCAAGTCTCCAAAAAGAACAATATCACCATGTTTCAGCAATAATGAAGGAAGTAAGAATAGATCAAAGTCTCCAGTATCTATACTAACTAACAGATCAAATAGTAATAAATCACCTCCTTCAAGAAACTCTGTAGAGTACTTATCCAATAATTCTGGCTCAAACATCTTGCAGAACAGATCCAAGTCTCCAACATCTGCCTTCAACCATTCCTCTCTAAAATCTGTAACTGTTATCCACAATGAACAGTACAGAGATAAACTGCTGACTTTAAGCCCGGAACCATCAATAAGTAAGACTAATTTTAGTAGAGCCAGCTTGAACCCTACAGAAATAAAAAAACCAGATGGTTCTAGGGAATTGCGGTTTTCAAATGGCAATGTTAAATACATATCATCAGATGGCAAGTATAGCAAGTTTGTGTACTACAATGGAGATATAAAGGAGAACTTTTATAATGAGGGTAGAATAAAGTATTTCTATGCTGAGACTAAAACATACCACACTACTCATGCTGATGGCTTGGAAGTTTTGGAGTTTCCTGAGTGAGTATCTTGTTACAAGGATCTTCTTGGTCCATTTCATATAAGGTTCTCATTAATTTGCTCTCCCCTAAAAATAAAGCTTTAACAATACAGCAAAGTACTTAGTTCTGAAATAAATGACTTATGACTTTAAAAAAAACTGAATAGTTATTGCCCACACATTATATTGCGTAGCAACTATGTGTGGTGGTTACCAGGCAATATACATAAATCCTCTATACAGCCATCCACAATAACTCATACTTTACACTCGATGCAGAAACCACACAAGGCCAACTGCCTTTTGCAGAAATATTCTAACGAGATACCATGGCCCCGGTGCTCAAGGGCAACTGAAGGGATAGGCTGGTTTTGGATGACTGACACTCCCTTCATTTGATGATTTTCCCCCGAAAACAAAGGCCCTAAATCCCTAAGTTTTGCCCACAATGGTATGGCAATAATTTTCGACTATGTCCATACTGCATACATATAGAATGAGACTATGTTACACAGACATAGATTTCTAAACTTACTTATGATTAGCTTCGTTTTTACACGACCGCGCCCGAAGTAGGATTATCTTATTTATCTTCCAGCTGCCTAACTTTATTTTTATATTGTGTTCCAGTGGTCAAGTTGAAAAGCGCTACAAAGACGGTTCATCAGAGATCCGGTTGCCAAACGGCAGCGTCCGGTACTTTGACCCGAAGAACGAGCATGTTCGTGAAGAGTGGCGGTTTCCGGACGGCGCTGCACTCACCGTGGCCGCCAGCGGGGAACAGCGCATCGTGTTCAGTAACGGACAAGTTGAAGTACATGCTAAGGATCATAAGGTGAAGAGATTATTGTTTTACTAGCTTCTGCCCGCGACTTGTTCGCGTCCTATCTATAGATCCTGATTCTGTAGGAACTCCGGGATGTCTATTCAAGTATTTATTTGCAATCCATAATGTATGTACATTAGTACATACAGGTGGAATAAAATTATAAGAAATAATTATGGACCTTGTCGGGCACAGCAAAATTTAAAATAGGTAGGAGAGAGGACTATCTACTTACTAATATCATTCAGATCCGTTCAATAGTTTTTGCGTGAAGAGTAACAAACATCCATACATCTATCCTCAGAAACTTTCGCATTTATAATATTAGTAAGAAAACAATTTTTTGGCGTGGGGGCATTTTCTTCGTAAATCGTAATTCCTAAGGAATATTGGGTTAAAGTGTTTGTCAGATAGATAAGATAAGATACTTTATTTTTAGAGATGGGCCGAATGTGGTTTGAACCGAATCCGAATTTCGGCCGTACATTCAGTTAAAAAGTTCGGCTGAATTTCGGTTCAATTTCGCGCGCTTTCTTGAGAGCGACACGTCGTGACTTGTTTACGCATTTACTTCAATTATTGCAAGATGTTCCCTAACATGCGTTATTTGGCTCGAATATATATTTTATCGTCTCCTGGAAGTTCTGTATATTCTGAGCGACTTTTTTCGGAGGCAGGAAACGTATACGACAGAGTCTTTGGTGTTTTTGCACCATAACCTGCCTCTTGTAAATTTTAAATGTGAGTGAGTAGATAGATGAGAAAAGTTTAATATGATTGTTGAAAAAAAATACCCTTTAATTGAAATAAAAAATACTTGATGTTAATGAATGTTTAGTTTGTGAATCAAAAACGTGTTGTTTTTACTCAATTTGCGAATTGTAATCTAGATGTTTGTTAGATTAGAAGTTTATTTAATTTTTGTAATAGTATGTCTAATATTAATTAAGCAGAGATTTTCAAGACTAATAAGAACTAATGATTTCATTTGAAATTTACATTTACAATGTTTGTAACTAAAATAAATGACCATGAGTGAGTAAAAGACATAATTTTATTTTACAGTAATGCTATTCTAATTCTATTAAATTTCAGGTAAAATAGTGCAAGTAGGTATTATTTTTCTTGTGCCGAATGTTCGGCATCTGAGCCGAATTTCGAAGTTCGGTTCAAGCTGCCGAAGTTCGGTTGAACCGAATGTGATCCGAATTTCGGCCCATCCCTGTTTATTTTGCAAATATGGGTAGTACAATAACATGTGGTGTAAGGGTACAATGTGAGTTCAGTCACATTTTACCAGTAGGCATTCAAAGGTACAAATAATTTAATTCACAAATGTAATTCAATTGTAAATGACATTATGCAATAATTTTTTTTTTTTTTATCAAATGTATAATTGATTATTAAAACTAAAGAATAATATGGCTTGAGAAACTTTGTTGTTATTTATTATTTTCGTCGTTTCGGCCTTTTGTCTTGCTGAGCAGTTGTGGTTTTATTTGAATAACTAGCTGTTGCCCGCTACTTCATTCGCGTGGGAGTTTTTCCCGTGTAAATTCCGATCCCGTGGGAAATTCCAATAATCCTTTCTTAGTGCTCCACACACCCCAAGGAACATACATGCCAAATTTCAGCTTCTTGCGCCCAGTAGTTTCGGCTGTGCGTTGTCTGTCAGTCAGTAACGGAAGCGTTTTATATAATTGCATTATTTTCTTTAGAATGACATTTTTAAATTCGTTATATCGCTGCTTAAATTCAAAAGGGCCACAAGTCGAAAAGTCACTTTTTTACAGGAGAGCCCGTCAAAGTTTTGATATATGTTTTTGTTTATTATTTTATTATTATTATCATCGGATGTATATTTTAAGCTTCTATTTGTCTTTAATTTGATATTTCCTATAAGTTTTACCCAGTTAATAAAAACATCACATAAGTCCCTTTTGATTATAAAAAAACATATATAATGTTTATGAATTTTATATATAAAAAGCCACAACTCAAACAGAAAATAAGTTTTATTGTGGCATTTCGTATACTGTTTTTTGTTTATTATACTACTTTTTATTTATAACTAAATGGTAGCATATTGGCAATACCTTGCAATAAAATTACAAAAAATCAACCATAAAAAGATACAAAACAAATAAAAAACGTACATTTTTTAATGTACTTTTAGAGATAATCTCACGATATCCAGAATTTTGACTGGAATAAGCAATATCGACACCTAACTATGTCACATACAAAAACAAAACTTAAAATTACATCAGCTCCTAAAGAAAAAATGTACTTAAGTTAACAAAACACAAATTGCTTATAAATCTCTAGCACACCATGTTAACAAATTATTAAAATGCTTATTTTCGTATCTAAATTAAATCTTCTCTTAAAATAAATCATAGGCGACGTAAATCTTTGAGTTACAATGAGATATAATATTATGCAAAGTTAAGGTATTTTTCGGAATGTGGCCCCTTTTTCACAAAACAAACGTGCGCTCGCACTGACTGCAGGGTCAGTGCAAAAAGGGCTGTTGTGCGATTAGCTCCATTTTAATGCGAAAATACTGGGTGTCTTTTTCGAATATGAAAAAGAAGGCAGAATTGATACGATTTTTGCTTTAAAAAGGATTTGTAATTTTTTCGACTTGTGGCCCTTTTGAATTTAAGCAGCGATATCTTTTGAATGGAGTGTCCGATTTTAATAATTTAAAAAGTATTTTACAGGTATTATTAGTAATATTTACACTTTTATCAACTTTAAAATGCAAAAACGTAGTTATAGTGGCATAACTACAGTAGTTGGACATATGGTATCGCGGACTTTTTGTACATATTGATAAGTTCTATAATACTGTAGAACATTTTTTTTTTGTTCTATCATCAATAGTTTCCACAGCGCACGCGATGACAAATTTTTATGACTAATTTTTTCACACCTTGGGTTACATTATTGCATTTTTATTAAGGATTCCTATTTTTTAAATGTAATATAGCCTAATGTCACTCAGTGAAAATGCAGCTTTCTAATGGGGAAAGAATTTTTGAAATTGGTCGAGTAGTTTTTATATGAAAACGTTACAAACATACATACAAAAACACAAATGTTTCCTCTTTATAATATTAGTTTATATAACTAGCTGACCCGCCGAACTTCGTACTGCCATATTTTATTTTGCGTATTTGCTCACAGTTTAAACTTTTCCAGGACATTCACAAAAATTTTAAAACTAAATAATTAATTTTCAGCGTCGCGAGTTTCCAGACGGCACAGTGAAACTAGTCTACAATGATGGCACATCTGAAACGCGGTACGCTTCAGGACGCGTGCGCATCAAAGACAAGCATGGCAACCTCATTATGGACTCGTCCAACAGATGAAGTTATTCGAATTTGCACCTTGTTGACTGTATACTAATGTTGATATTGTTATGAAGTGCCTTGAATACTTTATCACTGTTGAACTGTTAGCATCTTATAATTAATTATTTATCTATATAATTTGATAATTGAATTTTTTTGTCATTCTTCATTGACACAATCTTCTTTCTACATTTGGTAAAATTTCTAGTTAATTAACTCGCTCTATTCTATTATTAACATAATTATGTTTTCTTTAAATTATTCTTTAGTCAGTCTTTTCACTCTATACCCACTATGCATGTGACATTTTATAACAGTTTAATTGTGATAAAGAGCTACTTGTTTTATATGTATGTGATTACTTTGAATGACCAGTGTTGAATGTTGTTTATACGAAAATTTTATTTAAGTTGTAAATGTTTGTAATCATAACTTTTGTAAGGACAATGTCGGATTTAATAAAGAATGTTATATTATATGTCTTTGTCATGTTTTTAAGCTTAAGTGTGAAACGTTGCGCGTTGTAATGGACTATTACTTCTCACCTATTTAATTAAGTATGACGTCCATTAATTATTGAGTCAGGTACTCATATATAGTGGTGGTCACTTTAAATAAAAGTCAACCTAGATAATATACAACTTTAATACTAAATCTACATTACAATAAAGTTCTAATTCAACTGGCAGATATTTGGTAGCGCGTTTGCGAGGTCGGCTTGGGAATGCCCTCTAGTTTGAAGTTGATAGGCTTCATGGAGTCTTCAGTACCGAAGATCTTCTTAAGTGCTTCCCTAGCAGCCATCTCCTTTGCGATCGCTACTGTTTCGCCAAAACCTGGAATGTATATATTTGCCTTAATATAACGTAAAAGAATAGCCACTTTGCAAGTAGAGACCAATGCCTGCCGGGGTTGCGGGAATGTACTAACGAAATACCGCAGCCCCGGAACAGGGAACAGTCTGACACTCCCCTCCGCTCCAGCTAGAGCGGGAGAAGTCACTCGATGAGTATCCCGCCCGAAAAATAAAAGCCACTTAGCAGCGACTAGAACTCCTTATTTCGTGATTGTCTGGCAGTTTGAATTATTATGTGATTTACCTAAATTTCAAGACTTGGTATTGTTTGTGGTATTAACACCATGAAAGTGCCGAGTTGAGATACATATAGGTACGATAGCTGATTAATGTTAGCATTGTAGGGAAAGGTTCACTCGATCGTGATCATGTAGTACTTTCCTCAAGATATTATCTCCTCACACATTAACCTACATGGTTCTCATGTAACCAGTGACCACCATTGTATGACTGTCAGAGACTCAAGTTTCTTTTGGTGTTTCTTCCCAGGGTAGTCAGGTACGAAAAACCTGCCTCATTTAGTTTCAATTTACGAATAAATGAGAAAAGTGTTACCTAACTGAACGAAAACGGAAACGTTGCAAGGGTAAATTGCGGCTAAAATTCGTCGTCTCGATTCATGGGCCAGAGCCAGTTTATGGAACGATTAATTTCCGTACATTTTGTCTAGTTCTTGACATAGATTTTTGATGACTTGCAATCATTTCTTTTACAAACTCCTTGACCTGGCGAACTTTTTAACTTTTCCCAGACTTCCACAAATATTTTATAACCAAATTAGCCAAATTATTCCAGCCATTTTCAAGTTTTAATGAGACGTTGCTGGGAATCCTTCCAGGTTCTCTTATGGAGCGCCACTTCGGATCAACTTTTCCAGGGCCGGCCTCGGCGGCGTGATCCATCCTCGGGCACCCATTGTGCAGATATCTTTACTCAGCGACTGTCATGCATGCGGTCAACGTGACCCACCCAATCCCATTTGAGCCTGGCAGCCTTTTTACCTACGTCGATTATACCTGTGATGGACCGCAGTGTTGTGTTATGGAACACATTCTATATGAATAATATATTTTTTTTCAACAAAAACCCACCTGAAGACACCATTTTCTTGTCTATATAAAGGCCAACTCTATAGCAAGCCAGCAGTGTGTTCCTGCCAGTCTCGCCGATCAGCCGGGGTTCTAATTGACCACCGTCCTTCTTTACTATTGATGTCAGCATGGACCAAGGATCCTTTATTGGCAGGTAATCATTGACGTCTTGTCCTGAAACATTGATAACCATAGAATTATCATATTATTATGACAAAACAAAATTATTATATCTATATTCATTACTAGCCTGCGGCTCTGCTCGCGTGTATCAGATGTTCCAGTTTCCGAAACTAATTACAGCCTATATGTTGCCCAGACTTAATAGCAATTTAAAAAAAAAAATTCCATTCAAATCTGTCTGGTATGTCCAGAGATTAGTGTGTACAAACAGATAAACATTTTATTTTAAATTCTTGCTCTTACTGTTTCTAAGTCTCCCGCAATCATTTTTTTTTGTAAATATATTGAATGGACACACTTTACTGTTTTATTATATCGATTTTGTATATCTGTGTGTCACAGTACATTTTCTCTGAATGATGAATCCTGTAATCATAGTCAGCGGAAACTATGTACACATGAACTTGTAAGACGAAAATGTACAAATGAGTAACTCAAAAAAAAGAGAGTAATAAGCCATTAAAGATAATTAATCTGTTTTCACTGTGAGTTTACTGTATTGTTTATGTACATTTTATTGTTAACTGGTTCTATAATAATTATTTTTGTCATGTGTATTCCCTATTAACATAGATAACGTAAGTGTTATTGGACAACAAACCTTGTAACTGAGTGATGACAAAATCTCTAACAAAGTGTGCAGCCCTCTCTTCTCCTGAAGAGTCCAGTAAGGCACCAACTATAGCCTTGAATGTGTTTGCTAGTATGAAGTTGTCTACTGGATATTCCTGGAAAGAAAAGTAGCCATATAAAATTCCGGGAATGTTCTAACGAGATACCGCGGCCTCGGAACGCAAGGGCTACTGAAGGTGCAGGGTACGTTTTTAGCCTATAGAAGTCTGACACTCCCGCTCCACCTACAGCGGGAGGAGACATTTGATGATTTTCCCGCCCAGAAGAAAAAAAACAGCCATATAAAATTGTCATTAAATACTTTTTAAATGTGTACACTTGCCTGAGAAAGTAATAATAAAATAATTTTTGCTACTATTATTTACCTACCAGGGATTTATGTACACATTTAGTTCAACCTAAGTAATGTGTTGTAAAAGGTAGCATGAAACTCTTCCTGAGTATTTAAAATTTTTAATATTCATTCATATCATATAGCAAAGTAGTTACTCCACTGTCATAAGAGTACATAACAAAGCCATTATTTACCTACCAGTGATTATGTACACATTTATAGTTCAGCCTTTTGAACCAATTATTATAAAGTGCACATCCTAATTCTAATATATTTGAGAGTGTTGCAGTCTTACTTAGTTTTTAACATCCATATGTAGATGATCACCCATAATTATAATATTAGCTTTCTGCACTTATCTGCCATCATGTGCAAGTGAGCCCTCTTTTAAATTACTTTTTGTTTTCTTGGCAGTGGTAAGACAGCCAGTGTGCCCCTTTTTCATGGATAGAATCATCAATGGACTTGTCCCACTCTGAGTGGAGCAGAAAGTAGTGTCAAGTTTTACTGACTAAAAACCCCTCCTGTTCCTTGAGTTGCATTTGGGGACATGGTATCTCATTAGAACATTCCTGTAACCCATTACCATGGTACCCTTAGATTTAACTTTGTGTACAGAGATGTGTATCTATCCATTGAAAAGAAATACAATGATGATGATGTCACCTGCTTCGTGTCTGACGATGGCGACTCTGGCTATCTCCTGGCGTGTGCTCAGAATTGGCTGGCGAATCCGAATTTCGACTTGAACACCCGGTTGCAAGTAGAACAATAGAGTTTACCCTTATTGTTGAAGGTATAATTGTAGGAAGGTTTAGGTTGGTTCTTGCGGATGAAATACAATACAACCTTGACAGACACATCAGTAATTATCAAAATCAATACTTACAGCAGCTAGAATAATATCTTTGGTGCCTAAATGCAAGGACACATTTGATAGTGTGTCCTCACTGGTTAGAAACTTTTTGACTCCCTTCACACCTTCAATGGGGAATTTTGGTAACACCACCTCCAGATAGTTCAGAATGTAAGCATTTATGAACTGGTCACCTGAAATAAAAATTACTTCTTTGAACACTTCTTCTTCTTACTGTGTGGGTAGTAACATCTAACAACCCCATACACCCTAGTGCCAGTTTCTAGACCGCGTCAAAGTCCACTGACATGGTCTATTTTGACAACCGCCTTTCGGCGACTGGGACCACCGGCTTATATGTGTCTTCCGAAGCACAGAAGCATCTTTTTATCAGACAATCAGGTGATTCGGGCCTGCAATGTCCTAGCCAAACTGGAAACAACTTTACAAAGTATGCTTCCCGCGGGAATTGAACCCATGACCACCGGGTCACAAACAAACACTGAACATCGGGTATTATATAAGGAATGGTGTGTCATAAAAGGATGTATGAAACTCTTCCTGAGTATTTAAAATTCATAATATTCATATAGCGAAGTAGTTACCCCACTGAATAAGTTTTAGACAATTAGTATGCCATAACAGAATATTTATTTGAAAACATTACCTTGTAATTTTTTTTTGTTCTATATCCTTTTTATATACTAAATACTAATAATCAAACTTTAGACTTTAGTGATGATACTTGATCATTATCTATATAAGAAATCATTTAATCCAGTCAACTATGTAGGTACTCAGTTTTGTTAAAGAACCTATAGTTAGACTGTCAGTATTTACTTATGTTCAATCCCCTGCTGGCATTGTATATTAGAGAAAATCTATTGAATTAATTTTAGTGGCACCATGTATGCATTAAAAGTAGGTTCATTATAAAGTATTTAGATTATTTTATTACCTATCTCTATTAGCTCTCTGTTGTCCTTCATTTTTATATCAAACTCCATTTCTTTTTGTTTCATCTCCTCCTTTATAACATAAGATCTGTCTGTGAATGCCTGAAGGAGCAAATCTGAGTCGAAGTCTTCATTTAGACGCTGTGCAAACGCGTATAGTTCAGCTTCTAAGTTCCATTCGAGGAAGGTATTTCTTGGGTTTATCTTCTTCCCACCAAGCTTTTTTTCACGACGTTTGAACTCCATGAGAGTTGGGGCAACCCATCGATGTATCTTTTGACCTACAATATATTAATTTATTATGATTAAACTTCATTAATATCACGGATATTAATGAAGTTAGAAGAATATCATGAAGTTAAGTAACTTGAACGTCGCTGTAAAAAAACTCACCTTGAGCAGTTATGGGATGAATTCTAACCATTTTCGCAAAAAGCGGCACGCAGCGTCTTATTAGAGCCATGTTTATAACAAAAAATAATCAATTTATCTCAATATATTTGAATTCAAAACATCGCAGGCAAGATTCACAAAACAAACGTCAGAATTTGAGGTTAGTTTTTCTTAGGGATGTAAAAAATTATCGATTATGGAAATAATCGATTAAAAACGATTTTATCCAAAGAAAAATCAATTTTTATACGTGATTTTATTTTCATGAATAATCGATTTTTTATAATCATTCAATCAATTATTACCGATTTTTCATCTGCAACCCCCAACATTAAGTTTGGTCTTCTGGCCTGGAGCCCGGAACACGAACTACCAAAGAATACTATCTCCATAATACTACATTAATGCTATCTGTGCATCTATGATGGCATTCCTTCTGTGCTTTTGAAACAGTTTAGTTGATTCATTTAATCAAACATTCACTAGATAGAGTTAGTCAACGAACTGTACCTACTATTTTACCGACATATATGTCATTCATAATTCGTTGGTGAAACTTCATTGTTCAAATGACAATTTCGGAAGTTTTTCGTGACAAAAAGTGTTTAGTGTTATTAAAAGTCTCGTTTTTTCGGTTGCTTCGGCTCCAGCAGAGATTATTCTCGAAAGCTGGCGCCATATACAAAGACCAGGAACCGAATATTACCCAAACGCTTACCTAAGCTGTTATTCCTGAACTCGTTACCTGCGGATTTCTTGTTTTTTTTTTTTTGAATAATTTACTTTTGTTGATTTTGTGTGAAAAAAAATTAATTGAAACTTTTTATAATTTGATTGTTATAAAACTTTAATTTGTGTAGATTATATATGTAAATAAAAACTTTTTACCAAAAAAAAAATTAAATCGATTTAATTTTTAAACTGCAAAGTGAAAAATAACTTTAATTTCGGTAGTCGGTGTCTTTAGTGTTGTATTTTCGTTTTTTCACTCTTTTTCGTTGGTCCATTTATAATTTACCTCGTTACAAAAGTCTAAATGTCAACTACTTATAACCTTTTACAAAATATTGCTTTTCCCAGTGCTAGGCCGTTAATTGTTGAGGAGTTCTCCTGGTACTTCATCATCAGCTCACTTCACCATATGCATTGTGACGAGCATATTGTGCCTAATAACCATATTCAAGTAATCGAAGCGGAAGCC
This sequence comes from Tholera decimalis, assembly GCA_943138885.2. Lineage (NCBI taxonomy): Eukaryota > Metazoa > Arthropoda > Insecta > Lepidoptera > Noctuidae > Tholera > Tholera decimalis. Next base: position 22,414,154 of record OW964568.2, on the reverse strand, counting down.
ATGAAATACTTATTATTCCTACTTATATATTGAGTAGTTTCAGTACTTTTCGAATACAACACAAGTTACTACATATAAAAAATACTCAAATCAGGTGTGCCTATAATATTTGAAGAGTTCCTTTGATTTCTCCAAAATCCCATCATCAGATCCTGACTTGGTGACAATGCGACCAACTTTGAAGTATATATACCCTTTTGAACACAAAAAGATTTTTTCAAATCGGTTGAGCCGTCTTTGAGTAATCGGTGATCATACATAAAGAAAAAATATACGCGTTGAATTGAAAAACTTACTATTTCTGTTTATTTTTAAAATTAATAAATCTATAGATATAATATTTATGGCATTTATTTTGAAATTAATTGATAAATTAGGAAAAAAATCGATTAATATAACAAAATCGATTATTTTCTTAAGAAAAGTCGTTTATTTATTAATCGATTTGTCATGTTAAATAAATAATCGAATAATTAAAAACCGATTTTTTATGTATAATGTTACATCCCTAGTTTTTCTTCTCTGTGGTTTTTAGATTTTATTTTTATTTAGTGTTGCTAGCTTTCTATTCCTACCATTTCTTTTGAAGTATACAAAGTTTTTATACATCAAATAAATGATGAACACTCAACGTCCCAAAACCGCCCCCATAAAATGAGTGCTTAATAATTAATTCAAAATTATGCGCTCATTTCAAATAGTTTCAAATGTTCTGTGACAAATTGTAAAAATATTACGTAAAGAAGGCTAAGGCCGTGCGCGCAAAAAAAAAAATTGTACAATAATAAATAGGAGAATTGATTTCTCCTATTTATTATTTTACAAATTTTTTTGGGCTCCTGAAACTTATTAACAATTACCCCGCAGTAATAGTATAATAGGTTTTTGTTATAAGAAAAACCCTAGTTAATAAAGAAATTGTTAAATATATGAAAACAAACACACACCCATGCATAACAAATAAATAGCATGAATGTAATGACTTATTGTAAGCAAAATTCTCTAATATGTTATCTGAACCATGCCGATTATTAAAACGCATTCAAAGCTTTAACGGAAGTAAAATACAAAAACCATAAAAAAAGAAACTGCACGAGAATAAGGCATAATATACGATAAATCAAAGCCAAAAACACCACCGATTATTAACCTAAAATTTAAGTAACTTCTTTACGAACATTGGTTAGGCATTTCTCTACTACGCTGTAAAATAATCAAAATAAGTAAAAAAAAACATTATTTTACATTGATCTTCCATCCAGGTTAAAATGGTTGATAGATTCAATAATGAACTATTGTAGTGACGGTGACGTCTCGTCGTCGGAACCCCTTACGCACGCATGCTGCGGGTTTATTCATGCATGTTTATTCTTTTTTGTACATTTGACTTTTCAACGTATTTTTCTTTCTGTCATCTCAAGCAAAAAAGTTGGCTAAGTGCGAGTCAGACTCGCCCATGACAGGTTCCGTAGTAACTTCGCAAAATAACTTTGTTTTTCATAGTGTTTGTATGAAAAACAAAGTTATATTTGCGGTTTTCGAAAATGTGTATGGAGTACTGCTCTCATCTTTGGGATGGATCTGCTAAATACCAACTGGTGGGATGGATCTGCTAAATACCAACTGGACGCGCTTGAGTCTATCGAGAAGTGGGCCAAGAGACTCATTGACAACGAAGCACTGGTCGAGTCAAAGTTCCAGAGCCTTGAACATCGACGACGAGTTGCAAGTCTATCTGTTTTCTATGGGTTACATTTCGGGGAGTGTGCGATGGAATTACACAGTCTAATTCCGCCAAGCCCGTTCCATCATCGGATTACGAGATAAACGGCGAAGCGCCATCGTTACATGGTGGACATCCCACCCATACGCACAAAACGTTTTGGGAATACCTTCATTGTGCGTACGACTAAGGAGTGGAATTCCCTGCCGGAGTCTGTGTTTCCCGATAGCTATAACCTAGGAGTCTTTAAGTCAAGAGTGAATAGGTTACTTTTAGGTTAGCGTGCTCCATCTTCGACCACATACACTTTTGTTTTTTCAAACGCGAACCTATTTATAATAAAAAAAATGTGCTATATCTCAAAAACTGCTGACCCGATCTCGTTTAAACCAATTTTCGTTGAAAGTTTATATTAATATCTAAAGCAAATATTTTTTTTTAGATTTTACACCCCATTATTATAGAAGTTAGAGGGTAAGGACACATTTTATCACTTTGGAAGCGTATATCTTTTAAATGATTGGCTTTAAGTAAAAGTAATTTTAGAAACCTTAATGTCATTTTAAAAGAGCTGTCTATAAATACCACACATGTATAGGTTTGACGAAAAAAATATTTTTAGTTTCAGTTCCATGTATGGGGAGCCCCCTTATTTTTATTCATTTTTGTCTTTAAATCGAAAAGCGGTTCACAGAATACATCTATGATCTATCTATTAAGTTTCACATGTATAGTACTAATAGTTTGCGAATAAAGTGGCTGTGACATACGGACGGACGGACAGATAGACCGACAGACAGACATGACGAAACTATAAGGGTTCAGTTTTTGCCATTCCGCTACGGAACCCTACTAAAAATTAAACATATTTTCTTAGAGGTTTCCGTAATTTATAAAAACCCCTAAACTGTAATAGTAATATTTTATTTGTCAATTGACATTGTTGTCGATAGCCTACGTTAGTGGATCTACACAAACACATCACTAACTCCTCGCAAGAGTCAGTGGCCGGACTACGCGATCAAACCGCATAGTATAATATCGTTTTGTTATTTTTACATTGCTTGTCCAGTTACTTAGTGACGTACTTAGGTAGTGGTTAAGGTGCAATATATTTATAGCACAAAAGTAGTACAGTCGCTGTGATATTTGAAAACTGAAATAACATAGTAAAAGCAAGAAATATTTTACGATTTTTTGTTTTTCATGATTTTAAATACAAATATTGTAAAATACTTGTAAGGTAAACGCACCAGTAATGGACAAGGAACCAGTAATGAACAAAAAATAAAAAAATCATCTAGAATAAGGATATGAACCAGATTTTTTACATAAGCATAACTGTAACATAGGCTATAGATACTAAAATTTTATTTAATTCGGTCTAATAAATAATAAACTGCGTGAGTACAAAGTGTTCCTGTGATTGTACATTTTTATTAACGGCTCTTCTTAAGGAAATTGTTAGTGCGGTGAGTAACAAGATTCACCTATATTCTGGTATTGCTTTATTTTATTCAGAATGTGTTTTGTTTGTCGGATTAACCATGAAATTAAGACAAAAACGCAGTGTTGTTACTCCAAAGATTTTACTTGTTTGTTGATATTTTATTGATGTTTATAACTAGTGCGCTGTAATTCAATAGTTCCAATAATGGACAAATGTCGAAACTTAATTTTACTTTTGTGTATTCAGATTCTTAACTAATTTGACTCTAATTATTATTCTTTACTATAAGCTAGTTGCAAATTATAAAAATGTTGATGTGTACCAGTAATGGACGTATGTGTCCATTATTGGGTATTTCATACGAATCCAGTTATGGACATTGATATAAAATGATACTGATTCTTTATTTTAGAAATAGCTCCTAAAAAGATTATACGGCTCAACAAATAGGCTGAGCTATCGGCTAACAGTCAAAAACATTTTCAAAAAATTTAATCGGCTTCAAACCAAAAAACAACGGTACTGCACTATAGAGCGAAAAAAATATAATTGCACTACCTACAAAGTGAAAAATAATCTTAAAGATTTTTCATTGGATGTCTAATTCCATTTAATATATGGGTAGGGACCTACTCACATAGCTAAAGTCAGTGCTAAGATAAATGAATAGGTTTGATCACCTCGGGCTTGCCCAAGAATACGGAGTAGGTACTTAGCCTAACAAAACTATTAATCGGCTTGGCATGTGACATCTAGAAATGGTTTCCGGGAAGCACTTGCTGTTTCCCTTGACATCTCCAAGGCCTTTGAAAGGGGCTGGCACGATAGCCTTATAGCTAAGCTTCCTCCTTTCGGTTTACCCACTCAACTGTGCGTTTGGATTGAAGACTTCCTGAGAGCTCGGTCCATTCGAGTGGTCATTGATGGCTGCTCGTCTAGCAAATTGGCAATTAATGCCGGGGTCCCACAGGTGTCGGTTCTTTCAGTAACTTTAATCTTGCTACACATTAATGATCTGCTTATGCCCGGTAACTTTGGGTATGCAGATGACAGCACAGTTGCTGAGAGATATGTATCCAGCGGGCATGCTGGTGGGTCACAGATCCGGTCTCTCCATGAGGACATGGTTGGGCGCTTGAACTTGTCCTTGAAGGCTGTCTCCGAATGGGACGATGCCAACTTGGTCAAGTTTAATGCAGCTAAGACCCAGGCGTGTCTCTTCTCCGCAAAAAGGAGCCAATTCAAACCGGCTCCTACTTTCCGAGGTGTAACCGTGTCGATAACCGATCGTATTGAGCTTTTTGGGGTCACTATAACTTCCACCTCAATTTTGGTCTGTTTATCGAGGCTAAGACTCAAATAGCATAAAAATGTTGGGAATCCTAGCAAAGGTCAGAAAATACTTCACACCGGAACAGCTGCTCAACTTGTATCAAGCCTAGGTTCGGTCGTGTATGGAGTACTGCTCTCATCTTAGGGATGGATCTGCCAAGTACCAACTGGACGTGCTTGAGTCCATCGAGAAACGGGACACTCATTGGCAACGATACACTCGTCGAGTCAAAGATCCAGAGCCTTGGACATCGACGACGAGTTGCTAGTCTATCGGATTTTCTATCAGTTACATTACGGGGAGTGTGCGATGGAATTACACAATCTAATTCCGTCAAGCCCGATCCATCATCGGACTACAAGACAAACAGCGATGCACCATCGACACATGATGGACAGTCCACCCATACGCACAGAACGTTTTAGGAATACCTTCATTGTGCGTACGGCTAAGGAGTGGAATTCCCTGTCGGAGTCTATGTTTCCCGATAGCTATAACCTAGGTGTCTTTAAGTCAAGAGTGAATAGGTTACTTCTAGGCAAGCGTGCTCCACCTTCAACCACATCTTCACTTACCATCAGGTGGGATGGTGGTCTATCATCAATAAAAAATAAATAAATAATACTCTGGTTTTATTTAACAATTAGTTTTATGCAACACTAGCGTCATTCATTAGTTTCAGAAGAAATCTCAGATGACTGCGTCGCTCAGAAAGTGGATGGATATGCTCATGATGATGAGTCATTCTAGGAATATTTATGACAAACGTTTTTCACTGGGACTGTACAATGCAGAGTACGTTGACATTACAATGTTATTTTAAATAAACATTTTCAATTTAGATAAAAATTGTTAAAAATAATTAATAAATCATTTTTATTTATTTATTTATTTATTTATTTATAACAAAATCCACAGCTCTTAAAACAATGTTTTATAGTAACTTAAATCCAATCTTACAGCCAATTACGGATTTACAATTTATTCACTAGTAACAAACATGTAGGAAATATTTTTTTTTATAAGATTAACATTATTATACAGTATTAAGAAGTGTGCATGGGGAGTATTAAATGACTGTGTCTTGGTGCGTGCGCGTGTGTGTGTGTGTATGTGTGTGTGTAGGTATATGGTGTATGATGAATGCCTGTAGTGTACCATACTCATACATGTAGTGTACATACTTAAACTCGTACTATTTTACTTCTGTTAGGATCTGATTAGGTAAATCGACATGTACAGAGGATAAAAGTTGCTTCCTAAACATACCTTTTTTGGAGTTAAATATATCCAGATGGGAGAAGTTTTTGTTAAAAGTCCTTAGTATTCTACTAATAACTAAATTCTGAGCGTAGTTTGTACTGGCATGTGGTACATCGAAAAGCTGAGTGTGCCTAGTCCGTCGTGACGGTGTGCTCAATCTCAAAACTAAGTTACTTAGATCAGCGCAGTCTATATTTCCACTACAAATATTATAAAGAAACAGCATGTCCAAAATCGTACGTCTGTCCTGCAAAGGAAGAATGTTATGATGTTTACATGATAGAAGATAATCTTTTTGTTTAAAGCCAGTGCGGTAGTTAATATACTTTACAAATTTAGATTGTATAGATTCAATCTGCTGCATTACATTTAATATTATTTTGTATTACATTTAATATTCGTTTCAATAATTAAAATCATTTACAGCTTTTACATTGATCATAGATTCTTCAATTGGGTAATATTGAATAAGGAGAGGACTTTACTCTTTTAGTAAGTTTAGTACTGAAACTATCACCATATTAGTGAGATTTCAAATATACTATACTTTTTTTCTTAAACTGTCCATAATTGGGGTGTTTATCTTACGAACATAATATGGTAAGTGATTCCATGATTCACAAAGTTTTGGTTTTGGCTTCGGTTTTTGCAAGAAACCACTGAACAACTCGGCATTCTTATAAGTTGTCACGATCGCCGTCGAAGGCGCACTAGTTCGCGGAGACGGCCATTTGCCTGTGACATGTGCCGTGTGACCATGTCGCGCGGACACCGACACGCCCCCTTGCCACTTCTCCTGTTTTTTATATTTCTATGGTCCTGACTGACTGACTGACTGACTCATTAACGCCCAGCCTAAACCCTTGGACCTAGAATGCTGGAATTTTTCACAGAGGTTCCTTTTATAATGTAGACAAGGAATAAGGAAGAATTTTTTGAAATTCAACCCCTAAGTGAGTTAAATAGGGGATGAAAGTTTGTATGGAAAATCGTCATTTTTAGGGTTCCGTAGCCAAATGGCAAAAAACGGAACCCTTATAGTTTCGATAAGTCTGTCCGTCTATCTGTCTGTCCGTCCGTCCGTATGTCACAGCCATTTTATTCCGAAACTATTAAGACTATACATGTGAAACTAGTAGGTAGATGTATTCTGTGAACCGCTTTCCGATTTAAAAAGAAAATTTAAAAAAAAATTAAAATAAAGGGGGGTCGCCATAAATGGAACTAGAACTGAAAATATTTTTTTTCATGAAACCTATGCGTGTGTGGTATCTATAGACAGGTCTTTAAAATGATATAAGGGTTATTAAAACTACTTTTTCATAAAGTCAATCGTTTAAAAGATATAAGCTTCCAAAGTGGTAAAATGTGTGTCCACCCCCTCTAACTTCTATAATAATGGAGTGAAAACACTAAAAAAAATTCACGTCTGTAGAACTTAATGTAAACTTTCAACCAAAATTGGTTTGAACGAAATCGGGTCAGCAGTTATTGAGATACAGCATATTTTATAAAACCGCAAATATAACTTTGTAAATCATACAAACACTATGAAAAACAAAGTTATTTAGCGTAGTTGTAAAAATGTAAATAAGCTAGTTTTAAGAAATTTTTAAGGTTTTTTGTATTCGTCAAATAAATAGACATATTATATTATATTATTATAGTTACTACGGAACCCTTCATGGGCGAGTTTGACTCGCACTTGGCCAATTTTTGAAGTTTGAACCATGAAAATTGGTGGTTACTATTCTGGTTAAAATAAAAAATGACGTAATTCAGTGTTTTTCGAAATTCAACCCCTAAAGCAGTTAAATAGGGGATGAAAGCGGGTAATAAAAATCGTCATTTTTGTAGTTTAAACCCATTGATATACTAAAAACCCAAGATGCACACTCGACGTTTCAAAACCGTCCGCATAAAATGAGTGTTTAATTCTAAATTATGCGCTCATTTCAAATAGTAACGATAAATTTCAATGACCGCGTTTTCAGTGTCAAAACAATGTATTATGGCATCTTTTTTATTTTAGTCGCATAATAAAAATTACCTTGTTGAACAAATAATGGAGTCGATTTTTTTTCTTGTATTAAGTTTATGCTTTATTGTCCATGCTAATATTATAAATGCAAAAGTAACTCTGTCTGTCTGTGTGTTATCTTTTCACGCCTAAGCCACTGAACCGATTTAGATGAAATTTGGCATGGAAATAGTTTAGGACCGTGGGAAGGACATGGGATAGTTTTTATCCCGAAATTCCCACGCGATCAAGATTTACGCGGGAAAAACCTCTACGCGAACGAAGACGCGGGCAAAAGCTAGTATTTAGAATAGATTAAAATAAACTTTATAGTACACCAAAAGTTAAACACATCTATATTACAATAATTAATACTAATTTAGTTTTTGGCAAACACGTATACGTTATATAATATGCTGAAGGAGAAGAGGTCGTCAATTTTAGGGTTTTTTTTAATGTTCTTAAATAAAATAAATAAATAATTTATTGAACATAAAAATATTACATCTTTCAAGTGAAGCCCCTACTCCTATGCTAAGCAAGCCTGTGTTACAGGAATCAGTGTCACTCCAGATACTCGACAACATCACAATCCACATGAGACATAATCTTTTCGTTGATCTACCCTACAATTTCGTTAGTCGGTGCCAAAATTGCTCTTTCATGCAACCATAATCTAGCCGTCATATTTCCCAACTAGCAAAAAGTGGTTTTTAAACTATCCTAGAACCATCATTTATCGAAAATTAAATGAGGCTTTTATCCGCATATAAGTTGCGAAAAGGGCCTACTTTATAAGTCTACTTTTACTTATACCGTATTTATATTAGACCGCTGAAATGCCATATATGCCTATATTGCTCCTGTAATTGAATTACGTCAATACTCCTGTAAATCTCACTATAAGTAAATTATAGTAAAAAATTAGATTAATACGCGGCTAGAAATGTTTCAGCTCAGCTCAACAGTCGAAGTGAGTGTATCGCGCATTGTAGTGCTCTGTAAAAAATATTTTTAACATTGCGGGTAAGTATTTATATTATTCATGTTAACCATAGTAGAAAAACAAACTTATTGTTGTCTAATTGTTAGTCTTACTCATAGCTTATTCGTAGGGGAACTTGAATTTTCTGTGAAATCTATCATGGTATCGATATAAATTTTAAAGCGCCTCTTGAAATTTGCTTATTTACATTTTAGTATTAATTATTATTAATATTAAATAAATATGATGAAGACAGCTGCCATTTTATTGGTGAGCATTTCCAAGTGTGACAAAGTGTTAAAATAAGTATTTTTAGCATTTCCAAGTGTGACATAGTACCAATATAAGTATATTGGTTCTATATTGGGTTATCTCAAAACCGAAGAAGATTCGTCATTGTTACCGATTAGGGTTCCGCAATTCCCGATGAAAATCGATTGATATTTATAGATAAGTTAAAGGAATATTTTAAGGGTTTGTTCTACGTGCTAGGTTAAACATTAGTTTAAACATTGTTTTTATTTAACTTAATTATATAACAGGTTGCCGACGATTTAAAAAAGACTATGCCGATGTTACTTTTTAACTTTTTCTTTATAAGATCCACTTTTTTTAAACCGCTTTCACTTATTTAAATCCATTTTCAATATTTTTAGACAAAAACAGTTGTACCTAATCAAAATGGCTGATGTCAAATCCTACCTACAATAGAATTTGCAAAACTATATAAAGCGTCTTTTTGCCTGTACTGGTCGTTACAATCAAAAGTGGCTTATTAAGAGTTTTAACCAGGATTCTTTAAGATTTCTTGGACAATAACACTACTGTGGAATGCCTATATAAATATGTCTAGGTTTAAAACGGCATACGATAAATCGATATAGAGAACAATTTATCCTACCGAGTGCTGTATGCTGTGTAATCTTGGTGATTTATTGTTTTTAAAACATTGATATGAAATTCATTTCACACTTACTTTTAAGCATATATAAAACCAACCCATAAATGATTTGTAGTAATTTAACTTTAATTTACTTATATTGGCAATAAAATATTAGCTTATATGAGGTTATAAGTAAAAATAAAAAGAGTAATTGCTTCTCAGTGCATATATTCCTGGTACATGCTCCTACAGGAGTATTAGGATTTAAATGGTCCGCAGATGTTAACTTATAGGCGCATATAAGTCCGAGTTGCCGGAGTTATTACTCTTGTTTCATGCTTTCATAGGAGTCTTGATCCTATGTTTGCCAGGAAATATGATCCTATATACCGATATAAGTATAAATTATAGAATTAAGCGTACTTGAGTAAAAATAGCATGTATTTATGCTATTAAAAGCGCAGTAGCAACCACCAAAACCATCAACGGAGCTTTATAAGTCCACGTAGCATTGTAAAATCGCCATCCAGGATTATTTTGCTAGTTGGGTTGTTTTCAAGTCCGAATAAACGTGGTTTATTAAATTATCTGTATCTTTGACTATGCTACAGAATTCAGAGCTCAAATAAATCATCCCGTTGATATCTGTTGCCATACGATCTTCTCCTATTTTCAAAAGGGCAGCCGCATATTGCCCCGATTTTAAAATAGAAATGATTCGTATATTAACTTGATTGGTTAAAATTTAAACGACACGGTTCGCGTAACGGTTAACTGGTGCATGACGTGGGTTCAACACTAGCCCTAAACAAAGATTTGTATGGCCTACATGTAGTTGTGGAGTTTAAAAAAAAATGTTTCAAGTGGTTCTTCAATACGCAATTTGAATGAATTGAGAGGGGGGAAACAAAGTTCCAACACCACTTTTACATCCTTTCTAGGATAAAAACCATCCTATGTCCTTTTCAGTGTCTAAAACTATCTCCATACCAAATTTCATCTAAATTGGTTCAGCGGTCTAAGTGTTATGTGTGTGGGGAGGGCGGGGACATTATTGATTCCCTATACGAAATTCCAAAACCCTTTTTTCATCCTTTAGGGATGATTCCCGAGATAAAAACTATCCTATATCTTTCCCAGGGTCCTAAACTGTTCCCATACCAATTTAAAAATAATTTTTGATTAATTTGAATTATCATTTGCCAGCGGCTGCGTCCGCGTGCAATTCGAAAACTGTCCCACGGGAATCTTATATCGGGATAAAAACTATTCTATGTCCTTCTCAGCAAAGAGTATGTAGGTAATCTATACTAATATTATAAAGAGGTAAAATTTGTTTGTAAATAGTAAGTTTGTATGTAAAATTCTTTCGCTTACATGTAGCTGCATTATCCCTGAGTGCTATAAATTATCTTTATATCATGCATATTAGCCGAGCTATTATAATCTTTGTCAAGCAAGTCGGGGACGGGAGCCCGTGGAATATTTTCGAATTCTGCGCGGACGAAGTCGCGGGCAGAAGCTAGTACACTATGTTTTAAGAGACGGGACTTAGTACTAAAAAAATAAAAACAGGTAACAGTTCACTTCAATACCAACTGAACGAACATACACAGGGAACAAGACGTCATACAACAGTACTACCAACCTATCAGACTAAATAGTGCTGAGCAATGGTAGTAACTTCTTTATCGATATCGATAAAGTATACAGGTCGGTAACGGGCTTTCTTTTAACTTTTTAAATTTAAGAAAGGATTTGTGTTGAAATAAAGCAAGGATTGTAGTTTTTAAGAAATCCAGTATATTCTTAATTATAAAACTACTACAGATTATTAGACTAAATAATATAATTATGTCAAGGATTGCAGTAATTTAATCCCGATCTTCTTCTGGAGGCAAACACATAGCGGTCATAAACATTTCATATTTCATTGGATGGAGCTCCGTCGTCAGAACGTCAGTGACCATGTCCTCTTTATTCTTGTATTTGATAATCATTAACTGCAACGTTATTGAAATGAAAATATACCAAATAACTTTATATGATATGAGACGCACCCTCTATAGTCAGGTGCTCGGGAAGATACTTTGTGTTTTAACTAAGAAAAAACTTCAAAAATGTCCTGTGACTAAACTAGTGATCTGATTTTTGGTGATAACGCAAATGCGGTTTCATTTAATGCCTCTCGCAAAAGCGAGATCACAAAGGCTTAATCGATCTTTTAATTTTCAATTTTATTTTGTGATAGTGATGTGCTGTAACGCAAATGGCTCTTATCAATTATCGTCAGTAATAAATTAACATTGTTTATAAACAATTACAAACAGACACACCATTTAACGATATTGATAATAGCCATTTGCGTTAAAGCACATCACTAGATATCACAAAATAAAATTAAAAATTAAAAGGTCGATTAAGCCTTTTAGTACCATGTTTTAAATAAAATATAGAATCAAATATCTAATTCAATACTTACCGAGCCTCATCTAATAGAAATTTTGCTATAAACTTCCTTTTTTCATTACCTTTACGACTTCACAAGTACGATACTTCACAAGTTATAAATCGGCTATTAGGTGGCATTATGGTACAATTATGTTTACTGAACAAGATCACACTTTTAACAAATTAAGATAAAAAATTAACCGTAACTAACTGCCAGAAAATAATAAGCACAAACTTACAAAATACTACAAGACACACGACAATTAAACATATATGGCTGACTGTCATGAAAGAAAGAGAAAGCGCACGGAACAGGTGAGACAGCAAAATCTACCATTATTTACCCCTCAAAGTCCATACAATTTTTTTCGCCTTGAAGTTGCAGTAGCCTGCTTCTCAGGGTCCTAAAATATTCCCATGCCAAATTTCATCTAAATTGGTTTAGCGGTTTAAGCGTGAAAAGGTAGCAGACAGACAGACAGACAGAGTTACTTTCGCATTTATAATATTAGTATTACTTGCTCAATTGACGTCGTACCCTGTAGAGTATTTTTTTAGTGACCTTTTGATGGTCAATCTAGGAAGTCGGCTGATTACTGGATATTGTCGGTTACGGATAGGGCATGCATTTCGGAATTCTGGAATTTCGTAATTCCGGAATTCCGTAACAATTTTTCTGGTATTTCAATTCCGGAATTGAGAGGAGTAATATCGGAATTCCGATATTCATACATTTTTGATATTTTTATTATTATTTTTTCTGAACGCAACCAAACTAGTCTGTGGAACTTTCCACAAGCCGGTATCTCCAACCTCCGATTAGTAAATAGTTATCTGTGGCGTTATAGCACTAGTGCAGTAACGTAAAGTAAAAAGCACGCGTTTATAGTTGATTTTCGTTTGACCATAATCTCACCTGATGTTAAGCGATGATGTGGTCGAAGATGAAGCACGCTTGCCTAGAAGTAACCTATTCACTCTTGACTTAAAGACTCCCAGGTTGTAACTATCAGGAAACACACTGCGGCAGGGAATTCCACTCCTTAGCCGTACGTACAATGAAAGTATTCCCAAAACGTTTCTTGCGTATGGGTGGGATATCCACCATGTAACGATGGCGCATCGCCGTTTGTCTTGTAGTCTGATGATGGAACGGGCTTGGTGGAATAAGACTGTGCACTTTACGAGCAAATGTGTTGTAAAAACATTAAATTGATTTTTCTTTCAAAGAAACTTACATTTTATTACTTGACACTGTTGAAAGTACAAAACAATAAGAATAAATATTTCGATATTATTAATAAGTATCGGTGTCGCACCTCTAGAGCAGAAGCGAGCAATGTCAAGAAATCCGTGCCAGCTGCGCCACTGTCGTCATAGAGTGACAAAAAACTACGGCATGATGGACAATAGTGCTGTGATGGTACTGACTTGGTTTTATCGATTGTTGATTCTATTTATGGATTTAAATAGTAATAAAGGCCGTAAATGTGACACAGATTATTACATTTATGTCATAAAGGACAAAGCGGGTTGAAATAAAACTCAAAACAAGGATGGTATGGCTTTCGATAGGGAGTGGCACGATAGCCTTATTGCTAAACTTCCTTCTTTCGGTATACCCACTGAACTTTGCGTTTGGATAGAAGACTTCCTGAGAGATCGGTCTATTCGAGTGGTTATTGATGGTTGCTCGTCTGGCCAATTGGCTATTAATGCCGGGGTCCCTCAGGGGTCAGTTCTCTCAGCAACTTTATTCTTGCTGCATATTAACGATCTGCTAATGCCCGGTACCTTTGGGTATGCAGACGATAGCACTGTTGCTGAGAGATATATATCCAGCGCGCGTGCTAGTGGGTCACAAGTCCAGTCTCTCTGAGAGGCAATGGTAGGGCGCTTGAACTTGACTTTGAAGGCTGTCTCTGAGTGGGGCGACGCCAACTTGGTCAAGTTTAATGCCGCCAAGACCCAGGCATGTCTTTTCTCCGCAAAAAGGAGCCAATTTCAACCGGCTCCTTCTTTCCGTGGTGTAACCGTGCTGATAACTGATCGCACCGAGCTTCTTGGAGTTACGTTGACATCCACCCTTAATTTTGGTCCGTTTATCGAGGCTAAGGATCAATTGGCTGCCAAAAAGTTGGGAATCCTAGCAAAGGTGAGACGGTACTTCACACCGGAACAGCTGCTCAACCTCTATCAAGCGCAAGTTCGGTCGTGTATGGAGTACTGCTCTCATCTCTGGGACGGATCTGCCAAATACCAGCTTGAGTCTATAGAGAAACGGGCCAAAAGGCTCATCGGCAACGAGAAACTGGTCGAGACAAGGCTCCAAAGCCTAGAACATCGACGACGTGTTGCAAGCTTGTCAGTCTTCTATCGGTTACATTTCGGGGAGTGTGCGATGGAATTGCACAGTCTTATTCCACCAAGCCCGTTCCATCATCAGACTACAAGACAAACGGCGATGCGCCATCGTTACATGGTGGACATCCCACCCGTACGCACGAAACGTTTTAGGAATACTTTCATTGTGCGTACGGCTAAGGAGTGGAATTCTGTTATAACCTGGAAGTCTTTAAGTCAAGAGTGAATAGGTTACTTCTAGGCAAGCGTGCTTCATCTTCGACCACATCATCGCTTAACATCAGCTGAGATTATGGTCAAACGCAAGCCTATCAAATAAAAAAAAAAAAAAAAAAAAACTTTATTCAAATTAAAGCCTATGGTAATAAAATATTGTCAGTTTTCCATGAGCTTTATCGATATAATTTCGACCTCACTACTATTTTGTAGGTTTAAAGGATGAATTCGAAGCTTGGCGCCGAGGGCACGTTTTTGATTTTTTGACGTGGTCGTCAAAAGGTTAAAAGACTGATACAATTATAAATCTGCGGCTGCTGAGAACCTCAAGCGGCGGAAATATAATAACCTTGTTGGTAGTTATATTTTCGAGCCGTTTGGGGTTGAAACCTTGGGGTCGTGGGGTCCGAGTGCTCACAAATTATTTAAAGATCTGTCCAGACGCCTAGTTGACACTTCGCGTGACCCAAGGGCTGGCTTTTACCTTGGACAGAGGTTAAGCATTGCCATACAACGTGGCAATGCCGCCAGTCTTTTGGGCACATTACCAGTGGACAGCGATGCGCACGAATTTCTGGATGCTATATTTTAGTTTATTTTTAGGTGTGTATATGTAGTTAAGGGTTTTTATTTAATTAAAGTATATGTTTACTAACTAATAAATAAGATATAATCACCTGTGGTAAAAAATTATAAATCTTGTTTGATTTGAAACAAACTTTAAAAGTTTCCGGAATTCCGGAACTGGTTCCGGAATTCCGGAATCAGATTTCCAGTATTGGAACTCAGTTCCGGAATTGAAAACCTTGCGATATTGCATGCCCTAGTTACGGACTCTACTCTTAGGGCGTCGCTGCGGGAAGGCGACCTCGGCCGGTTGGATCAGACATGGTTCGTGCGCGAAAGGTCATTTTATTATTAAATTAAATTTTATACCTATTTGATCTTTTTTTTTAAATTAATAATAGGTTCGCGTTTGACCACCATCTCACCTAATGGTAAGTGATGATTTGGTCGAAGATGGAGCACGCTTACCTAAAAGTAACCTATTCACTCTTGACTTAAAGAACCCTAGGTTATAGCTATCGAGAAACACAGACTCCGGAAGTATACTAAAACTTACGCGGGGATTCGCTTAAGTGGACTTTATCACGATAAAAACATAACCTTCTTGTGATAAATAGATCACTTTAACTAAATCTATGACTCCTCGTGACTGTAATTTTAATGTCGAAACAAAAATCTGGCGAAACGAAAATCTGACGAAACAAAAATCTGTCGAAACGAAAATCTGTCGAAATGGAAACTACGCCCTTTTTTGCAGTCGATTTAAAGCCTATATATGTACCTTCCTCAAGCTTACTTCCATTTTATCCAAATCCACCCAGTAGGTACCTAGTTTCCAAGATTAACGCATTTAAACAAACAAACTTTTCAGCTTAATAATATTAGTATAGATTCTTTTATATTATTTGTCTTCACTCCGTAGGGGTAGAACTGCCTGTAGGGTTACCAGATCCGAAAAATAAGTTTTCCTGAAAAAACTCTTGTTTCGGCAATAATTTTCCTGACATTTTGGCAGAAACTTATATTATTTTACAAAGTCGCGCGCGGCGCGTGGGAGTCTGAGTGTTAGATGCCTTGTGGCGGGATACGGTGCGCGGCGCGACTGAGCGAGTCAATTAGTAGTTCAGTACTTTTGCAAACGGTGCTAAGTTTACTAGTGTTGTGCGTATTTGTGTGGCAAGCATTTATTTTATAACGAAAAGGCTTACTTTTCTCTTTTTTTTTAATTCCTGAAAATTTCCAACTTTCCCTGTTTCCCTGACAGAGAGCTGAAATTCCGGACATGTCAGGAAAATTCCTGTCATCTGGTAACCCTATGCCTGAGCTCAATGGGTCGTTTGGATAATTGGTATTTAAATAAGACGTAACACTGCCCCACCAATGCCGCATGCGGAATAAATTAATTTTATTTTGTGCATCAAATACGATTCATGAGATAAAATCCTCTGACAGACAGACTGATGGGTGGCCAGAGAGATAGGCAAATCATAGAACTATTTCTCTTGGGAAACGTCATACATTGAAAACCGTAACCAGCGAGTAGTTAAACCAGCTCAAATAAACTTAGTTTAAAAGAAAACATTAGCAAGTTTTAAATAAACTTTTTCATCATAAAACAGTAGACAATCACATTGAAGAATACAAGTTCATTCATAGTGTGACAAAGTATAAAAATAAAAGCTCATAAAAACATTATAAAAAATATCAACTTTTTCGGTTCGTGAGGAATCCTCTGACTGAGTTGAAGAATCCTTTTTTTATTTTGCTATTTATTGGAAGGATTGTGTGGTTACTGAAGAAGGACGCCGAGGTATCGTAGATTGATGAGCTTACTTCGACAGCCTGGAAGAAACAAATGCTTTGAAGAATTATGGATTGAGACTTCTAAGTTATAAGAATGAACTCCAATCCAAAAACCATAGCTGATGTCCGTCATCAGCAACCCAATAAAAGCCACAATAAACTGTGTCTCACTCACACAATGGGATGTAAAGGCTAGCATACGATACATAGACTTCGTTATAGGTTCAGGCTTGGTCACGGGGGCAGGAGAAGGAATTCTCGCGCTTTTTCGATGTACTTACATTCTAATTATAGCGCGCAGCGTGTAGGTAATTTGAACCGGCTTACTTACTTATAAAGTAACTGATACTTAATTTAGAAAATAATATCGGTGTTAACATTACGTGACGCATTAAAGTACCTACTACTGATTTCACTGATAAATATAATGATGTCATAATATCTGTCCATTACTAATCGGACCTGCACCCGTTAGTGAAAGAATGTATTTGGAAAGCACGGTAAGATTCTTACGATAAAAACAACCTCTATATTATCTACACACATGTTTTAGTTTTCTTATAATGTCATTAGAAGTTTTCCCAACCGCACGCTACCAACTTCCAACTCCGGGCTACTATATCAGAAAACCCAACAGTACTTTTTGCCCGAGCCGGGAATAACATCCGACACCTCTTGCTCAGCCTAGCAGTCCCGCATGCGACTACTAGACCACTGCACCGGGGCGTTAATTTCATAAAAACAATTTACTCACACCAAGTGAAGTACTGATGTGATATGAATCAATAGAACTATTGACGCTAGCTACGTCCGGTGGGGGTCCAATAGGTAGCTTGACCTGTGAGTCTCTGTTCGATCGCATAACTAAACACGACATAAGTCTCCTCAAAAATGGCTTCCTGGGTTTCAAATCCTGCGGCTCCAAATTAGTACACTTATATTCTGATTTGTAAAGTTCTTCTGAATATAACGAGTATGCTGAAGTTCCTAAATTTGGTGTTGGGCATTTCTTGTGTCCTGAAAAAAAAAAAAAGACACCATAATTATTATCATAAAACATTACTTTAGCACTGATGCGGGTTAAACCTAGCTACAGTTAGAAAGTAGCGGGTATCTTTATGATGTATCTACGCTGTTAAGTAAGATGACATTAATGTTTGTAACCGAGGAGATTCTGACATCTAGCACTAATATCTAAGTGCGATCTTGATGCAGAGATCAACAGCAGGATTGGCGCTGCAGCTGCAGCGTTTGGTAAGCTGCATTCCAAGGTCTTCTCTTCACATGACATTAAATTATCTACTAAGATCACAGTATACATGGCGCTCGTGCTGTCTAACATTCTGTATTCAGCTGAAACCTGGACCGTGTATCGCCGGCACATCTGCATGTTAGACCGATTCCACCTCAGATGTCTTAGGCAACTTAAGATCTGATCGCGTGCGGAACACCGAAGTGCTGCGTAGAGCTAATTTAGGTGGCGTAGAGTCTTATCTCGTGCAGCGGCAGCTTCGGTGGAGCGGACACGTCTCCCGCATGTCAGAGCAACGATTGGAAAAGCGCATCTTCTACTCTGAACTTTCTACTCTGACATTTTCGGGGGGGTTTGGGCGTCCTGGCAGTCTCCAGGTAAGTCTCCATTTATGCTGTGGTAAGCTTATGGGAGCTGCTTAGTCTATTGGACTCGCCTCCCTTTCTCTCTTCATTTCCCCTTTTTAACTCTGAAACCCTATGAAGCGCAAAACAAAAAGTTGTAAGATAAAGTGCAATTCACTAATATCCGTGGATTGCACTCAAATATCGATCCAATCCATCACCATCTCGAGACTGAAAAGCCTCACTTACTTTTTTGACGGAGACCAAGATAGCGACTCCCGCAGACGTAGCGTACCTCAACTACCCAGGATGCTCACTTGAACACAAGTTTAAGAAGCAGGCTGGGGTCTGTGTATATGTCCGCGATGATATCTGCTGTCAACGTACTCGCTGCTGCGAGGTTCCGGGTTTTTCCACTATGTGGCTGTTAGTGAACACCGGCGTTTTTAAGACCATCTATGTCAGTGTTTACAGGTCGCATAGCGGAGATCAGGAGACAACAAGGCTCTCCGACCACCTTACAGAGGCAGCAGAATTGGTCCAGCACAAATACCTGATGGCGGAGCTTGTTTTCCTGGGGGATTTTAATGCCCACCATAAAGAATGGTTGTTCCCGTACCAGAAAACAGACCATGCTGGTAGAGAAGTACACAGGTTTGCCTCATCGCTAGCTCTCGACCAGCTGGTTCACCCAGCTACCCGCGTTCTGGATGTCGACGGCCACACACCCAATTGCTTGGACCTTGTGCTCACAACCGTTTCAGACAGGCTTTCAATATCGGTCTGAGCTCTACTCGGATCGTCTGACCACTGTCTGGTGAAAACGGTATCTACCTTTTCGCCTCCGGTAATAGCCCTAGGGGCACGAGGCGAGTATGGAAGTACGGGTCGGCGGACTGGGATGAGATGCGGCATTTCTTTGCTTCTTACCCTTGGCGGCAAACTTGCTTCTCGTCGTACAACCCATCAATCTGTGCTGACGCTATTGTTGACGTGGTACGTCAGGGAATGGAATTTTTAATCCCATTTTCTGACGTCCCACTTGGCTATGAGGCTCAACCTTGGTATAATGCAGCTTGTAGACAAGCCGAATTGTGCAAAGAGCAGGCTTACAAGGCCTGGGCCTCGGCGCGCAGTAGTGTCTGCGTCAGTAATAATGGAACAAGGTCTACAGAAGAGATGGAGAACGCTTTGCACAATGCTGCATTGAAGAAAATGTCAGCTATGGTGGCGGTTCGTGGACGGTTTGGGGAGAAATCAGCGCCGACGGTAAGACAGAGCTTGTCTTTGTGTCTGAGCCACGTCTCCCTGCACTAAACATTCATCGGTACATCGAACAGTGTCTTGAGCCTCATGTGATGCCCTATGTACATTTTATTGACAATGGTTTCATATTCATGCACGACAATGCTAGGGCTCACACTGCGAGCATCACCCTCGTACGAGATTATGTTACCGAAGTCGGTATCTCCATTATGGAATGGCCAACAAGAAGCCCGGACATGAATCCAATTCAACATCTATGGGATGAATTAAAGAGAAATTCGTGCAGGAGATCCTGTCCCAGAAACTCTTAGCCAGCTGCAAAATGCAATCCAAGAGGAATGGAATGGAATGCCACAACATTTGATCGTGACTCTCATCCGATCGATGAAGAACATTAGGATTTGAAAACCTCATATTATACATTATTAAACGACATTTGACATATATTCCTAAATATACACATTTTTCTGATAATCCTTAAAAAAACATAAACTTGCAAGGCGTTTCGATTTTTCGGATGAGAAGTTTATTATAGACATATAATCATCAATTCATAATATACTTATATAAAACGCTTCCGTTACTGACTGACTGTCAGACAACGCACAGCCGAAACTACTGAGCGCAAGAAGTTGAAATCTGGCACGTATGTTCCTTAGGGAATGCAGGGGAACACTAAGGGAGGATTTTTGGAAATTCTCCCCTAAGTGGGTTAAAAAGGATTCACTTGTAACTTTGTATATAGTTTCCTCAAATGACGTAAGTGAGCACTAATAAAGGACTTTTAGAAATTCTCCCCTAAGGGGATAAAATTAAAAATTAAAAGGTCGATTAAGCCTTTTAGTACCATGTTTTAAATAAAATATAGAATCAAATATCTAATTCAATACTTACCGAGCCTCATCTAATAGAAATTTTGCTATAAACTTCCTTTTTTCATTACCTTTACGACTTCACAAGTACGATACTTCACAAGTTATAAATCGGCTATTAGGTGGCATTATGGTACAATTATGTTTACTGAACAAGATCACACTTTTAACAAATTAAGATAAAAAATTAACCGTAACTAACTGCCAGAAAATAATAAGCACAAACTTACAAAATACTACAAGACACACGACAATTAAACATATATGGCTGACTGTCATGAAAGAAAGAGAAAGCGCACGGAACAGGTGAGACAGCAAAATCTACCATTATTTACCCCTCAAAGTCCATACAATTTTTTTCGCCTTGAAGTTGCAGTAGCCTGCTTCTCAGGGTCCTAAAATATTCCCATGCCAAATTTCATCTAAATTGGTTTAGCGGTTTAAGCGTGAAAAGGTAGCAGACAGACAGACAGACAGAGTTACTTTCGCATTTATAATATTAGTATTACTTGCTCAATTGACGTCGTACCCTGTAGAGTATTTTTTTAGTGACCTTTTGATGGTCAATCTAGGAAGTCGGCTGATTACTGGATATTGTCGGTTACGGATAGGGCATGCATTTCGGAATTCTGGAATTTCGTAATTCCGGAATTCCGTAACAATTTTTCTGGTATTTCAATTCCGGAATTGAGAGGAGTAATATCGGAATTCCGATATTCATACATTTTTGATATTTTTATTATTATTTTTTCTGAACGCAACCAAACTAGTCTGTGGAACTTTCCACAAGCCGGTATCTCCAACCTCCGATTAGTAAATAGTTATCTGTGGCGTTATAGCACTAGTGCAGTAACGTAAAGTAAAAAGCACGCGTTTATAGTTGATTTTCGTTTGACCATAATCTCACCTGATGTTAAGCGATGATGTGGTCGAAGATGAAGCACGCTTGCCTAGAAGTAACCTATTCACTCTTGACTTAAAGACTCCCAGGTTGTAACTATCAGGAAACACACTGCGGCAGGGAATTCCACTCCTTAGCCGTACGTACAATGAAAGTATTCCCAAAACGTTTCTTGCGTATGGGTGGGATATCCACCATGTAACGATGGCGCATCGCCGTTTGTCTTGTAGTCTGATGATGGAACGGGCTTGGTGGAATAAGACTGTGCACTTTACGAGCAAATGTGTTGTAAAAACATTAAATTGATTTTTCTTTCAAAGAAACTTACATTTTATTACTTGACACTGTTGAAAGTACAAAACAATAAGAATAAATATTTCGATATTATTAATAAGTATCGGTGTCGCACCTCTAGAGCAGAAGCGAGCAATGTCAAGAAATCCGTGCCAGCTGCGCCACTGTCGTCATAGAGTGACAAAAAACTACGGCATGATGGACAATAGTGCTGTGATGGTACTGACTTGGTTTTATCGATTGTTGATTCTATTTATGGATTTAAATAGTAATAAAGGCCGTAAATGTGACACAGATTATTACATTTATGTCATAAAGGACAAAGCGGGTTGAAATAAAACTCAAAACAAGGATGGTATGGCTTTCGATAGGGAGTGGCACGATAGCCTTATTGCTAAACTTCCTTCTTTCGGTATACCCACTGAACTTTGCGTTTGGATAGAAGACTTCCTGAGAGATCGGTCTATTCGAGTGGTTATTGATGGTTGCTCGTCTGGCCAATTGGCTATTAATGCCGGGGTCCCTCAGGGGTCAGTTCTCTCAGCAACTTTATTCTTGCTGCATATTAACGATCTGCTAATGCCCGGTACCTTTGGGTATGCAGACGATAGCACTGTTGCTGAGAGATATATATCCAGCGCGCGTGCTAGTGGGTCACAAGTCCAGTCTCTCTGAGAGGCAATGGTAGGGCGCTTGAACTTGACTTTGAAGGCTGTCTCTGAGTGGGGCGACGCCAACTTGGTCAAGTTTAATGCCGCCAAGACCCAGGCATGTCTTTTCTCCGCAAAAAGGAGCCAATTTCAACCGGCTCCTTCTTTCCGTGGTGTAACCGTGCTGATAACTGATCGCACCGAGCTTCTTGGAGTTACGTTGACATCCACCCTTAATTTTGGTCCGTTTATCGAGGCTAAGGATCAATTGGCTGCCAAAAAGTTGGGAATCCTAGCAAAGGTGAGACGGTACTTCACACCGGAACAGCTGCTCAACCTCTATCAAGCGCAAGTTCGGTCGTGTATGGAGTACTGCTCTCATCTCTGGGACGGATCTGCCAAATACCAGCTTGAGTCTATAGAGAAACGGGCCAAAAGGCTCATCGGCAACGAGAAACTGGTCGAGACAAGGCTCCAAAGCCTAGAACATCGACGACGTGTTGCAAGCTTGTCAGTCTTCTATCGGTTACATTTCGGGGAGTGTGCGATGGAATTGCACAGTCTTATTCCACCAAGCCCGTTCCATCATCAGACTACAAGACAAACGGCGATGCGCCATCGTTACATGGTGGACATCCCACCCGTACGCACGAAACGTTTTAGGAATACTTTCATTGTGCGTACGGCTAAGGAGTGGAATTCTGTTATAACCTGGAAGTCTTTAAGTCAAGAGTGAATAGGTTACTTCTAGGCAAGCGTGCTTCATCTTCGACCACATCATCGCTTAACATCAGCTGAGATTATGGTCAAACGCAAGCCTATCAAATAAAAAAAAAAAAAAAAAAAAACTTTATTCAAATTAAAGCCTATGGTAATAAAATATTGTCAGTTTTCCATGAGCTTTATCGATATAATTTCGACCTCACTACTATTTTGTAGGTTTAAAGGATGAATTCGAAGCTTGGCGCCGAGGGCACGTTTTTGATTTTTTGACGTGGTCGTCAAAAGGTTAAAAGACTGATACAATTATAAATCCGCGGCTGCTGAGAACCTCAAGCGGCGGAAATATAATAACCTTGTTGGTAGTTATATTTTCGAGCCGTTTGGGGTTGAAACCTTGGGGTCGTGGGGTCCGAGTGCTCACAAATTATTTAAAGATCTGTCCAGACGCCTAGTTGACACTTCGCGTGACCCAAGGGCTGGCTTTTACCTTGGACAGAGGTTAAGCATTGCCATACAACGTGGCAATGCCGCCAGTCTTTTGGGCACATTACCAGTGGACAGCGATGCGCACGAATTTCTGGATGCTATATTTTAGTTTATTTTTAGGTGTGTATATGTAGTTAAGGGTTTTTATTTAATTAAAGTATATGTTTACTAACTAATAAATAAGATATAATCACCTGTGGTAAAAAATTATAAATCTTGTTTGATTTGAAACAAACTTTAAAAGTTTCCGGAATTCCGGAACTGGTTCCGGAATTCCGGAATCAGATTTCCAGTATTGGAACTCAGTTCCGGAATTGCCCTAGTTACGGACTCTACTCTTAGGGCGTCGCTGCGGGAAGGCGACCTCGGCCGGTTGGATCAGACATGGTTCGTGCGCGAAAGGTCATTTTATTATTAAATTAAATTTTATACCTATTTGATCTTTTTTTTTAAATTAATAATAGGTTCGCGTTTGACCACCATCTCACCTAATGGTAAGTGATGATTTGGTCGAAGATGGAGCACGCTTACCTAAAAGTAACCTATTCACTCTTGACTTAAAGAACCCTAGGTTATAGCTATCGAGAAACACAGACTCCGGAAGTATACTAAAACTTACGCGGGGATTCGCTTAAGTGGACTTTATCACGATAAAAACATAACCTTCTTGTGATAAATAGATCACTTTAACTAAATCTATGACTCCTCGTGACTGTAATTTTAATGTCGAAACAAAAATCTGGCGAAACGAAAATCTGACGAAACAAAAATCTGTCGAAACGAAAATCTGTCGAAATGGAAACTACGCCCTTTTTTGCAGTCGATTTAAAGCCTATATATGTACCTTCCTCAAGCTTACTTCCATTTTATCCAAATCCACCCAGTAGGTACCTAGTTTCCAAGATTAACGCATTTAAACAAACAAACTTTTCAGCTTAATAATATTAGTATAGATTCTTTTATATTATTTGTCTTCACTCCGTAGGGGTAGAACTGCCTGTAGGGTTACCAGATCCGAAAAATAAGTTTTCCTGAAAAAACTCTTGTTTCGGCAATAATTTTCCTGACATTTTGGCAGAAACTTATATTATTTTACAAAGTCGCGCGCGGCGCGTGGGAGTCTGAGTGTTAGATGCCTTGTGGCGGGATACGGTGCGCGGCGCGACTGAGCGAGTCAATTAGTAGTTCAGTACTTTTGCAAACGGTGCTAAGTTTACTAGTGTTGTGCGTATTTGTGTGGCAAGCATTTATTTTATAACGAAAAGGCTTACTTTTCTCTTTTTTTTTAATTCCTGAAAATTTCCAACTTTCCCTGTTTCCCTGACAGAGAGCTGAAATTCCGGACATGTCAGGAAAATTCCTGTCATCTGGTAACCCTATGCCTGAGCTCAATGGGTCGTTTGGATAATTGGTATTTAAATAAGACGTAACACTGCCCCACCAATGCCGCATGCGGAATAAATTAATTTTATTTTGTGCATCAAATACGATTCATGAGATAAAATCCTCTGACAGACAGACTGATGGGTGGCCAGAGAGATAGGCAAATCATAGAACTATTTCTCTTGGGAAACGTCATACATTGAAAACCGTAACCAGCGAGTAGTTAAACCAGCTCAAATAAACTTAGTTTAAAAGAAAACATTAGCAAGTTTTAAATAAACTTTTTCATCATAAAACAGTAGACAATCACATTGAAGAATACAAGTTCATTCATAGTGTGACAAAGTATAAAAATAAAAGCTCATAAAAACATTATAAAAAATATCAACTTTTTCGGTTCGTGAGGAATCCTCTGACTGAGTTGAAGAATCCTTTTTTTATTTTGCTATTTATTGGAAGGATTGTGTGGTTACTGAAGAAGGACGCCGAGGTATCGTAGATTGATGAGCTTACTTCGACAGCCTGGAAGAAACAAATGCTTTGAAGAATTATGGATTGAGACTTCTAAGTTATAAGAATGAACTCCAATCCAAAAACCATAGCTGATGTCCGTCATCAGCAACCCAATAAAAGCCACAATAAACTGTGTCTCACTCACACAATGGGATGTAAAGGCTAGCATACGATACATAGACTTCGTTATAGGTTCAGGCTTGGTCACGGGGGCAGGAGAAGGAATTCTCGCGCTTTTTCGATGTACTTACATTCTAATTATAGCGCGCAGCGTGTAGGTAATTTGAACCGGCTTACTTACTTATAAAGTAACTGATACTTAATTTAGAAAATAATATCGGTGTTAACATTACGTGACGCATTAAAGTACCTACTACTGATTTCACTGATAAATATAATGATGTCATAATATCTGTCCATTACTAATCGGACCTGCACCCGTTAGTGAAAGAATGTATTTGGAAAGCACGGTAAGATTCTTACGATAAAAACAACCTCTATATTATCTACACACATGTTTTAGTTTTCTTATAATGTCATTAGAAGTTTTCCCAACCGCACGCTACCAACTTCCAACTCCGGGCTACTATATCAGAAAACCCAACAGTACTTTTTGCCCGAGCCGGGAATAACATCCGACACCTCTTGCTCAGCCTAGCAGTCCCGCATGCGACTACTAGACCACTGCACCGGGGCGTTAATTTCATAAAAACAATTTACTCACACCAAGTGAAGTACTGATGTGATATGAATCAATAGAACTATTGACGCTAGCTACGTCCGGTGGGGGTCCAATAGGTAGCTTGACCTGTGAGTCTCTGTTCGATCGCATAACTAAACACGACATAAGTCTCCTCAAAAATGGCTTCCTGGGTTTCAAATCCTGCGGCTCCAAATTAGTACACTTATATTCTGATTTGTAAAGTTCTTCTGAATATAACGAGTATGCTGAAGTTCCTAAATTTGGTGTTGGGCATTTCTTGTGTCCTGAAAAAAAAAAAAAGACACCATAATTATTATCATAAAACATTACTTTAGCACTGATGCGGGTTAAACCTAGCTACAGTTAGAAAGTAGCGGGTATCTTTATGATGTATCTACGCTGTTAAGTAAGATGACATTAATGTTTGTAACCGAGGAGATTCTGACATCTAGCACTAATATCTAAGTGCGATCTTGATGCAGAGATCAACAGCAGGATTGGCGCTGCAGCTGCAGCGTTTGGTAAGCTGCATTCCAAGGTCTTCTCTTCACATGACATTAAATTATCTACTAAGATCACAGTATACATGGCGCTCGTGCTGTCTAACATTCTGTATTCAGCTGAAACCTGGACCGTGTATCGCCGGCACATCTGCATGTTAGACCGATTCCACCTCAGATGTCTTAGGCAACTTAAGATCTGATCGCGTGCGGAACACCGAAGTGCTGCGTAGAGCTAATTTAGGTGGCGTAGAGTCTTATCTCGTGCAGCGGCAGCTTCGGTGGAGCGGACACGTCTCCCGCATGTCAGAGCAACGATTGGAAAAGCGCATCTTCTACTCTGAACTTTCTACTCTGACATTTTCGGGGGGGTTTGGGCGTCCTGGCAGTCTCCAGGTAAGTCTCCATTTATGCTGTGGTAAGCTTATGGGAGCTGCTTAGTCTATTGGACTCGCCTCCCTTTCTCTCTTCATTTCCCCTTTTTAACTCTGAAACCCTATGAAGCGCAAAACAAAAAGTTGTAAGATAAAGTGCAATTCACTAATATCCGTGGATTGCACTCAAATATCGATCCAATCCATCACCATCTCGAGACTGAAAAGCCTCACTTACTTTTTTGACGGAGACCAAGATAGCGACTCCCGCAGACGTAGCGTACCTCAACTACCCAGGATGCTCACTTGAACACAAGTTTAAGAAGCAGGCTGGGGTCTGTGTATATGTCCGCGATGATATCTGCTGTCAACGTACTCGCTGCTGCGAGGTTCCGGGTTTTTCCACTATGTGGCTGTTAGTGAACACCGGCGTTTTTAAGACCATCTATGTCAGTGTTTACAGGTCGCATAGCGGAGATCAGGAGACAACAAGGCTCTCCGACCACCTTACAGAGGCAGCAGAATTGGTCCAGCACAAATACCTGATGGCGGAGCTTGTTTTCCTGGGGGATTTTAATGCCCACCATAAAGAATGGTTGTTCCCGTACCAGAAAACAGACCATGCTGGTAGAGAAGTACACAGGTTTGCCTCATCGCTAGCTCTCGACCAGCTGGTTCACCCAGCTACCCGCGTTCTGGATGTCGACGGCCACACACCCAATTGCTTGGACCTTGTGCTCACAACCGTTTCAGACAGGCTTTCAATATCGGTCTGAGCTCTACTCGGATCGTCTGACCACTGTCTGGTGAAAACGGTATCTACCTTTTCGCCTCCGGTAATAGCCCTAGGGGCACGAGGCGAGTATGGAAGTACGGGTCGGCGGACTGGGATGAGATGCGGCATTTCTTTGCTTCTTACCCTTGGCGGCAAACTTGCTTCTCGTCGTACAACCCATCAATCTGTGCTGACGCTATTGTTGACGTGGTACGTCAGGGAATGGAATTTTTAATCCCATTTTCTGACGTCCCACTTGGCTATGAGGCTCAACCTTGGTATAATGCAGCTTGTAGACAAGCCGAATTGTGCAAAGAGCAGGCTTACAAGGCCTGGGCCTCGGCGCGCAGTAGTGTCTGCGTCAGTAATAATGGAACAAGGTCTACAGAAGAGATGGAGAACGCTTTGCACAATGCTGCATTGAAGAAAATGTCAGCTATGGTGGCGGTTCGTGGACGGTTTGGGGAGAAATCAGCGCCGACGGTAAGACAGAGCTTGTCTTTGTGTCTGAGCCACGTCTCCCTGCACTAAACATTCATCGGTACATCGAACAGTGTCTTGAGCCTCATGTGATGCCCTATGTACATTTTATTGACAATGGTTTCATATTCATGCACGACAATGCTAGGGCTCACACTGCGAGCATCACCCTCGTACGAGATTATGTTACCGAAGTCGGTATCTCCATTATGGAATGGCCAACAAGAAGCCCGGACATGAATCCAATTCAACATCTATGGGATGAATTAAAGAGAAATTCGTGCAGGAGATCCTGTCCCAGAAACTCTTAGCCAGCTGCAAAATGCAATCCAAGAGGAATGGAATGGAATGCCACAACATTTGATCGTGACTCTCATCCGATCGATGAAGAACATTAGGATTTGAAAACCTCATATTATACATTATTAAACGACATTTGACATATATTCCTAAATATACACATTTTTCTGATAATCCTTAAAAAAACATAAACTTGCAAGGCGTTTCGATTTTTCGGATGAGAAGTTTATTATAGACATATAATCATCAATTCATAATATACTTATATAAAACGCTTCCGTTACTGACTGACTGTCAGACAACGCACAGCCGAAACTACTGAGCGCAAGAAGTTGAAATCTGGCACGTATGTTCCTTAGGGAATGCAGGGGAACACTAAGGGAGGATTTTTGGAAATTCTCCCCTAAGTGGGTTAAAAAGGATTCACTTGTAACTTTGTATATAGTTTCCTCAAATGACGTAAGTGAGCACTAATAAAGGACTTTTAGAAATTCTCCCCTAAGGGGATAAAAAAGGAGGACCGAGTTTGTATGAAACTTTTCATTTGTTTAACAGATTCTGTTGAATGAATCCTCAAGTAATGTAAACGAACACAAAGAAAAGATTTTTGGAAATCTCCTTTCCCTAAAAGGGAAAAAGGGGGTACGAGTTTATATAAACTTTTTAATTTTTTTATAGATTCATTTGAAATTTTGTGCGTAGGATCCTCAAGTGATATTGCCTACCGGGATATTGCGGGAATACTCTAACGAAATACCCCGGCCCCGGAACGTAAAGGCGATTGAAGGAACAATGTTGGTTTTTAGTCGTAGTAGAAGAAATCGGACACTCCGTTCCGCTCCACCCAGAGCGGGAAAAGTCATTAGATAATTTTCCCACCGTAAAAAAGGTTCATCAAGTGATGTAAGTCAGCACTTAGGATATTTGGAAAGTTGACAAAAAGGGTGTCCGAATTCGAATGTAGTTTCTCTCATGGACAACATACAGATTTGCTCGCGACTCAACTTCGCTCTAACTTGTTTATACTGGCAACTAATAATAAAACTGAAAAGTATTTGAATTAAAACCGCCTTTTAAATACGTACACTCAGGAAATATAAAGCAAAAAATAAGAAATCTTCGCGGACCAGGACTGGACCCAGAGCTGGAGGAGTCATTTGATGATTTTCCCACCAGAAACAAAAGAAAGTGAATTAAATGAATTTCCCTTTTTTATTTTATAAAACTAGGTACCCAATTTGACTGATTTTGATAAAAAAAAATATATAGGAACATATGAAAGTATACCCTTTTAGACCAAAAAAGATTTTTTCGTCAAAAAGTCGTGAAGTTGCAATCTTGCAAATAATTATAACTAAATAATTGTAAAGTTTGCGAGGGTGGATGAATGGATGTTTGTTACTCTTTCACGCAAAAATAGTTGCACGGATCTAAATGAAATTTTGTATGTTGATAGCTGAAACCTTGGAATAATGCATAAGCTTTTTATCCTAAAATTCCCACGGGATCGGGATTTAAACGAGAAAAACATCCCACGCAAACGAAGTCGCTGGCAACAGCTAGTGGTAGTGTTGTCGTCTCCACTCTGTATATTTGCAATTTAATATTATTTTACTATAAAACATTTTATGTCCTTTTTAGGGTTCCGTAGCCGAATGGCAAAAAAACGGAACCCTTATAGTTTCGTCATGTCTATCTGTCTGTTTGTCCGTCCGTCCGTCCGTATGTCACATTCATTACAATATGACACAAAAAGTATATTCAGTAACAAGTGGGTTAAAGTTGGGGGGAGGGGGAGGGACAATTTACTACTTAGGAAGCGTATATCTTTTAAACGATTAACTTTAAGAAAATGTGGTTTTATAAATACCACACACGTATAGGTTTGATGAAAAAAAAAAAGTTTTAGTTTCAGTTATGTGTATGGGGACCCTTCATTTTTGGGTTAGGAGGAAAGTGGCACTCATTTCATATTTATTTAAAATATTGCGTGGGAAGGTGCATAATGCGACGATTTTAGGGCAGATGAGCCTGTGTGTCCCGGACAGGTACGTGTGGCGACGGCGCGGGCGGCAGCCGCGGCTGCTGGTGGTTCCGCGCGCTCGTACCAACCTTCGGAGGCAGGCGCCTTTGACGCGTGCACTCAGCATATTAAACGTAATTGCTGGGGAGATAGACATATTTTTTTGTTCTCTGGGTGATTTTACAAGGTCAGCACTGTATGTGATATGTTATTATAATTAATGTTTGATTGTGTATGTTTTATGGTTTTTTACCCGACTGCAAGGGAAGGCTTTTTTTTATTACTGCTACGCCATCGCATTGGGTTTAATACCTGTAAGGATGGTTGTATGTGTTTATGTAAATAAATAAAAAAAAAATTATAATAGAGTGAAATACAAAAAATAAATATAGTGTAGATCTCAATAAAAACTTTCAAGGAAAATTGGTTTTAACAAGATCGGTTCAGCAGTTTTTGAGATATAACACATATTCTAAAACCGTAAACTTATAACTTAATATATGTACAAACACTATGAAAAACAAAGTTATTTTGCGTAGTTACTACGGAACCCTTCATGGGCGAGTCTGATTCGCACTTGGCCAATTTTTGTCCCTTAAACTGATACGGTAGTTTTGTGCTGGTGCTTCCCCTGGGTCTGGCTATCTGCGAAACCACGCGCAATATTAGCGCGTGGGTGTGGTTAAAATGGCGATATCTCATTGTTGTAATATACTATAACTGTATATTTGCCGTTGAAACGGTTATGAAATAAGCTAATACAGTAAATATAATTATGTTCGCCCAGACCTGGTAGAAAGTAACGTTAGGAGGATGTTTGTCCAAATGAAGAATATCTAATACCTACCTCTGAATAAAGTTTGAAATGAGTTCAAATGACCTATACTCGTGTTGGACAATGCTCCAACATCAGTAGAAGAATATGGCACTTGCTTCGTTAAAGCAACATTTGCGTAATGTATCTCCATAGACGACATTGTTCGTCTAGTGTAGGCAATCGCCTCTGTTTCTTTAGCGTCTTTTAAATTGTCTCTATTCGTTCCAGCACTAAACAAAACATAAGTTTGAGGTTTAGTTTCTTTCTGTTCCCCCTCATCGCATATGCAGCATATCGAACAGCTTTTCTCTGGATTTGTGCGCTTGGCAGTTCCGTCTCCTACTCCGACATCTTGCTCTACTACTACTCCTGGTCGGGGTTTAAATATAGTTTTTATTTCTGAGTTTTCTTTCTTATTATCTTTCTTTGATTTCTTTATCTTTGATACCTTTTTCTCGCCACGGTTATAGCTTTCGTCTGAGGAGCAGTCGCATTCCACATTATCTATTTGCTTACGTGCTTTACCTTTCCGTCCTATTTTAGCAAAATGTTTACAATTTTCTTGATTGCAAGAAATTATATCAGTTTGTGCTCCTACTTCATGTACTGACTCCTGGGTTGTTTCTATTGACGAAGGACCCTTGCCTTGTGTCTTCTTAGGGTCTTTGGCTTTTTTTTGAAGCGGTTCAGGATCCTTATCCTTTTTCTGAAGCGTCACGGGATCCATGACTCTCTTAGTCCTTACCTCCCCGATAGATATTTCACTACTTTCACGCTTTGAAAAGAATGTCTTTCGTTTACCTTGACTACTTTTCTTCGTAGAAATAGTTTTTTGGATTGTTTTTTTTACCTTGTCGTATTGTTGTCGAGAAAGGACGATAGGCTTTTGCTTTGAGAATTGTTCCACTTGCAGGAACACTTGAATATTTCGGTTTAGTATTAATTGTTGATAGATAGCAGCAGTTTTATCGTCTGTCTTTTCATTTCCTCCAGCTGTATAATTGACAAAACATAGTCCAGGGCAATCTTCCGGGTTCTTTTTAGCGAGATGCGCTTTACTTGTTCCTTGCCTACATTGCACAGACACAGTTGCTTTTTTCTTTGCACCAGCCGATTTAAAACATGGGCATAATTTATGAAACTCATAATTAATTTCTGTGACTTGGTTTTCCTTGCTAAAAAAAAGAGTTTCATTTAATATAATTTTTGAACAAACAAAAACATTTAAAATAAAATGGAAAGGCTCAAACCATTGTTGGCGATAGATACACTGATACGGAATTCCAACATCGTTTCCACAAAAACGGCCCTAAAAAGTAAAAATAAAAATAAAGAAAACTTTAGCTCACTGTAGTAGGTAACTTAAAATAAAAACATATGCACTATGTGCAGAAGCTAAATTAAAAATAAGACAACGCAAGATATAAAATACCTACATGAGTTATTGCCTATACAACGTGTAACGGAAACCCCATATCTATCCAAAAGGACTGAAGACAACATCTGGTATGGAGTCACTATGCAAAGTTTCAGCTCAAAATAAGTGACTCACAGAATTGACCTCAAAATATTGGTTTCATATGTTTCTTGAATACCAGTAATAACAAACGTGTCACAGAACTATGAGGGTCATCACTTTCCACGTCACTTGCCAATAAAACGACAATTCTCTTCGTTCTTCTTAATTTGAAAAATTCGGCCTCTGGTATCAATGTATTGAAATTTCTAATATGCTCCACACATGTAGACATAGGATTAGAAAACCCTTGCCATATCGTTTGTTATCATCTAAAGAAGCCGTGCACTCGGTATGTATATACCCTTTAAATTACACGTTGTATACTATACTACATATGTATTGAAAATTATTATATATACACTTTTATGAAATACTTTTAAATACTAAAGTAAAACGATGAGGATATGTGTAAATTTGTAACTGACCTGACTTGTTTTAGAGTAATTGGGTTTGACTTTATCCACACCAAGGAGTTCCCGGATCTGTCTGTCTCTTTCAACAGGATCACATATGGAACAGTCATCACCAGTGAAGTGCTTAATCGGAGCTGCAAAACATTTAATCTGTCTCGAATCAAAGAGATTTGTATGTGTTTTAGTTCGTGCTCTGAAATGTGATATTATATTGGTCTCATTCCGTATATGACTATAATAACCAGACTACAGCAGCGTGAAGAGGTGTACAAAAAGTATATAATAAATAAATAACTGTTGCAGATAGTAATATCACCAGACCCTCATCTGCTCCAGTCCTTCTGGCCACTAAAACATTCGTTTCAACTTGCCATTTTAGCACAAGAATCCGCTAAAGGACTCTGTTGAAAAGCTGAAAGTCTTGTGGCCAGTGTGCTGCTAGAAGTTGCGTCTCGCGGCGAGTGTGCTACGAGTACGTTTTGTCTCACGGCTTGTGCGCGGCATTTCGTTAACATTACAGCTATTGAATTCACCGCGATATAGATCGCAGTGTGGTGACATATTCGCTGAGTTGTTATTATGGAATGTTCCATAATGATTAAGTAATGACATGTGCAAATAGCGCCTTAAAGAGTTATTAGTAAACTACTTTCAACTTATCCAGGATTAAAAGTACCTGAGAATTTCATTTCTTCTGGAACTTCCTCAGTAAAGCGAGTGGTAAAACAAGTTTGTGTGTTCTTTGGGTTAAAATTACTTTTATCTTCACGCCTGAAAATATTAGGGTCGAACTTGTAAGATTTGACTTAGTAACAGCTAGGTAGATTACGACGCCAAACGATAAAAGCAACAAAAATAAATCTACCTGTGACAAATTTCTATACTATCTCGAATGGTAAGTCTTGAAACATGTCTCGTTAGCTCATCTTCTGACCGCTGAAACCAAAAAGTAAGAGGCAAAGCTTTTCTAAAAGTTAAATGATTATTATTATAATACCATTAAGCAGAACATTAAAGAATACTTACGACTTTCATCTTCTATTATAAAAAATACTTACATTATCGCTAAGTGCTATTAATGGACTGGTTGTCCTTGTTGGAGATTTATTTCCAGTGTAACACCCTCCTCTTTCTGCGGTGCAAGTGGGCAAACGCAACAAACTTCCTATCGAGGAGTCGTTAATAATCTTTTGGGGATCCATATCTTTCATTGTCTTCCGAATCCTCACGTCAGTTGTCAGAGTATCATGATTAAAAAGCACATCATAATGCTCTCTATCGCCGTCTATGTTTACTCTGACCTTAGAATTATCGATCCTGGCAGGAATATACTCTTTTGGAATCATTTGTTCCGTTAGCTTCTTTGTGTAAGTGTCAACTAATGCTTTTTTTGTCTGGGCGTGATCCGTATTTGTTCCAGATTCGGTCTTTGCTTTCGGGGTAGCTCTTGTTGTTTGTTCCATTTTGAAACCTTGCCCTGGTTTAACATTTAAAGTTTCTTGGTGTTTAGCCATCCGCGGTGCAATAACTTTCTGATGATCTTTCGAGACCTGTGTCGCACAAGAAATAGTTAAAGGATCATCACATTTAGACACTTGAGTTGATTGATTCGAATGTAACTGTTTAGGTACCTGCGTTGCATTAGACACCTGAGTCTTGAAATGTTTAACAGGTGAATACTTGGGTTGTGGATATCTCTTAGACGGCATCTCATCGTTAATTAAATGTTTTATTGGAGCTATGTTCTGCAGACTATCAAGAATGTCCTCGTATTGCGTGGATGCTGTAAAACTTTCCGCCTTGTCAGAATATTGAGTGCCACCGGATGCAGTATGATTTTTCATCATTTCAGCAGAGACTTGTGTCCAATTCGACGTATTTTGATTTTGATAAATTTCTTTAGACGTTTGTGTTGCCTGAAAGGCAGTATTAACTCTTTGATTTTTTTTCGGCATTTGCGATGCATTTATTACATTTAGATTTTGATGGTTTTTAGATACCTGTGTTCCATTAGTCATATTCAATTTTAATGCTGGTTTTCGTAATGTAGTGGTCTGTTTCAACTTATCTTTCTCTCGTATCTTATCTTTTATAGCTCTTAGAGCTTTTGATCGTTCCGGACTTCTCCTTTCACTGCTAGGTCCTTTAGCCAAGCTATCGGGTACTCTTGGTTTCGATGTTTTTTTTACAGGTGATGGCGAACGACTGCGGGGACCTTTAAAGCTTCTTTTCATTTCAACTGTGGTTGGAGCTCTCTCGGTTTTTAAGATATGGTTACTGGTATAAGTATTAAGTCCCGTCGGTGAAGGACTTTGTGCACTTGCAGTTGGAGTAGATTTCGTTACATCTTCCGGGCTAAGTTTAGGGTAAACAGATATTATGACCATTGGGCTTTGACAATCTTTAAGCGCATTCTGGTCCGACCTGTTACCACAACAACTGCACTGAACCTTTTTGTCCGAAAATGTGGTGGCTTTGGTCTTTTTTGCTGTAGGTAAATCGGCATTGAAGTTGACTTGAGTTCCTTGTGATTCCTTGCTAGAAATAAATATATTTTCACACAAATTCATCGATACGAATACGATAATAAGTTCTGTTAACATAATTAACATAATTAATGTTTACCTGGCTATATCCACCACTGGCAGTTTGTCTGTGTCGATACCATAGCTATAGTTGGCTTGTAAGTTTAAGTTTTGTTGTTGTCTGTAAATAAATACGGAATTAGCTAACAGCCGAGGTCAAACAAATTCTATAATGAGTAACACGACCGCAAACAGCAGATTGCTCGTCGCAAGTGGTCTTGTATTGGCCTCACTCTATGAAGGGGCCCCAGCCACGACCCGAAACAAGGTCCAGAGTGACCCCATGGGGGAAAAGAATCGTGGCCGTCCAAAGCGTGCTTGGAAGCGTTCGGTAGCGGCGGAGTTGAAGAACATCGGGATAACGTGGCCCGAGGTGAAGCGCATAGCCCAAGGCAGAACGTGATGGTGGATCACTGTAGACGCCCTCTGCCCATCTCTAGGACTTTTTTTTTCGTTTATTAAGTATTTAAAATATGCAAGTACATTTTTTACAAACATAAACACACCACCTAAACCATCCAGGGTTTATCTGTCGTATGCTAGCCGCGGCAACACGATGCCACACCACACATACACACGTCATTAAAATTAACACTTTAACTATGAATCGAAACACTTTCTAGATCGTAGTACTTTCTAGAAAGTGTTTCTTTAGCACTTTAAGTCACATACAACACCCTATAACTTTAAGTTAAGAAAGTCACGTCTATGAACTTCCGGGGGTTCCTCCCCGGAAGTGGAGGATCGTCATGGACCTCTTCCAGTCTGAGGCGGGCGAAGAGAGCCGTCAACTGACTAAAACCACTCGAACACTTAAGCTGGGGGCAGCAGGAGTGTGAGTGGGAGTGGATCGGTGACCAATCTAACATATCAAGATTCTCCGTGCCTCAGAAAGGTTGTCCCGGCTGTCATTTGGTCATCTCTGACAGTCGGTATGGGTAGTCAGAAGCCAGGAAGCCTTGGTCTGGTCAATCTATTTATATAAAATATAAAAGCTTTTTAATATGGTCACCTTAAGAGGTAAAGCTTTGGTTTCCTAGGAAAGCGGTGCCGTCATTTAGCGGCCGTAATATTACGGACGCAAAAAGGCGGCCGTCTTTACGGTGACGACATGTGGAAAGTTCTACGGCCGTTTTATCACACTGTCTGCTTCATCGCTATCTAGTGTATTACATTCTCTTTGGAAACGTTCACGAAACCATGTGACACCGACAAGACGGCCGTCATGCAAATGGCGGCACCGCTTTTAGACGTTACGGTGTCAGTTACCGCTCTCTAGGAAACCGCGCCATTTTGTTTACATAGACAACGTTCTAGTGACGTCATTCACCGCTGTATTACGGCCGCTATTTGACGGCACCGCTATCCTAGGAAACCAAAGCTTTAGCTAATTATGAAATAACTTAAGAAGGACCCTTAAGTACCCTTAAGGAGGGACTGAATAAATTAACCGATTTGATATTACATGGATCTCACAACTTTTTACGGTAG
This sequence comes from Tholera decimalis, assembly GCA_943138885.2. Lineage (NCBI taxonomy): Eukaryota > Metazoa > Arthropoda > Insecta > Lepidoptera > Noctuidae > Tholera > Tholera decimalis. The sequence goes on along the minus strand of OW964568.2, from coordinate 22,376,432 downwards.
AAGAACTGATTTGCGAGACTTGGTTATGTTTATGATGGCATCTAACTTAATCCGCAATCTTAAATGAAGTTCCTAACTAAGTACTTAATATGGTAAAATATATATTACGCTGACTGTTCTTCTGTAGTGCCATAGGACGCGTCGGGCAAAATTGGCGAAAAATCTCGCGTTAACTGAGCAACATCAGACAACACTGTAAAATAACAAAACACGGTTATAATTGGTGCATGAATAATTGAGCATTACTACCGTGAAAGCCAGGAATTGAGTAGTAAGCAAAAACTTAAAAATATCGCAAGGCGGTCCAAGGCTAGCTGAATTTCATTAGAACAGAAGTTTCATTATGTTATTTATATAACATACACATAGTTTCTGATGTTAGTCATAGTTTTATCGCTGAATTTCTTTTTTTCAGCGGAAAGGTAAGTCTCCCTTGTTATTTGCCAAGGCCGAATCTATATCTGTACCAAATTTCATTAAAATCAGTTAAGTGGTTTAGTCGTGAAAGTAACAGGTAGACAGAAGTACTTTTGCATTTGTAATATTATTGGGGAAAGACAGAATGACATTCGCATTTACAATATTAGTTGGGAAATTGGCCAAGTGCGAGTTAGTCTCGCCCAAGAAGGGTTCCGTAGTAAGTACACAAAATAACTTTGTCTTTCATAGTGTTTGCATGAAATACAAAGTTATATTGAGGGTTTTAGAAAATGTGCTATATCTCAAAAACTGCTGACTCAAGCTCGTTCAAGCTAATTTTTGTTGAAAGTTTTTATTAAGATCTACAACATATATTTTCTTAGGTTTTTCACTTCATTATTATAAAAGTTAGAGAGTTAGAGAAGCGAAGTTAGAGGTGTGCATTGTGCACAGTGCATTTTACCACTTTGGAAGCGTATATCTTTTAAACTATTGACTTTAAGAAAAAGTGGTTTTAGAAACCTAAATGTCATTTTAAATTAAATAACTAGAACTAAATTAAATCTCGTTTCCAAATGGGGTGACGACAATCTGGTCAAATTCAACGCTCTGAAAACACAGGCTTGTCTTTTCAGCGCTAAAAGGAACCCATTTCAACTATTCCCTACTTTCCGAAGTACATCTGTGCCTGTTACTGATCGCCTAGAGCTTTTGGACATGGACTTGACATCAGACCTCAACTTCGGCTCAACCATTGAGTTTAAAGCTCAGACTGCAGCAAAAAAGTTGGGAATCCTACACAAGGTGAGGCGGTACTTCACGCCTGGACAGCTTCTGAATCTATATAAAGCACAGGTCCGTTCCTGCGTGGAGTATTGCAGCCACTTGTGGGATGGCTCTGCAAAATACCAACTTGCTGCACTGGACTCGATCGAGCGCAGGGCTAAAAGGCTTATAGGCGACGAGGTGCTATCGGGCAAGCTTCATAGTCTGGCTCATCGGCGAACCGTTGCTTGCCTGTCAGTTTTCTATAGATTGTACTTCGGGGAGTGTGCGCAGGAGCTCCATGACTTGATTCCTCCATCTCCATTTCACTACCGGTCTACCAGACGCACCGCTGGGTACCACCCACACTTGGTTGATATACCGTCTTGTCGTACCAAGCGCTTCTCCTCCGCATTCATTGTGCGCACAGCCAAGGTGTGGAACTCTCTGCCGGCTTCTGTATTCCCTGCCACATATGACCCGTCAGCCTTTAAATCAAGAGTAAATAGGCATCTTCTGGGCATGTTCGTCACATCGTAGACCTCATCTATCGCTTACCATCAGGCGAGATCGAGGTCAAGAACGGGCTCATCCGTAATAATAATAATAAAAAAGAAAACTATCTATAAATACCACACACATATAGATTTGCTGAATTAATTTTTTGTCCGTTTCAGTTTCATGTATGAGAAGCCCCCTTAATTTTATATATATTTTTTTTTAGTGTAAAAACCGGCAAGCGGTTCACAGAATACATTTACCTACCAAGTTTCACATTTTTAGTCTTAATACATAGTTTCGGAATAAAATAGCTGTGACATGTGGACGGATGGACTGACAGACAGACATGACGAAACTATAAGGGTTCCGTTTTTTGCCATTCAGCTACGGAACCCTAAAAAGGGCTTCTTGATCAAAAAGAATAAATCAGTGAGACAAAATTAGTACTCATGGTTGAACGGTAGAGCATGCCTACGACATTAAGCACTCCTTCATGCTTTTTGTGTTGCATAAAGTTTAAATAAATAAATAATGTGTATTCGTATATAAATTTATTAAATTATTTATATCATTGGATGTACCTGTTTTGTCATCAACTGTAGCACCGTATCTCAGTACATATTTGTCTTCTTCAGAGATTCCGAACTGACCGAATATTCGCACACGACTTTTCTTCGGCGCCTGGCGGTTTCTCGGCTCATTCACACAGATGCAGTTATTACACTTTTGGTCATGGTTCCATTCAAAGGTGTGTAGCGCGTCTGTATCCGCGGCTGCCAATGGTTTCTTCTCTTGCTTCTTCTTCCTATCCATGTTCAGAGACCGGATCAGATGTTTAATATTCGTCAGTTGTTTTATTGGTGTATCTTCATTTTTTAAGTAACTGTCGTGGTCGGTAGAGAGTTTAGCGCTACCAGTAGTCTTAATTTCATATACTTTCTCTCGCCTTCGTCCAGCAACTATTAAATAAACGTTTTTCGTCTGTATGGAGTTCTCGTGATTAGATGTAGTACTCTGAACCTTTTTCGGTATATATCTCCGTCTTCTAAGGAGTTTTGCAGCTTGTACTTGATCCGTTTTTGGTATGACTGTAACTTTTATGAGTGGTTTCTTTTTATGTTTTGGTGCGGTGGATGTTTTGTTCTCAGGCTTTTGTAAGCTCGGGAAACTTGCGAAAGAATATTGTTGTCCTAGGATCTGTTGGTAATAAGAAAAAAGTGTCATGCATTTCTAAATTAAATAGAGACTATCTAATGTAAGGAACATTACCCTACAATTATAAAACAAACACGTAACATTGAAGTGATATATCATTCGTCTGCTTAGTTTTTTGTTTACATGGGACGACTGCCTATCTGAGCTCCACAACCTAGTAACTAGATAACACAACACCCCTTTGCAAGACTGGTGTCATAAAGCCTGAATAGGAGAGTCTGACCTGTCCTTCCGATGTTTTCTTGAGTACCAGTGATGTGGAAGATTCAGTATTCTTCTTGGCTTCCGTGTGTCGAAAGAAGCTGGGTGCTCGTCCGGCAAACTTATTGCGAAAGCCCCTTAACAAGTGAACGTCGTTCCCATCCGCGTTGTAGGCACTATCAAACGCCTGCTTGCTGTTGTGTATCCTTCTCACTGGCGGACTTAAAAAGTCCAGCGATTCTAAACAAACAAACCACAAGAAAAAATAAAAAATCAAAACAAATAAACTAATAATTTTGTTCAAAATAAAATAAAAATTAAATCAGACCGATAAACTCAGACTCTGCGCTGTAACAGTCCATAATGAATTTCGAGAATGCATTAATTAATAAAAACTATTAATATAAAATAAAAATATCGTTACAAAACAACATCTTTCAGGAGTAAAATTTTGACAATGATTGTACTTTGCAGGCTACTGCAACTTCAAGGGGAAAAAATAGTATGGAGTTTGAGGGGTAAATAATGGTAGATTTAGCTGTCTCACCTGTTCAGTGCGCTATCTCTTTCTTTCATGACTGTCAGCCACTTTTTAATCTATGGTCGGCCAATAGATGATACATATAAGGCCATATATGTTTACTTGTCGTGTGTCTTCTTGTATTTGTAAAATATGGCAAAATTTCCATTAGATGAGGCTCGATAAGTATTAAATTAGATATTTGATTATATATTTTAATTAAAACATGGTACTAAAAGGCTTAATCGATCTTTTAATTTTCAATTTTCTATTTTATTTTGTGATAGTGATGTGCTGTAACGCAAATGGCTCTTATCAATTATCGATAAATGGTGTGTCTGTTTTTAATCTTTTATAAACAACGTTGATAAAAGCGAGATCTAGTCTGTAGTCTATCTAGTCTTCTCAATACTATGATAAGAAATTAAAGAAGTTAGTTGGCTTTAGACAACCTTTCCCAAGTAGTGGATTTCGTGCACAGAGCCTGTTTAATATAATTTACACTGACATTCGTCTTTCAGGTAATAAAAGTTATCACGCCCGAAGTTTGGCCCGAAGTAAGCACATAGCTGTCCGAAATCTTTTCATCAGAAAGAAGGTTGCAGTCAATGAAATATTTATCAAATACATTATACGGAAGACATGGTCGCTGATGTTCTGACGACGGGGTCCATCGAATGAAATATGAAATGTTTATGACCGCTATGGGTTTGCGTCCTGAAGAAGATTGGGAATAAATTACTGCAATCCTTGACATATATTATTTAGTCTAATAATCTGTACTAGTTTTAATAATTAAAACTATACTGTTTTTCTTAAAAACTACAATTCTTGCTTTATTTCAACACAAATCTTCTCTTAAATTTAAAAAAGTTAAAAGTAAGCCCGTTTCCGACCTGTATATTTTATCGATATCGATAAAGAAGTTACTACCATCGCTCAGCACTATTTAGTCTGATAGGTAAGTACAGGGTCTTTCATTAAGCATGTCCTATCTTTAAATTTAAATAAAACAAAGTGTGTGTGAGATATTATCGAAATTATTTATTTATTTGAAAGACGTAGTGATGCCATTATGTGTGGAATATGACATCATTCAAGTGTCCGCCATGGCTTCTCTGGGTGGAGCGCATGCGAGATATCCAATTTTCCATGACTTTTGCGCATAAATCAGGCTGAATTCGACCTATGGCATAGGTTATGTTGGCTTTGAGGGCCGCTGTGGTATGTGGTTTATTCGCATAAACCTGCGACTTAAGAAAATCCCACAAGAAAAAGTCTAGCGGGGTTAAGTCACAAGATCTCGGTGGCCAGTTCACATCAGCTCCACGTGAGATGACCATGCCCTCAAATCTCTCATGCAGAATATTCAATGTGGCATAAGCTGTGTGGCACGTAGCGCCGTCTTGTTGAAACCACATGTCTTTGGTGTTCAGATGATCTAGTTCATGCCAAAAAAAGTTGGTAATCATCGACCTATAGCGCTCGCCGTTGACAGTGATGGCGTGGCCAACGTTGTTCTCAAAGAAATATGGCCCGATGACGCCGCCAGCCCAAAACCCACACCAAACTGTAACTTTTTCGGGATGCATTGGACGCTCTTGGATCTCATGTGGATTGGTATCGTCCCAAATTCGACAATTTTGTTTGTTTACGTACCCATTCATCCAGAAATGGGCCTCATCGCTGAAGATCATTTTTCTGTGAAAATTACGGTCAGTTGCTAACTGCTCCAGTGCCCATTCAGCGAACACACGTCGTTGTCTATGGTCGTTTACCTTCAATTCCTGGGTGAGTTGAATTTTATAAGGGTGCAGGCCCAAGTCACGACGCAAAATTCTCCAAGTTGTGGTCTGTGAAAGGCCGAGTTCTTGTAAGCGACGGGAAATCGACTGCCTTGGATTTTCATGCACACTCTCACGGACAGCGGCGATGTTTTCGGCAGACCTTGCGTTTCGTTGACGTACGGGTGTTGGTCGATCATTTACCAAACCAGTGGACTCAAATTTATCCACCACACGACGAATAGTTCTCTCGGTAGGACGATTATGGCGACCGTAAAATGGGCGAAGCACGCGGTGCGTTGTCCGAACAGAATACTCATTTTGATAAAACAATTTTATCATTTGCACGTGTTGTTGAATGCTATAGCTATCCATGATGATTTGGCAAAACAGAATGAATAAATGACAACCAATTTGACAGATGCAGCTTCAACAAGATGGCCGCTACTAACTGTCAAAGTTCGGACGTGCCTATTGGAAGACCCTATAGTACTGTTGTAACTTGTATGACGTCTTGTTCCTAGGGATACGATATCGAAACGAAAGTATCGATACTAAAATCAATACCAGAATCAAAAGTATCGATGCCAATATAAGTATCGTAACAAAAGTATCGATACCATAAGGTATCAATTCTTTTTGTGAACTTTTATTAATATTGATTTTAAATGAATAAATCGCTGGACAGCAAGCTGGAACGTACAATCTTTAGCTAGAATATAGAATCTTAACCATCATCATATCAGCCAAGGGACATCCATTGTTGAACAAAGGTCTCCAGCAAGGTCAAGTAACAACAAAGGTCAGCCACAACCAATAGAATATAACAAACATAGTATAAATTATTTTATTACACTGTAGTAATAACATTAATTTGCAAATTACTGGTGTTTCATTAGATTAGATGTGTTTCCGCCTGTTTTTATAGTTTTGAAACATATTTTACAAGTAAAAATTGCTCGTAAATCTTTTGTAAAGTCTTCCAAACATCACTTCTAATCGGGGTGACACTTTTCACAAAAAAGAAACACACGGAATACTACAAGAACTTACGTGAGCAACAACAGAACAAGAAGAAAAGTTACAAGACTACAATTCTACTTAAATAAATTCAGTCTACTAGTGATATAAACTGTTTACTTCTTCCGTCTCTATAAAACATTTTATTTTATTTTTATTCTTATTGTCAGTTTATCATTGACTAGTTATGTGTCATAAAAACTATCGCATTTTTAAGCATAATAAAACCTTGTATTACTTAAAGGTTTTGTCTGTTATTTCAATTTATTATGCTTAAAAATCATGGAAAAATATCTAAGGCCAGAAAGGTTTGATGCCGACCCATCGGATAATACCGCATCCAAATCATGGGAGCATTGGCGTAGAACATTTGAATACAAGAAGTATTCAGGAAGCAAGTCAGCATAAGGCGACCGCTCTTTCGTCATCAGCGGAAGACGCACAGTCGACTAAAGATCAATGAGACGAAGTCAAGTATCAACTTTTGGTAAACCATGTCTCTCCTAACGTTTATGCATATGTAAGTGAAACTCATAAGTATGATGAAGCGATTACTACACTAGAGAAGCTGTTTGTAAAACCCAAAAATATCATATTTGCACGACACATGCTTGCATCGCGAAAACAACGTTCCGATGAAACTATAGATACCTATTTACAAGCTTTAAAACAACTATCTAAAGACTGTGGCTTCACTACCGTCGACGCTGAAACAAACAGAAACGACTGTATACGCGATGCCTTTATATCAGGTATCTTATCGAATAAATATAGGCAACGTCTTTTGGAAAATCTTAGTTTAACACTCGATCAAGCTTACAATCAAGCAATTTCCTTAGAAACAGCCGAGGCCCATTCCAATAGTTTCAATAACCTGCCAGTAAACGCAGCTCAAAAGGAAATAGCTCAAGTTGCCTCCAATTTCTCCATTCAATAAGTTGAGTAAAAAGAGAGTTTCTCTGCCGCTACTCGTCGAAGAAAATGCTTTTTCTGTGGAGGGCAAGTACATCTTCGGAGAAACTATCCTGCGTTTGAAGGAGTCTGTCAAATTTGCAACAAAAAGGGACATTTTGCTTCAGTTTGTAGAAGCTCATCCAGAATACCAAATTCAGTTACAACAGATAAGGATTTTTCAGCATGCCAAGTGCCAAGTGGAGCGCATAGCAAACACTGCCGTACCATCCTTTTCTGGAACCATTTCGGCCTATTTTCATGCCCCTATTTGGGGACCTCTGGATAGATTTAGAACGCTAAAATTATCGTTATCTAGTAAGCTACTAGCACATACTTCAATCACAAAATTTCATGTTTGTAGCTTGTTTATTTCCTAAGTTATGCAAAAGCAAAGTTGTACTATTTCGACATATATAGACTCACTGATCATCAAAATAGAACTAGTACTTCCCATAAGAGTACCTTACGACCCTGAGGAGAAACCGTAACAGACCAACCAAACTATTGAAATTATCGACATGCTATGTTCACAAAGTTTATTGAGCGTGGTTAGCCCTTTCTTTTGAAATTAAAAAATTGAAGGTCTGAAATATATGAAGAACCCTAAGAGCTCAGCTGAACTATGGGAGATATGGAAATGCGCCTTGACAAAAGTTAATCAGTGTGACGAGTCCTTTCTACTGATGTGTATAAAAAATTGAAGGTCTGAAGTATCTGATGAAGAACCCTAAGAGCTCAGCTGAACTATGGGAGATATGGAAATGCGCCTTGACAAAAGTTATTCAGAGTAACGAGTCCCTTCTACTGATGTGTATAAAAAAATTAAGGTTGAAGTATCTGATGAAGAACTCTTAGAGCTCAGCTGAACCATGGGAGATATGGAAATGCGCCTTGACAAAAGTTATTCAGAGTGACGAGTCCCTTCTACTGATGTGTATAAAAAATTTAAGGTTGAAGTATCTGATGAAGAACCCTTAGAGCTCAGCTGAACTATGGGAGATATGGAAATGCGCCTTGACAAAAGTTATTCAATGTGACGATCCTCTTCTTATAAATGAATATGAAACTGGAGTCTGAATAATTAAGAAACTAATCAAGTCAAAAATAGCTTTCTGCAAAAAGAAGTGAAATCCCACCAAAAACATCCTGTAAAAAATTAGCCAAGTCTCGCCTAAGCTGCTTGTTTTTCTATAAAAAGTAATTAAATCTCTAAGCAAAATGAAGCCAAGTCTAAGGATCTTTACTGCGATTTCTTTATTAATATAGTTAGATTTTATGTGACTTGGCCGTTGACTTCGATGTATTAACTAGTAAAATTGCATAGAGTATGTTCAACGGCCGGTTACATAAAATCTAACTATATTAATAAAGAAATCGCAGTAAAGATCCTTAGACTTGGCTTCGCTTTGCTTAGAGATTTCATTACTTTTTATAGAGAAACAAGCAGCTTAGGCGAGACTTGGCTAATTTTTTACAGGATGTTTTTGGTGGGCTGTTATGGCAGCATCACCTTCGTCCCTAAGAAAAGCTACTGTGCCTGCGTACATCAAAGGTATAAGAGCAGAAGCGCTCTTAGACACAGGAAGTTCCGTTTTTTATATCAATGACAGCTTCTCCAAACTCTGTGGACTTAAAACAAAGCCTAGCTGTCAAACAATTTCAATGGCCTCACTTAACCATGTTTCACAAGTAGGAGGCCAAACTTTTCAAACAATTAACATTGGAGATCACAAATACGAAAATGTGAATTTCCTTATTGTCAAAAATCTTTGCGCCGATATAATAATCGGTCATGACGTCCTCGGAGAACATGCGTCACTAGAATTCTCATTTGGTGGACCAAAGAAACCACTTCACGTGTGTAATGTAGCTGCAGTATCTGTGCCAGCCGTACCACTTTTTGCAAACGTCTCTCCTAAATGCAGACCTGTTGCTGTAAATCCAGGAAATTCAGCGATGAGGATACCAAATTTATTAAAGACGAGATCGACAACCTTTTAGCGGAAGGTGTGATTGAGGAGAGTAAATCACCGTGAAGAGCCCAGGTCCTCATAACGAAAAATGAAACGCATAGGAAACGGCTTTTAATTGATTATTCGCAAACAATCAACCGATATACTGAGCTTGACGCATATCCACTACCCAACATAGAGGAGTTAGTCGCTAAAGTAGTCAAAAACTCAACGTTCAGCTTAATCGACTTGAAAAGCGCTTACCATCAAGTTCCAATTTTACCCGAAGAAAGAAAGTATACTGCCTTCGAAGCTATGGGTAATTTGTATCAGTTTAGGCGCATACCTTTTGGAGTGACAAATGGCATCTCAAGTTTTCAACGAACTATTGATTAGATAACTAGAAAAGAAAAGCTTCAGAAGGCGTACATTTATCTTGATGACATCACCATTTGTGGCCTTACTCGTGAAGAACACGACCAAAACTTAGAGCGCTTTATGACTGCGGCCAAAAAGTATGGTCTGACATTGAGTATGCAAAAATGTTAATTTTCTCAAGACTCTATTAATATTCTTGGCTACAACAATCACAATCACATTATCAAACCTGACAGTGAGCGCCTAAAGCCACTTATTGACTTACCGCCACCACAAGACATACCGACACTCAGACGTACACTCGGTATGTTCGCTCACTATTCCAAATGGATTCCTAATTTTGCAGAACGTATTCACTCACTTGCTAGGACAACATCTTTCCCTCTTACAAATGAGCAAAACTCTCGTCTGAAAAACGACATCTTCAATTCATGCTATCGATGAAAATGTGCCTTTTAGTGTCGAAACTGATGCATCAGACCATTCAATCGCAGCAGTGCTAACGCAAGATTCCAGGCCTGTAGCCTTCTTTTCATGAACCCTAAATCCAACCGAACAAAATCATTCTGCTATAGAGAAAGAAGCTTACGTTATCCTAGAATCACTAAAAAAATGGCGGCATTACCTTATTGGTAAGCAATTTCGCTTGGTCATCGATCAACGCTCGGTTGCTTTTATGTTTAATATGAAACACTCAAGCAAAATTAAAAATGAGAAGATTCAGAGATGGCGGTTGGAACTTGCTGCTTACAAATTTGAAATCGTATATAGACCCGGCAAAGAAAACTACGCAGCTGATGCTCTATCGAGAGTTTGTGCATCAACAACTTGTGCTACAGAATCTCGCACTGCCAAACTTACATCACTTCATGAAGCTCTCTGCCATCCCGGTGTTTCACGTATGTTCCATTGGATACGCTCTAAAAATCTACCATATTCCCTTGAAGAAGTCCGAAATATGACAACCACTTGTCGGACGTGTTTAGAAATAAAGCCGAGATACGTAAGAAATACCAGTGATGCTCAGAAGACTTATTAAAGCAACAGCACCCTTCGAACGCTTGAGCATAGATTTTAAAGGCCCAGTTCCAACAAATACAACTAACAGATTCATTTTAATTGTAATTGATGAATTTTCTCGATTTCCATTCACTTTTCCATGCTCAGACGTCAGCTCAAAAACAGTTGTCAAACATCTCAACAATTTATTCAAGATATTCGGTTTTCCATCGTATATTCATTCGGATCGCGGTACAGCTTTTCTTTCTGCCGAGGTGTAAGAATTTCTTCATGAAAGAGGCATCGCTACAAGCCGATCTACAGCCTACAATCCACAAGGCAATGGGCAAGTGGAGAAATTGAATTCTACGCTCTGGAAAACAATACTTTTGGCACTGAAAACTAAAAACTTATCAGTCGAGAACTGGGAGCAAGTTTTGCCGCACGCTTTGCATTCTATTCGCTCCTTACTTTGCACCGCTACTAATTGCACACCGCATGAGCGAATGTTTAGACACCCACGGAGATCTACTAATGGAATTTCTATCCCAACTTGGCTTACGAATTCCGGCCAAGTATTACAGAAGAAATTAAACAGGAGTAACAAATATGAACCAATTGTTGAGGAGGTGGAACTATTACATAGTAATCCAGATTACTCTTATGTCAGATATCCCGACGGAAGAGAGACTACAGTGTCAAATCGTTATCTAGCGCCGCTGGGATCAGATGACATAGCTCCCCAGGAAACTGAAACTGATTCTTTTGTTACACCACTTACATCACGGGTAACTGAGAACCGTAACATGACACCTTCTTCATCTACAGAGACAGAAGAGTCGGTCTCTAACCACAGTGGAGGGCGAGTGTCTCAAGAACGACCACCGCTATCTCCGCTTTCGGAGATAATTCGTAGATCCAGTCGCGTGCGCAGACCACCAACATTTTTAAGTGATTATGTTACAGACTAACGCGGGAGAATGATATAAACTCTTTACTTCTTCCGTCTCTATGAAACATTTTATTTTATTTTTATTCTTATTGTCAGTTTATCATTGACAAGCTTGTTGACAAGTTATATGACATAAAAACTATCGCATTTTTAAGCATAATAAAACCTTTACTTAAAGGTTTTATCTGTTATTTCAACTAGATACCATTATGATTGTTTAATAATTTCTATATTCCAAAAATCTAAATGAATATAATTTATTTATTTTGAATGCCTACTGTAGTGAGATAAATTATTAAGTTGAAGATACACAGTCAGTCAAAAACTTTCCAAAAACAAATAATCGCGCAATGTAGCCACACTATTACAATTTTGGTTATGATGAGACTTCCCCAGTACCTATGTGTACTTGGTATTAACTACTTGATGGCAAGTATCGCAAATATCGCAAGCATCGCAATCGATTCTTTTTTCGTATCCCTACTTGTTCCCCGCGTATGTTCGTTCAGTTGGTATTGAAGTGACATGTAAACTGTTTTTATTTTTTTTTGTACTGTCCTGACTCTTAAAACATAATATATTACATTCTCTTTGGTACTTTGACAACCATCATTCGTTGTATACATATAATAATACCTATATCGGTTGACGAAAATGTTGAGGACGTAATGGACCATTAAAGATTAAATTAATCCTTCAAACCTAAGTCATTCGCTGACTGTCATGATATGACATTTTACTATAATAACTGTGGTATGAGGTCTTCAGAGCACCCAACATGCCACACCAATGTTTATGAATTCCATCTACTCTTCAGTTCACTTCAAACCTCCCGTGATCAAATCAACTGAATATCACAGCAATAAAGTCGTTACCATCTATCAAGCTTCATAAAATCGAGTCTTTACTCTTACAAATTTTAAGTGGAGTGAAATGTGGAAAAATGCGGAGGAAACAAACGAGAGGACGCTGTCGACGACTTTAAAATTGCCGGACAGCGTACGAACAGCAATAATCATCCCGAAGTCGAAGGAGACATATTTCAACACCCAGTGGAAGTCGAAGACCGCTCCTCTGTGTGCCTACGATATGCTGTATCACCCGCCGGACTACAACCCTAAAGCTGCACGCTCTGATCGACAGGAACCTCAAATCATACGGAAGAATATTTGGGACCAAGTAATCTTGCATTGTCGTATTATAAATATTTTTGCCACATATTTAATTAATGCCATTCCCACATATTTCTGTACTGTTATAACATATTATGCCTATATTATTTCACGAAGAATTTGGCAGTGATTGATACATTTTTGCTGGTATATACACCGTGAAATTTTAATGGTTATTTTCCCGAAGCGAAATGGCTTTGTCTTGGTAATACAATCGTTTTATAAACAAATATTAGAAACAAAAAAAAGGCAGATTAACCATAGTGAAAAACAAAACTCGAAAGTGACCACGAATTAATAGTAATCTTCACAGATACCTACGCCTTTTTAACACGCTTTTTTTATTAGGTCGACCTGTATGTAACTAACTATGTAATGGAATCTAAGGTAACTAATTTAACCACCTTCCAAGGGTCGTAGCGTAATGAAAATTGGCAGCTGTATGTATGTAGTTCTGATGACAGTACAATAATACGGTACTATCGAACTGATCTGATGATGGAACCGAAAGATATGAACTGGAACTTCATCATCGAAAATCGTATTATAGTTCTTTTGGATTTCTTAGAAAATCTTGTAATGAACTTTGACCACGATTAGGTTTCAAGGTCTGATGATGAAGCCGGAAGATAGGCACTGGCATTCCATGATGGAATATCGTATCATAGTCGTGTTTGCACTTGTGAGAAAGGCCACGTAATGGACTTTGAACATGATCAGGTTTCAAGGTTATTACAAACCTAAAGAAAATCCATTATCGGTTTTCTTAACCTTTTTGAATTACCGCGTACTTAATCCATAGATTTATTTTTTTAAGGATTTCACTTTTAAATCTTCTGGGGGGATTGACCGTTTAATTGTTCAAGAAGAAATTTTCAAAACTTTTTTTTTTGTTTTTACGTGCATTTATAAAAGCGTGTTGCCCCACCCCGGGCAGGGCCGGAGGGACTGTCAGACTTGTACTGACTAAAATCCACGGTGTTCCTTCAATAGCCCTTTACGTTCCGGGGTCACGGTAATGGGATAAGTCCCACAACCCCGGCAGGCTTCGGCCCTCTACAGGGGGAGCCTCGTCATATTGCTGACGCTCTTTGTGGTGCGCGTGGAACACAACGCGCCGTCGACCCGGGCATGGTCCATGGTCGGACAGCGACTTGCCCTTTACTCGCTGTCCGCATGCCCGCGCCTACGGTGGCCGGAGATCGTCGGCCGACGTCCGACGCCGTAGGCGTCTACCACTGCGGCTGGGCTGGAGTGAGGACGCCATCCTCTCCCTCACGCGGCCCGCCTCCTCGAATTAGAGACCTAACAAAGTATTTGAGGCGTATTTCATAAATTTGAATCAACTTATTAACTTAAATATGTACTTTAAAATGTTAATCATTTACAAAAGTACGAGTAGGTACTTACCTACACTTCCCGGTAACGAAGTAATTGTTCGAAGTGCAAGCCACTGCATTGAATACACTGCGATAGTGTTAATAACTGCGATAGTGGACGCTTTCAATATCAGAGACACCTTAATAAAATTGAAAGACAATCAATCAAAACGTGCTTGATTGTCTTTCAATTTTATTAAGGTGTCTCTGATATTGAAAGCGTCCACTATCGCAGTTATTAACGCGTCGCAAGTTTTGTGTTCCTCACGAATTCACGATACACCAGGTGTTTGGTATTTTGAAATAAAACCACGAACTGATTGTTACACAAACACTATATAATGAGATAAGCACTTTAATAACACTGTTTTCATAGGTTGCAGACTTTTGTATTAAGTTTAGACAATTAAATTGATGATATTTAAGTAAGAGGTAAGCGTGCTGCTTTGAGACACAGACGGAAGAGAGATAGATTATGTAAGAGTGAGACAACAATACAGTAGTAGGAATAGTTACTAAACATTCTCGCACCTTATTTTTAAAGTAAAGCTACATACTATAATATAAGAGTATTAAGTAAGTTTATACAATCATCAAAATTGAATAACTGATTTTTTAACAAAAGCAACTATAGATGTAAGATGTATAGGTATTACATACATACATAGTATAATAAGATTTAAAGTTAGTTTTACTATTACAGTATTTTGACACACAAGTTTACATACTTAATAGTAACAAAGAAAAATCTTAATAGTAACGAAGAAGTACAACTTAATTATAGTAGCTTAATTCTAATTAATTTAGAACAAGTTTATTAGGTAATAAAATTAATTTATGAATAGGTCTAGTATATTCACTCTTAGAAGTGCGAATCACTGCTGATCTAACTAAACCATCAGTTTTATTTTTATTGGTAGAAATAACTCTGCCTAAGGGCCAAAAGGTGGGTGGTGTATTCTCATCTTTAATTATAATAAGATCACCAGTCTTTAAGTTATTTTGTACCTGTAACCATTTATTTCTAGATTGCAGTTCCGACAAGTAATTACATTGACATTACAATGAGATTCACTGTTGTCAAATTATTTTGACAATAGCGAAGACCTCACCGATACCCCTTCGATCCTGTACTGTGCCGCTGTTGCAGCATGTCGGGTAGCTCATTTCAAGTTTCCAAAGACTGACAGAGCTATTCCACCAGCTGTACCAGCTTGGCAGTGCAGGATCGAACGTCGTATCGCTGGGGCTAGAGCACTCATTGGCAAACTTATCTGCTTCAGACAGGGCAACACTCGCCCTAGAGTGATGCGTTTTGTGAGGCGGGCGTTCGCGGGGACTGATATTAGTCCTCGGGATTATCTCACCTGCGTCACAGAGCGCATCGACTTCCTGAAGCAGAAAGTCTATGCGTGGGCAAATAGAATTCGCAGATATAAGCGGAGGGTGGAGCGATACACTCAGAATCGCACATTCCAAAGCAATGAAAGGTGGGTTTATAGGGCCTGGGAGCGACCTGACCAAGGTGTGACTGATACGTGCTTACCGGATGATGACGCCATGTGTTCGTTCTGGCGCAGCATCTGGTCGGCTCCTGTCAGTCACCCTGAGGGTGACTGGATGCGGGGGATCAGGCGCACGTGCGATCTTTTACCAGAAATGGGGGCAATCACGATCAGCCCCCAAGATGTAACCCGTGCAGTCCGTCCGTTATCTAACTGGAAATCCCCAGGGCCGGATGGGCTGCACAATTTTTGGCTTAAATGGTTCCAAAGATCGCACGCTCGCTTGGCATTTCAGTTCCAGTTTGCCCTAAAGTCAGAATCGCTACCTCAATTCCTAACTACAGGAATAACCCACCTGCTCCATAAATCAGGTAGTACTACGGAACCTAAAAATTATAGACCGATCACGTGCCTTCCTACGGTCTATAAAGTTCTTACGTCCATCCTGAGAACTAAAATTAATAATCATATTGATGTAAATTCAATCATGTCTGTTTCTCACAATGGATGTAGGAACGGGTCCCGTGGTACCAAGGAGCTGCTCCTCATTGATATTGCCATAAACCAACAGGTTCGTGGTTTCCGAAGAGATTTGTCGACATGTTGGATAGATTAAAAGAAGGCCTATGACTCTGTTCCACATACATGGCTCAAGAAGGTGTTGGAGTTGTATAAAATAGATCCAATGCTACGCAATTTTCTTGAGTCATGTATGGGGCAGTGGAAGACGGTCCTCTGCTACCCAGGGTGTCGTCAGATCCAGGAAAACAGCGAACCGATTAGGATTGAGCGTGGCATATTTCAAGGCGACAGTCTGAGCCCTCTGTGGTTTTGCCTGGCTCTCAACCCTCTCAGTACATTGCTGGAGGGTTCAGGGCTAGGCTACCAGTTGAGAAGAGGTGGTCAGGTCATATCACACTTGCTTTACATGGATGATTTGAAAATCTTTGCCACCAGCAAATTGCAACTGATGGAGCTACTGAAGGTAACAGAAACTTTCAGTAGCGCCATCGGAATGGAATTTGGGGTAGACAAGTGTGCGGTCATGCATGTAAAGCGAGGAGAGATTATGGAATCCGTGGGAACTCAACTCTCGGATTCCATACACCTGAGATCCCTCGGATCAACTGAAACTTACAAGTATTTGGGTACGTCAGAAGCACTAGTCATCAATACTGCTTATGTTAAACAGTCATTAAAGGAACGCTTCTTTGGCCGCCTGAATAAAGTACTGAATAGTCTTCTATCAGGCGGAAACAAGGTGCGTGCCTTGAATGGTTGGGTTATGCCAGTATTGATGTATTCTTTTGGCATACTCAAATGGACTCAGACTGAACTTGACGCCTTGGACAGGCGGGTCCGCAAAACGCTGACTGCAAATCGGATGCATCACCCACGTTCATCGGTGATGAGGCTGTATAATCCCCCGGAAAAGCGGTGGTCGTGGTTTTTTAAATACAAAGACCCTGCATAACCGCGAGGTATGCAGCCTTAGGGAATATTTCCTAAACGCTGACGTGAGTATGCATCGGGATGTGGTAGCGGTGGACAAAGGCCTCACTCCGCTCTCCTTAGGTAACGAGAATTGGCGCAAACCTGTAGTATTAGATACTAATGACCGCAGAGAAGTATGGCAGAGAAAGGAGCTTCACGGACGCTATTACCGAGCCCTTCATGGGTCTGAAGTAGATTTATTAGCGTCCGTAGCCTGGCTACGTTTTGGTGACCTCTTCGGGGAAACCGAAGGTTTTGTCTGTGCGATTATGGACGAAGTTATGATGACGAATAACTATCGGAAATATATTGTGAAGGATGGTACCGTAGACATATGTCGGGCATGTCACAAACCGGGAGAATCCATTCGTCACATTATCTCCGGTTTTTCTCGTCTAGCTAACGGAGAATATTTGCATAGACATAACCTCGTAGCCAGGATTATTCACCAGCAACTTGCGCTTAAATACAATCTTGTGGAATCAGAAGTACCATACTATAGGTATGTGCCCGACCCAGTTCTCGATAATGGCAATATTACACTATACTGGGATCGGTCTATCATTACTGACAGGACTATTGTTGCCAATAAGCCTGACATAGTGGTGATAGACCGATTAGAGCGTCGCACAATGATTGTTGATATAGCAGTCCCCCATGACGAGAACCTCGTGAAAGCTGAGATAGATAAAAAAAAAAAGTATCTTGACCTGGCGCGCGAGGTTGTCGACATGTGGGATGTGGAGACAGCAATCATTGTGCCGATAGTCGTCTCAGCCAATGGCATAATAGCCAAGAGCCTCGACCAACATCTAAGGAGGCTCTCGTTGGGCAGCTGGATCAAGGGCTTGATACAGAAAGCAGTACTCCTGGAAATGGCGCGTATTGTGAGGAGGTTCCTCTCTATGGAGCCCTGACCACCGGTAGCTTGGACCCTGTTCCCGATACCGATGGGCTACTATTTTTTTATATTTTTAAATGTTTTTATTTTTTATATTAATATTTAAAAATGTAATTTATAAGTACATAGTTTAATAAATGGAATAATAATATAATAATAATATAATATTCTACAACTTTCACACAACGCCATCTAGTCCCAAACCAAGCAGAGCTTGTGCTATGAGTACTAGACAACTGACAAACATACATATATATTTCTAAATACATACATATTATAGATAGATTACACCCAGACAAAGAACAAATGATCATGCTCATCACACAAACATTTGTCCTGGGTGGGAATCGAACCCATGACCTTGAGCATAGCAGTCAGGGCCACTGACCACTAGACCAACAGACCAAATTGTATGATTGATCAAATGAAAATCTTCTCTATCGGAAACGGACGTAAAATTGTCAAGCCATCCTACGTTCTCTTATTTTTTAATTTGATATAAGGTCTTGTGACTAAATTATTTTCCTGCTCCATATCTTCAAGGGGTATTCCCATTAAAAATTAATTTTCCGATAAGAAGGAGAATATATAAAAAAGAGATTTACAAATATATGTAGTAGGTGGCATGTTCGTATTGTGAACAAACCCTCTTTAATAAATAAAGATAAAAAAAAAATGTAGTATTTTTGTTGATTATTGTTGTTTTCTTTTTTGTTGTTGTCTTCCGTTCTGAAATTCTACAGACTTGCCCTGGCATCACTACTTATCTAAACCGTGAAATTTTTATGGTTGTTTTCCCGCGGCAGAACAGCTTGCAATAAGGAGTACTTTCGAAGCATAGAATAAAAGTAAAAAAATAAAGATGTTTTGGTTTTAAAACAATAAAAAATATTCATCAACTCGAAAACGTGAGAATCAATAGTAACTCTAGAGGTAACGTGTAGGTCCTACTCAAATCGCACGCGCCGCCGACAAAGGGAACAGCTGTGCATAAAAATGTTCTAAGCAAAATAAACTCTCGCATGTGGTTATACGGCATAAACTAGTTTGCACGCAACAACACAAATTACAAAAGCGGAGCCGACAAAGGAAATACCGATTTAAATGTTCAAAGCAAAATAAGTTCTCATGTTTAGTGATACGGCATAAACTACAAACTAACAACAATTACAAACGAAGCCGTGCTCTGCCTTCCTATTGCTTTTGTGCGGCGGCAAAATTAGTCTTCCCACAAATGTGTAGCGCGCCTTATCAGTGCAATGGATCGTCACACAATTATTGCAATTTGGAGTACGTTGCTATGATGTAACTGTATGGTAGAGCTGATTATGACTGCCGTGCTGCCCGGCGACTTTACGCGGAGCCGCAACACTTGAAATCGCTCGGTCTTCGCGGGGTTCTGAACCCCCAAGTCCCATCGAGCCAGACGATCGTAGCGGCGACACAGTGGCTACTAGATCATGGGCAGTTCCAAACACCAGAACATGCGCAGGGCAGAGGTCAATCGGCCGTTATTTCGCCAGAGATTGACGAAGAAATCATCGAGTACTTTGATCGGGATTTAACCTGGGATCTAGCCCGGACCTAACTCCGTTAGACTTTTACTTGTGGTCCGAACTCAAGCGCCCCAATACTTGCCCCGCCATCTCTAAAAACGACAAGTCGACAACACGCTCCGCAAAAAGAAATCGTGGAAAATCAGTGTGAATCATATCTAAATATCTACTACAAATACATTACAATATTGAAAAGTACTACGTGCATCACAATTTCTTATAATTTTCAAGAAAATGCCCCTCAACAAACTGAAGGTCCAGAGAGGTGCTCTAAAAGGAAAACTAACAAGAATCATGAACTTCGTCGATGGCTACAGTGAAGACCGCAACACTAATCGCGATCTTGAGGTCAGGAAATTGGAACTCGGCTCCATGATTCAGCGCTTTGAAGACATACAGTTGGAAATAGAAATAGCGGACATTGACCCTGACCATCAGTCAGCACATGAACTGGAACGAGAAACCTTTGAAGAACGATACTACAGCACAATGGCTAAACTCGAGGAATTGACAAATAATTCACAACAACAATCGGCAAATCTATCCATTGGACATAATTCTACAACTGTGCATGAGTGCAACAATAAAAAACCACGTGTCAGGTTACCGCAGCTTGAACTACCGAGGTTCGATGGCGACATCAGACAATGGTCAACCTTCAAAAACATATTTTACGCATCAGTGGACAACGCGGACTTACCTGTGGTGAATAAAATGCAATATTTGAAGTCTGCCCTCGCTGGAGAAGCCGCCGGTCTTATCTCGTCATTGTTAATCACAGAGGAGAATTACGAAAAAGCATTGAATATCCTATCAAAAAGGTATGAAAACAAATCTATTGTTGTTAACTTTCATTTCAAAGCTATGTTAACGAAGCTCAATTTAATTACAAAAACTAACTTGAAAGACTTTTTAGTTACCTTGCAGCAAAGTCTAGACTCATTAAAGTCAATTAACTTGCCTGTAGAAAGCTGGGATGCTTTACTTGTATTTTTAATTTGTCAAAAATTGGATAACTCTTTACGTGCTGCATGGGAAATAAATAGAAAAGAAAACACCATAGCAACATTAGCAGAACTATTAGAATTTTTAAATTTACGGCGTACAGCATTTGAGATGTTAAATGATAACAAAACCAATGATAATTCAAATGTAAAAACAAGTCATTTATCATCAGCAACATCTAATTTATCTTGCATATTATGTCAAAGCAAACATACCTTGTCTAAGTGTCCTCACTACCTAGAAATAACTATACCTAATCGTATACAGCTTATTAAAGCTAAACTCTTGTGTTATAATTGTCTACAGCCTTATGAATCTAAGCATAAGTGCTCAAAATATAAATGCTTAAAGTGTCACGGTAGACACCACACAAGCATACATATGGATAAGAACCAACTACAGGTCAGTCATACATCTACTACATTACAAGACATACCCCAATCATCACAAAACATATTACCTACTACTACATTAAATGAACACCCGCAAGTGCTACTACATAATAATATTTCACCGCAAACACAGAAGTCTTCTACAACTTCTCAGCTCGACTGTACACAGTTATTACACACTAACAATTCTCATAACAATCCCTCAACTTCAACTGTGCTAGTGTCCAGTGTTAATAAAAATCAAATTCTACTCTCCACAGCTATCATACGCATACAAGGCCCATCAGGAAAGTGGGTGAATGCTCGTGCTCTACTGGATGCTGGAAGCGAAGTAAACATTGCTACCCACAGACTTGCTACGCAACTGCAGCTTGAACTAACAAACAATGCTTGTCTCATACAAGGTATTGGCAACAGCCAAAAGCCAACACAAGTGAGTGCTAATGCCATTATTTCATCTCGCTATAATGACTACACTGCCAATCTCTCATTGATTATTATGGATAAAATTACTGTGCCACTACCACATACATTCATATCTACGCACACTTGGCCTATTCCTTACAAACAAGCGCAAACACTCGCCGACCCAACCTTTTATATTCCAAGTACAATAGACATACTCATTGGTGCTGAACTATTTTATTCTATTATGCAATCTGGACGCATGAAGCTTGGTCCTAATCTGCCATATCTTATAGACACTGCTTTCGGGTGGGTTGTTTCTGGTCCAGTTGCCATGGACAGCAGCTTAGCTACTTTGCTCAGTGCTCATGTTAGCATGTGTGTTACCTCTGAGTCCTCTAACTCAACAGATCAATTGCTACAATCTTTTTGGGAGCAGGAGGAACCTGTTTCTAAGAAAAAGATGCTCTCACCCATGGATAAATACTGTGAGCAGCTCTTCAGTTCCACAACTATACAAAACAAATTAGGACATTACATAGTTAACTTACCTATTCAAACACACAGGATTAAAGAATTAGGTAATTCATTCAATATTGCTTACAAATTATTACTTCAACTTGAATCCAAAATGAGTAAGGACCCTGAACTATATAAACAATATAAGGCATTTATTCACGAATTTATAGATCTTGGCCATGCTCATTATATTAATCATTTCTCACCTACAGAACTAAATACATACTATATGCCACACTTTGCTATCTTGAAACCTGATAGTGTTTCAACAAAGTTACGCACTGTATTTAACGCTAGTGCAAAAACGTCATCTGGAATATCTCTTAATGATATCTTGTATGAAGGTCCCAATATATACAATGATTTATTTGAAATTATTATCAGATTTAGGACATATAAATATGCATTTTCATGCGATATAGTTAAAATGTTTCGTGGTATTTTTATTAATCCGCAACAAACTAGACTACAAAGAATATTATGGAGAGACTCTCCAAATGAGAAACTTAAGTGTATTGAATTAGACACAGTTACTTATGGCACAAAAAGTGCACCCTACTTAGCATGTCGTACAATGTTATATTTAGCCGAAAAATACACAAAGTCACATAAATTGGCAGTTAACTGTATAAAAAATAGTTCATATATGGATGATTATTTATGTGGAGAAAAATCTAAAGAAAAGCTTTTTCAATTATGTTCAGAACTTATTGACTTGTTAAGCAAAGCTGGATTCAAATTACACAAGTGGACATCTAATCATCCAGATTTAAACAATTATTTAGCAAGCATAGACCCTTCGTTCAAAAACCTACCCTTACAAACTTCACAGAAAGATAAAGACATAGATATTTCAACTACTTCTACTTATAACTTTATACCACCTACCTCAGTGAAAACCTTAGGTATTACCTGGTTGCCTGCTGAAGATACACTTCAAGTCTTTATCCCACATCTTACCAATATCCCTTGCACAAAAAGGAATATTTTGTCCCAAATAGCTCAAATTTTCGACCCTATAGGACTCTTAGCACCTGTCACTATATTAGCTAAAATTCTGATGCAAGATATTTGGAAACAGAACACTGACTGGGATTCTCTTGTTTCACAGGAGATACAAACCACTTGGCAGAATTTTATTAATCAATTGCATAATTTAATAAATATTCAAATACCTAGATATTATTTTACAGATAATCCTAACAATATTGTTTTAATAGGTTTTTGTGACTCTTCAAGTAGAGCATATGGTGCTTGTTTGTACTTATGGGCTACTTATCCCAACAAACAGCCTACTTGTACTTTGGTTACCGCCAAATCTAAAGTCTCCCCTATTAAAAAACAACAATCAATCCCTAGATTGGAATTATGTGGAGCACTTCTTTTGGCTCAACTTACCAATAGAATTATTGCTCTAACAAAAGATATAATTACCATAAATCAAATTCATCTCTTTACAGACTCATCCATCGTACTCAACTGGATTAGATCACCATACAAATCTAAACATGATACTTATGTCACACACCGCCTTATGCAAATTATTGAAACTACTCAAAGTCGTGATTGGTATTACGTCAACACTAAACAAAATCCCGCTGACTTAATCAGTAGGGGAGTGATGCCAACTGCCTTACAGTCATGTACCTTATGGTGGCATGGTCCATCATGGTTGTGTCAAGATATTACATCATGGCCTATAACACATACACCACAGCCAACTGAGTTCACTCAGGCTCAACCAGGAAAATCCTCACCTTATCAAAGTGGTGTGTTTACTGCTTCGGTAACACCCCATATAAATTATAGTTCATTCTATGAGAGCTTTTGCAAACATTCAAATTTCACAAGTTTGATCAGATCTATGGCCTACTTATTTAGATTCATACATAATATAAAAAATAAAAACAAACTCACTTCTTATCTATCTATTTCTGAGCTAAAAAATGCACATGACTTTATAATAAAAACATGTCAATATAATTCATTTTCAAAGGAAATTCATGAAATACAGTCCACTCACACAAATGTCTCTCAACACATAAACACAAACAAGGTAAAGTCATATACATTTACATCAAGTCCACTTAAGAAATTGAACCCCTTCTTGGATGAGTTCAATCTTCTAAGAGTAGGAGGTCGTATACAACACGCAGATATACCTTACAATCAGGCACACCCTATTATATTACCTGCGAAAGATCATATAACGTCTATCATTGTACAACATTATCACACTAAATTATTACATGCAGGTATTCAATGCACTCTTTATAACATGAGATTGAAATATTGGCCTATTAATGGCAGATGTGAGGTGAAAAAATGTATTCACTCCTGTGTCCGATGCATTAGATACCAGGGCAAGGTCTGTGGACATCATCATATCGATTCCTACATGAGTGAAGGCACGTGTTAAATTCACTCTAGGTGCTGGGAGACTTGCCATTTGCTGTCCACAGACCTTGCCCTGGTATCTAATGCATCGGACACAGGAGTGAATACATTTTTTCACCTCACATCTGCCATTAATAGGCCAATATTTCAATCTCATGTTATAAAGAGTGCATTGAATACCTGCATGTAATAATTTAGTGTGATAATGTTGTACAATGATAGACGTTATATGATCTTTCGCAGGTAATATAATAGGGTGTGCCTGATTGTAAGGTATATCTGCGTGTTGTATACGACCTCCTACTCTTAGAAGATTGAACTCATCCAAGAAGGGGTTCAATTTCTTAAGTGGACTTGATGTAAATGTATATGACTTTACCTTGTTTGTGTTTATGTGTTGAGAGACATTTGTGTGAGTGGACTGTATTTCATGAATTTCCTTTGAAAATGAATTATATTGACATGTTTTTATTATAAAGTCATGTGCATTTTTTAGCTCAGAAATAGATAGATAAGAAGTGAGTTTGTTTTTATTTTTTATATTATGTATGAATCTAAATAAGTAGGCCATAGATCTGATCAAACTTGTGAAATTTGAATGTTTGCAAAAGCTCTCATAGAATGAACTATAATTTATATGGGGTGTTACCGAAGCAGTAAACACACCACTTTGATAAGGTGAGGATTTTCCTGGTTGAGCCTGAGTGAACTCAGTTGGCTGTGGTGTATGTGTTATAGGCCATGATGTAATATCTTGACACAACCATGATGGACCATGCCACCATAAGGTACATGACTGTAAGGCAGTTGGCATCACTCCCCTACTGATTAAGTCAGCGGGATTTTGTTTAGTGTTGACGTAATACCAATCACGACTTTGAGTAGTTTCAATAATTTGCATAAGGCGGTGTGTGACATAAGTATCATGTTTAGATTTGTATGGTGATCTAATCCAGTTGAGTACGATGGATGAGTCTGTAAAGAGATGAATTTGATTTATGGTAATTATATCTTTTGTTAGAGCAATAATTCTATTGGTAAGTTGAGCCAAAAGAAGTGCTCCACATAATTCCAATCTAGGGATTGATTGTTGTTTTTTAATAGGGGAGACTTTAGATTTGGCGGTAACCAAAGTACAAGTAGGCTGTTTGTTGGGATAAGTAGCCCATAAGTACAAACAAGCACCATATGCTCTACTTGAAGAGTCACAAAAACCTATTAAAACAATATTGTTAGGATTATCTGTAAAATAATATCTAGGTATTTGAATATTTATTAAATTATGCAATTGATTAATAAAATTCTGCCAAGTGGTTTGTATCTCCTGTGAAACAAGAGAATCCCAGTCAGTGTTCTGTTTCCAAATATCTTGCATCAGAATTTTAGCTAATATAGTGACAGGTGCTAAGAGTCCTATAGGGTCGAAAATTTGAGCTATTTGGGACAAAATATTCCTTTTTGTGCAAGGGATATTGGTAAGATGTGGGATAAAGACTTGAAGTGTATCTTCAGCAGGCAACCAGGTAATACCTAAGGTTTTCACTGAGGTAGGTGGTATAAAGTTATAAGTAGAAGTAGTTGAAATATCTATGTCTTTATCTTTCTGTGAAGTTTGTAAGGGTAGGTTTTTGAACGAAGGGTCTATGCTTGCTAAATAATTGTTTAAATCTGGATGATTAGATGTCCACTTGTGTAATTTGAATCCAGCTTTGCTTAACAAGTCAATAAGTTCTGAACATAATTGAAAAAGCTTTTCTTTAGATTTTTCTCCACATAAATAATCATCCATATATGAACTATTTTTTATACAGTTAACTGCCAATTTATGTGACTTTGTGTATTTTTCGGCTAAATATAACATTGTACGACATGCTAAGTAGGGTGCACTTTTTGTGCCATAAGTAACTGTGTCTAATTCAATACACTTAAGTTTCTCATTTGGAGAGTCTCTCCATAATATTCTTTGTAGTCTAGTTTGTTGCGGATTAATAAAAATACCACGAAACATTTTAACTATATCGCATGAAAATGCATATTTATATGTCCTAAATCTGATAATAATTTCAAATAAATCATTGTATATATTGGGACCTTCATACAAGATATCATTAAGAGATATTCCAGATGACGTTTTTGCACTAGCGTTAAATACAGTGCGTAACTTTGTTGAAACACTATCAGGTTTCAAGATAGCAAAGTGTGGCATATAGTATGTATTTAGTTCTGTAGGTGAGAAATGATTAATATAATGAGCATGGCCAAGATCTATAAATTCGTGAATAAATGCCTTATATTGTTTATATAGTTCAGGGTCCTTACTCATTTTGGATTCAAGTTGAAGTAATAATTTGTAAGCAATATTGAATGAATTACCTAATTCTTTAATCCTGTGTGTTTGAATAGGTAAGTTAACTATGTAATGTCCTAATTTGTTTTGTATAGTTGTGGAACTGAAGAGCTGCTCACAGTATTTATCCATGGGTGAGAGCATCTTTTTCTTAGAAACAGGTTCCTCCTGCTCCCAAAAAGATTGTAGCAATTGATCTGTTGAGTTAGAGGACTCAGAGGTAACACACATGCTAACATGAGCACTGAGCAAAGTAGCTAAGCTGCTGTCCATGGCAACTGGACCAGAAACAACCCACCCGAAAGCAGTGTCTATAAGATATGGCAGATTAGGACCAAGCTTCATGCGTCCAGATTGCATAATAGAATAAAATAGTTCAGCACCAATGAGTATGTCTATTGTACTTGGAATATAAAAGGTTGGGTCGGCGAGTGTTTGCGCTTGTTTGTAAGGAATAGGCCAAGTGTGCGTAGATATGAATGTATGTGGTAGTGGCACAGTAATTTTATCCATAATAATCAATGAGAGATTGGCAGTGTAGTCATTATAGCGAGATGAAATAATGGCATTAGCACTCACTTGTGTTGGCTTTTGGCTGTTGCCAATACCTTGTATGAGACAAGCATTGTTTGTTAGTTCAAGCTGCAGTTGCGTAGCAAGTCTGTGGGTAGCAATGTTTACTTCGCTTCCAGCATCCAGTAGAGCACGAGCATTCACCCACTTTCCTGATGGGCCTTGTATGCGTATGATAGCTGTGGAGAGTAGAATTTGATTTTTATTAACACTGGACACTAGCACAGTTGAAGTTGAGGGATTGTTATGAGAATTGTTAGTGTGTAATAACTGTGTACAGTCGAGCTGAGAAGTTGTAGAAGACTTCTGTGTTTGCGGTGAAATATTATTATGTAGTAGCACTTGCGGGTGTTCATTTAATGTAGTAGTAGGTAATATGTTTTGTGATGATTGGGGTATGTCTTGTAATGTAGTAGATGTATGACTGACCTGTAGTTGGTTCTTATCCATATGTATGCTTGTGTGGTGTCTACCGTGACACTTTAAGCATTTATATTTTGAGCACTTATGCTTAGATTCATAAGGCTGTAGACAATTATAACACAAGAGTTTAGCTTTAATAAGCTGTATACGATTAGGTATAGTTATTTCTAGGTAGTGAGGACACTTAGACAAGGTATGTTTGCTTTGACATAATATGCAAGATAAATTAGATGTTGCTGATGATAAATGACTTGTTTTTACATTTGAATTATCATTGGTTTTGTTATCATTTAACATCTCAAATGCTGTACGCCGTAAATTTAAAAATTCTAATAGTTCTGCTAATGTTGCTATGGTGTTTTCTTTTCTATTTATTTCCCATGCAGCACGTAAAGAGTTATCCAATTTTTGACAAATTAAAAATACAAGTAAAGCATCCCAGCTTTCTACAGGCAAGTTAATTGACTTTAATGAGTCTAGACTTTGCTGCAAGGTAACTAAAAAGTCTTTCAAGTTAGTTTTTGTAATTAAATTGAGCTTCGTTAACATAGCTTTGAAATGAAAGTTAACAACAATAGATTTGTTTTCATACCTTTTTGATAGGATATTCAATGCTTTTTCGTAATTCTCCTCTGTGATTAACAATGACGAGATAAGACCGGCGGCTTCTCCAGCGAGGGCAGACTTCAAATATTGCATTTTATTCACCACAGGTAAGTCCGCGTTGTCCACTGATGCGTAAAATATGTTTTTGAAGGTTGACCATTGTCTGATGTCGCCATCGAACCTCGGTAGTTCAAGCTGCGGTAACCTGACACGTGGTTTTTTATTGTTGCACTCATGCACAGTTGTAGAATTATGTCCAATGGATAGATTTGCCGATTGTTGTTGTGAATTATTTGTCAATTCCTCGAGTTTAGCCATTGTGCTGTAGTATCGTTCTTCAAAGGTTTCTCGTTCCAGTTCATGTGCTGACTGATGGTCAGGGTCAATGTCCGCTATTTCTATTTCCAACTGTATGTCTTCAAAGCGCTGAATCATGGAGCCGAGTTCCAATTTCCTGACCTCAAGATCGCGATTAGTGTTGCGGTCTTCACTGTAGCCATCGACGAAGTTCATGATTCTTGTTAGTTTTCCTTTTAGAGCACCTCTCTGGACCTTCAGTTTGTTGAGGGGCATTTTCTTGAAAATTATAAGAAATTGTGATGCACGTAGTACTTTTCAATATTGTAATGTATTTGTAGTAGATATTTAGATATGATTCACACTGATTTTCCACGATTTCTTTTTGCGGAGCGTGTTGTCGACTTGTCGTTTTTAGAGATGGCGGGGCAAGTATTGGGGCGCTTGAGTTCGGACCACAAGTAAAAGTCTAACGGAGTTAGGTCCGGGCTAGATCCCAGGTTAAATCCCGATCAAAGTACTCGATGATTTCTTCGTCAATCTCTGGCGAAATAACGGCCGATTGACCTCTGCCCTGCGCATGTTCTGGTGTTTGGAACTGCCCATGATCTAGTAGCCACTGTGTCGCCGCTACGATCGTCTGGCTCGATGGGACTTGGGGGTTCAGAACCCCGCGAAGACCGAGCGATTTCAAGTGTTGCGGCTCCGCGTAAAGTCGCCGGGCAGCACGGCAGTCATAATCAGCTCTACCATACAGTTACATCATAGCAACGTACTCCAAATTGCAATAATTGTGTGACGATCCATTGCACTGATAAGGCGCGCTACACATTTGTGGGAAGACTAATTTTGCCGCCGCACAAAAGCAATAGGAAGGCAGAGCACGGCTTCGTTTGTAATTGTTGTTAGTTTGTAGTTTATGCCGTATCACTAAACATGAGAACTTATTTTGCTTTGAACATTTAAATCGGTATTTCCTTTGTCGGCTCCGCTTTTGTAATTTGTGTTGTTGCGTGCAAACTAGTTTATGCCGTATAACCACATGCGAGAGTTTATTTTGCTTAGAACATTTTTATGCACAGCTGTTCCCTTTGTCGGCGGCGCGTGCGATTTGAGTAGGACCTACACGTTACCTCTAGAGTTACTATTGATTCTCACGTTTTCGAGTTGATGAATATTTTTTATTGTTTTAAAACCAAAACATCTTTATTTTTTTACTTTTATTCTATGCTTCGAAAGTACTCCTTATTGCAAGCTGTTCTGCCGCGGGAAAACAACCATAAAAATTTCACGGTTTAGATAAGTAGTGATGCCAGGGCAAGTCTGTAGAATTTCAGAACGGAAGACAACAACAAAAAAGAAAACAACAATAATCAACAAAAATACTACATTTTTTTTTTATCTTTATTTATTAAAGAGGGTTTGTTCACAATACGAACATGCCACCTACTACATATATTTGTAAATCTCTTTTTTATATATTCTCCTTCTTATCGGAAAATTAATTTTTAATGGGAATACCCCTTGAAGATATGGAGCAGGAAAATAATTTAGTCACAAGACCTTATATCAAATTAAAAAATAAGAGAACGTAGGATGGCTTGACAATTTTACGTCCGTTTCCGATAGAGAAGATTTTCATTTGATCAATCATACAATTTGGTCTGTTGGTCTAGTGGTCAGTGGCCCTGACTGCTATGCTCAAGGTCATGGGTTCGATTCCCACCCAGGACAAATGTTTGTGTGATGAGCATGATCATTTGTTCTTTGTCTGGGTGTAATCTATCTATAATATGTATGTATTTAGAAATATATATGTATGTTTGTCAGTTGTCTAGTACTCATAGCACAAGCTCTGCTTGGTTTGGGACTAGATGGCGTTGTGTGAAAGTTGTAGAATATTATATTATTATTCCATTTATTAAACTATGTACTTATAAATTACATTTTTAAATATTAATATAAAAAATAAAAACATTTAAAAATATAAAAAAATAGTAGCCCATCGGTATCGGGAACAGGGTCCAAGCTACCGGTGGTCAGGGCTCCATAGAGAGGAACCTCCTCACAATACGCGCCATTTCCAGGAGTACTGCTTTCTGTATCAAGCCCTTGATCCAGCTGCCCAACGAGAGCCTCCTTAGATGTTGGTCGAGGCTCTTGGCTATTATGCCATTGGCTGAGACGACTATCGGCACAATGATTGCTGTCTCCACATCCCACATGTCGACAACCTCGCGCGCCAGGTCAAGATACTTTTTTTTTTTATCTATCTCAGCTTTCACGAGGTTCTCGTCATGGGGGACTGCTATATCAACAATCATTGTGCGACGCTCTAATCGGTCTATCACCACTATGTCAGGCTTATTGGCAACAATAGTCCTGTCAGTAATGATAGACCGATCCCAGTATAGTGTAATATTGCCATTATCGAGAACTGGGTCGGGCACATACCTATAGTATGGTACTTCTGATTCCACAAGATTGTATTTAAGCGCAAGTTGCTGGTGAATAATCCTGGCTACGAGGTTATGTCTATGCAAATATTCTCCGTTAGCTAGACGAGAAAAACCGGAGATAATGTGACGAATGGATTCTCCCGGTTTGTGACATGCCCGACATATGTCTACGGTACCATCCTTCACAATATATTTCCGATAGTTATTCGTCATCATAACTTCGTCCATAATCGCACAGACAAAACCTTCGGTTTCCCCGAAGAGGTCACCAAAACGTAGCCAGGCTACGGACGCTAATAAATCTACTTCAGACCCATGAAGGGCTCGGTAATAGCGTCCGTGAAGCTCCTTTCTCTGCCATACTTCTCTGCGGTCATTAGTATCTAATACTACAGGTTTGCGCCAATTCTCGTTACCTAAGGAGAGCGGAGTGAGGCCTTTGTCCACCGCTACCACATCCCGATGCATACTCACGTCAGCGTTTAGGAAATATTCCCTAAGGCTGCATACCTCGCGGTTATGCAGGGTCTTTGTATTTAAAAAACCACGACCACCGCTTTTCCGGGGGATTATACAGCCTCATCACCGATGAACGTGGGTGATGCATCCGATTTGCAGTCAGCGTTTTGCGGACCCGCCTGTCCAAGGCGTCAAGTTCAGTCTGAGTCCATTTGAGTATGCCAAAAGAATACATCAATACTGGCATAACCCAACCATTCAAGGCACGCACCTTGTTTCCGCCTGATAGAAGACTATTCAGTACTTTATTCAGGCGGCCAAAGAAGCGTTCCTTTAATGACTGTTTAACATAAGCAGTATTGATGACTAGTGCTTCTGACGTACCCAAATACTTGTAAGTTTCAGTTGATCCGAGGGATCTCAGGTGTATGGAATCCGAGAGTTGAGTTCCCACGGATTCCATAATCTCTCCTCGCTTTACATGCATGACCGCACACTTGTCTACCCCAAATTCCATTCCGATGGCGCTACTGAAAGTTTCTGTTACCTTCAGTAGCTCCATCAGTTGCAATTTGCTGGTGGCAAAGATTTTCAAATCATCCATGTAAAGCAAGTGTGATATGACCTGACCACCTCTTCTCAACTGGTAGCCTAGCCCTGAACCCTCCAGCAATGTACTGAGAGGGTTGAGAGCCAGGCAAAACCACAGAGGGCTCAGACTGTCGCCTTGAAATATGCCACGCTCAATCCTAATCGGTTCGCTGTTTTCCTGGATCTGACGACACCCTGGGTAGCAGAGGACCGTCTTCCACTGCCCCATACATGACTCAAGAAAATTGCGTAGCATTGGATCTATTTTATACAACTCCAACACCTTCTTGAGCCATGTATGTGGAACAGAGTCATAGGCCTTCTTTTAATCTATCCAACATGTCGACAAATCTCTTCGGAAACCACGAACCTGTTGGTTTATGGCAATATCAATGAGGAGCAGCTCCTTGGTACCACGGGACCCGTTCCTACATCCATTGTGAGAAACAGACATGATTGAATTTACATCAATATGATTATTAATTTTAGTTCTCAGGATGGACGTAAGAACTTTATAGACCGTAGGAAGGCACGTGATCGGTCTATAATTTTTAGGTTCCGTAGTACTACCTGATTTATGGAGCAGGTGGGTTATTCCTGTAGTTAGGAATTGAGGTAGCGATTCTGACTTTAGGGCAAACTGGAACTGAAATGCCAAGCGAGCGTGCGATCTTTGGAACCATTTAAGCCAAAAATTGTGCAGCCCATCCGGCCCTGGGGATTTCCAGTTAGATAACGGACGGACTGCACGGGTTACATCTTGGGGGCTGATCGTGATTGCCCCCATTTCTGGTAAAAGATCGCACGTGCGCCTGATCCCCCGCATCCAGTCACCCTCAGGGTGACTGACAGGAGCCGACCAGATGCTGCGCCAGAACGAACACATGGCGTCATCATCCGGTAAGCACGTATCAGTCACACCTTGGTCAGGTCGCTCCCAGGCCCTATAAACCCACCTTTCATTGCTTTGGAATGTGCGATTCTGAGTGTATCGCTCCACCCTCCGCTTATATCTGCGAATTCTATTTGCCCACGCATAGACTTTCTGCTTCAGGAAGTCGATGCGCTCTGTGACGCAGGTGAGATAATCCCGAGGACTAATATCAGTCCCCGCGAACGCCCGCCTCACAAAACGCATCACTCTAGGGCGAGTGTTGCCCTGTCTGAAGCAGATAAGTTTGCCAATGAGTGCTCTAGCCCCAGCGATACGACGTTCGATCCTGCACTGCCAAGCTGGTACAGCTGGTGGAATAGCTCTGTCAGTCTTTGGAAACTTGAAATGAGCTACCCGACATGCTGCAACAGCGGCACAGTACAGGATCGAAGGGGTATCGGTGAGGTCTTCGCTATTGTCAAAATAATTTGACAACAGTGAATCTAGAGCACACACTAGCGCCCTATTTTTCTTATGCATGGGCAAACGAGGCAGACGAGGTCTCAGCTCAGGCGGTGTGGAGCGATACTCCCGTAATGCACACTCCAAAGCACTCCTCAATTGTTCACTACACTGGGTACTCACGGATGTAGCCCGGTCCTCATCATCTTCACCGACGTGGTCGGGTCGCGGTGAGATACTAGGTTGTAGTTGCACCGCAGCCTGTGGTGAAGCAGATGAGACACGACTGCACCGTGATTCAAGGCGTAGTCTATCAAGTACGGCGTCATCCAACATATGGTTACGCTGGATGACCCGCACCTGATCCGACAGTCGTTGGGCCGAAACATTACAAAGTCAAAAAAGGCGTTTGAACCTGAAATGATTATAGCTAAAAACGTTTGTTGCCCGTGGTACTACCGGTGGTACTACCAGTAGTACCACGGGCAATTTTTTTTCCCGTGGTACTACCAAGCAGTCCAGTAGTACTACGGGCAAAAATAATTTACCCGTGGTACTACTAAGATTTTTATTTATTTTTGTAAAACCTTTTGTAAGAAAATAACATTGGTGACATTACAAGTTCAAATTATTTACACATGTTATTTGCTTTGCTAGATCATTCCACTTCAAGATTCATAATACATTAATAATTATTTTGAAATGAATTAGCTATACAATTTTCTAGCAAAGGTCAAATGTAGATGGTGCTGTATCAACTCCGCGAAAATATGTGAAACAGCCATGAAACAGCTGAATCTAAAATAACAATGATTAAAAGAAAATGTGGCAATGTTCTTATTGGCGATGATGGTCATCAGTACTATAAATTAAAAGATTACAAGAACGATTCTTCGATATGGAGGTGTTGTATGTTAAAGAAGTCAAAGTGCTCTGGAAGTTTGACTATGAAAGTAGGTTCGTACGTAACCAATTCTTTAATATGTAATTATAAAAAACTAGTTACTGATTATTTCATTATAGGACCAGTTAATACTGCAAACGGCATCACACGGATGTGAACCCAACGTAGCATAAAGTACGATAGATATCGCTTTATTAAAATTAAAAGAAAAAGTTCAAGTAGTGATAAGCCAATACCACGATTGTACGACAATACAGTATATAATTTGGGCGCAACGTTTAGGAGAAAATGTAAAATTTTAATTGTTCAACAACGTTATTTACCAAACGGGCGCGCGGATTGTTGATACTTTTGCAGATTTGCTGAACGGTGTTTCATTTCAATAATTTGTTAGATAATGTAACTTAGGCGAGCACCAGCCCCTTGGATGTCATCAGGGGTTCGTTTAGCGAGGAGGTGCAGGGATCGGGCCTTTCGGAAGTTTAAAAAGGATCGCAGTGAACAGAATAAAAACTCCTACAAAATTGCAAGGAATCGGTGTAATCAGGTGATACGCAACGCTAAACGCCGCCATATTCTTGAAAACATTTCATCTTCTTCGCCTGCTGATATCTGGAAATTCCTTGGAACTCTCGGTATTGGCAGGCCAAGTCATGTTGATTTTCCTAAAGCAATCATTTTGGATGATATCAACCGTCATTTTACTACCACTTGTAATTTGGACCCCCTTATTTTATCTCAGACGGTTGATTTTGTCACTAGTTTGCCTGGTCCAATCATTGAACCATTTAAGTTTTCACCAGCCACCTTGGAAGAAATTAAAAAGATTATCCTGTCCATTAAATCCAAAGCTGTAGGCCATGATAACATCAGTCGTGGTATGGTTACCTTGATCCTTGACTGTCTTCTCCCGCCAATTACCCATATCATTAACTTCTCCTTAGATTCCGGGCAATTTCCGTCCTTATGGCGTATGGCCTATGTCCGTCCACTTCCTAAAATATCGAATCCTTCCCTGTCTAATCATTTTCGACCTATATCCATTCTCCCTTTCCTGTCAAAAGTGCTCGAGGCCTGTGTTCACAAGCAGTTTTCTGCGTTTGTTTACCGCAATAACCTTGTAAGCCCATTCCAGTCTGGATTCAGACCCGGGCACAGTACATCCTCTGCTCTTCTTAAAGTGACTGGTGACATTAGAGAAGCTATGGAGGATACTAAAGTTACTGTATTAGTATTAATTGATTTCTCCAATGCCTTTAACGCGGTCAGTCACGATATACTCCTTGCTATCCTCTCCCATCTTATGGTTTCTTCCGAGGCGCTGGAATGGTTCTCTTCTTATCTTCGGGGACGTCAGCAGTCGGTACGCGTTGATGAGAGATCTTCGAGTTGGCGTGGTCTGGATGCTGGTGTTCCACAAGGCGGTATTCTTTCTCCATTATTATTCTCTGTCTTCATTAACTTTATTACTCACTGTCTTCGGTGTTCGTATCATCTTTATGCCGATGATCTTCAATTATATACAGCTGTGCGGGTAGAAGGTTTGTCAGACGCTATAGGGGATGTAAACCGGGATTTGGAGGCTATCAATGACTGGTCTGATAGATTTGGAGTGTCAGTAAACCCCTCAAAATGTCAGGCCATCGTTATTGGTAGTTCACGTATGATGGGTAGAGTGGCGGCTATCTCTCTACCTCCTATTATTTTTAATGGTGTCGTCATTCCCATTAGCCCCAGCGTAAAAGATCTCGGTTTGCATCTTGACTCGACACTTGGCTGGCAAAGTCAAGTATCTAGTGTCAGCCAAAGGGCCAATGGCACTTTGCGTTCTTTGTATCGTCTGAGGAACTTTTTGCCTGTTAAGACAAAGACTATGCTTGTGCAGACTTTAATTTTCCCTTTGATTGACTATGGTGACGTGTGCTACTACGACCTTAATGCGGTCTTGCTGGATAAGCTTGACCGTATTCTTAATAACTGCATTCGGTTCATATTTAACTTAAGGAAATATGACCATGTCTCAAGTTTCAGGTCTGAGCTTAAATGGATGACCATTCGTCAGAGGAGAAGTTTGCGCGCTTTGACAACGCTTTTCTCACTACTCAACTCTCCCAGCCCACCTTCTTATCTATTATCTCACTTTCAATTTCTATGTTCTTCACACAATAAGAATCTACGTTCATCCAATAATCTTCTCTTACTCTGTCCTTCTCATACTTCTGACTTTGTTCATTCTTCTTTTCATATCCAGTCGATTCTCCTCTGGAATGCGCTTCCTCTCGGGATCAGGACGGCTGACAATCGCTACGCATTTAAAAAGAAATTGCGGATCCACTTTCTTCACCAATAAGCAGAATTTCCATATTTAATTTTCATTTGCTTCTTAAGTATATATGTATGTATATGTATTTATATAAGTATTTATTCATATATATTATTTACTAGCTTTTGCCCGCGACTTCGTCCGCGTGGAATAGTTACTTTGGGCTAACGTTAAATTTAACCCCGATTTTGAAGCATTCTTCATTGGCGCTCCGCTCCTATTAGCCTTAGCGTAATGATATATAGCCTATAGCCTTTCTCTATAAATTGACTATTTAATTAAAATATATTTTTTCAATTCGAACCAGTAGTTCCTGAGATTATCGCGTTCAAACAAACAAACAAACTCTTCAGCCTTCAATTACATGACGCGCAGTTTGGACTTAGAGCCGGTTTGTCTACTGAAAGTGCAATCCTGTGCCTCAAACAGACTGTGCAGTACTACACTGACCGGAAGACACCAGTGTATGGCTGCTTTCTGGACCTGTCAAAAGCTTTTGACCTGGTAAACTATGACATTTTGTGGCAGAAATTATCGGATGATACCGGGCTACCTGCAGAGTTCATTAACATATTTCAATATTGGTATAAAAATCAAAAGAATTATGTCAGGTGGGCTGATGCTCATTCTGAGTTTTACAGGCTAGATTGTGGCGTAAGGCAGGGAGGGTTAACTTCACCCAGTCTTTTTAACCTATACACGGTTAATTTTAGGTCGTTCTGGAACCGAAAGTTCTGAACTCGATCATCGAACTCGAATCGATTGAGTCTATTATTTTCAATAAATAACAATAAAAAAATTTACGAAATATTAAATTAATTGTTATTTTTGTGAAATAATGAGAACCCGAAGTAACGCTTCCTTGCGATCAATGTTTATGTGCGTGTAAAACGTATCGCCAAACGGCAACACATGCGAACGGTACCCATTGAAAAATTTATTTTTATTTCAAAGAACACCGCCCTACAGGACCGAGTTGTAGGCACTCTTTTAACTAGTCGCCGACTCTTTGATGTCGCCGACTAGCTACCTACCGGTACCCGTGCCGGTACGCTCTCTAGAGTCTAGTAGCTCTACTTGTTGCTTCGCCAGTCTTTCGTGGGGGTTGCTTTTGATCGGACGTCTGTGCGTATCACGTGCCGCTATCATTTCGCGAACAATGTCGTATTCCAATCAGGAAAATTTTGTTGATATGCTTAGGCAAGACCGACTGTAATTATGCAGCTGCGCGTAGAACGTATGAGGTGCGTTTTGCAAATAAGCCAGGTGTGACAGTACCTCGGAGCGTGCATTCCAACGCCTGCATAACCGTGTGTAATGTGTGTACACCACAGACAGTGTTCATGGGCACGAGTGCAGACCACTGATGCTGGAATTCCTTGTGGTCTACCCGTCCTCGTGGACCTGGTACCGCAATGTGGCAATCAAGGAACAAGTGCTGGATATGTTTGCCGCGGACCCCACGTGTGTGAAAAGGTGTCGAATGTGATGTGGACATGTGAAGCACGAACGCCGAAGTATGCAACAACCTCCTAAGACTACCCACTGACCAACAAGTCAATGTTTTAATGAACTTGATACCTACAGTAGGTAAGTACATTGCTAAAAGCACATCACGTAAAAAAACCCTTATCAGGGTTACGTTTAATTTAATAACTTAATTGTTTCTTGATAAACACACAGAATTAGGTCTGAAATCCGGATCACTATGCCTACAAGCAATGTCAGCTGATACCTACGCGTCCTCTAAGGTATGACGTAGCGTAGGTATCTTTCGTTATAGGTAGGTACGTTTGTTTGGCGGCGCGCGAAAAAGAATCGTAAAAACCTTCTCGTTCAAGCGGCTTCTTTGACTCAAAACTTTAGGTAAGTACTAAACACGTGAACTTTGTCGTTTTTACTGGGGAAAAATTATTATCTCAAATCCATTAAATGGTTACGTAATGCCGAATAATACCCTTACGGATCGGACAAGGTTTTTGTTACATGCTGTAGATAAATAGGTACATAAATAAAAATACGAAAAGCGAATTCAGACTTTATTTGTGTCTAGTTGAATAGTACGATTAGTAGGTGATTTCGTGATGCGAGAGTGGTGAATTAAATGTCAATTAATTTCTCTCGTTTATGGGGAGATGTGCTAGTGGTAAACATCGTGCCGTGCTTACGATACAACGAGAAATAATGAAGATAAATGGACTTACACCAACCTAAATCATACCTGAAATGAAATACCTACTTGTAGGTACTTACTTGCAGCCGGTTATTCGTCCGACGTCTGTTGACCCACCGCGAGTGCGCTATCAACTGATTTGCACACGAACAGCTGTGCCGCGCTACGTCATCAACGAGCGGATCGCGTACGATCTTGCGTTTATGAATGAAATAGTGGCAGTGCTACTAAAATTTAACTCGAATGACAGAATAAAAGTGATAAATTTCTAACTTCTTTATGAGATGTCCTAAAAAAACAATAACAATGCCAATAGTACCTATTACTCATTTGGAGTTACTGTGTTTCGGTTCCAGAACGATGTAAAATTAATCGTGTATATGGATCGGCTGGTTGGTGAGTTGAGCGGCACCATGGTCGGATGCTTTATTGATGAAAGAATGATCAACAACATAAGTTATGCTGATGACATGGTGTTGCTCAGTCCATCAATCTGTGGCTTAAGGAAATTGTTGGCCGTCTGTGAGAGTTATGCGGAGGCTCATGGCTTGAGGTATAATGAAACTAAAAGCAAAGTAATCGTTTTTAAAGTGCGCAATAAGGCGTAGGCATGTGCGCACAGGCGTGCATGTCGCCAATTAAATTGATGGTATGTTTTAATTTATTGTATTAACAATAGGTTAAGTTTTTTACTAACACTCTATGGATCAATGGTCTCAGACAAATAAATAAATTAATTAAATTATATTATTAGCATAGATAGCTGTTGCCCGCGACTTCGTCCACGTTTCCGTCGTTTTCCGTAAAAAAAAAGTAGCCTATGTCCTTCCTCACGGTTCAGTGATTTTGATGTAACAGACAGATTAACTTTCGTAATTTAGTAGGGAAATATAATATGTCAATCTATAATACTGTTGAAAAATATCGCAATTCCGAACCGCACAATATTATTGTTAATTGCTGTTCCCGCGACTCCGTCAGCGTGTAACTCCTTGTGTGTTATTAAGTTAATGTATTGGTAATATTGTTTAGATCACGTTCACATGAGGCTTAAGTACCTATAGAACGAAAATACTTCAGCGCAAAGCTTCCGGGTAAACTATGTTGAAAGTTGACCCGTCCGGCACGTGAACATAAAGATTTCTAGAACTGCTAACCCGGGAAAGAGCGACGTACAACTGACCATGCGAGAAACAACTGACACCGAGATCTACTCCAGCAACACGAAAAGTCTGCCCTTGAGCCTTATTAATTGTCATTGCATAACACACCGATACTGGGAATCGCGTTCTTTTAAATTGGAATGGAAAATTATTTGGTATTATGGGAATTCTGGGAATAAAGACGGTTTCTCCTGCACCGCAACCTGTTAAAATTTGAGCCTCGATTATATTTTGTTGCAACGGGGTTACTTTTAGCCGAGTTCCATTGCAAAGTTGTGGTTCTTTTAAATTTCGGAGCAGAATAATAATCAGAAAGCTTCGAACTGCTAAGCTATCGGGAGTTAACGTGTTATTGTGAGTTAACCATAAAAGATAGATATATGCTGTCGTGGGATATTTTTTATATAATTTTAAGGAGAACATTTCCGTCATAAATGATTTCTGTGTAGCTTTAACCATTAAGGTTGCACACGCGACGGAAGCTTAAAAAGTGGAGTAACTTCTCCCGTTTTCCCGACATTTCCCTTCACTGCTCTGCTCCTATTGATTGTAGCGTGATGAAAAGTATACTATAACCAGCTCAGGAGTATGAAAAATAATTGTGCCAAATTTCATTAAAATCCGTCGAGTAGTTTTTGTTTCTATAACGGTTATACAGACAGACAGACAGACAGACAGACAGACAGACAGACAATAATTTTACTGATTGCATTTTTGGCATCAGTATCGATCCCTAATCACCCCCTGATAGTTATTTTTTAAATATATTTCATGTACAGAATTGACCTCTCTACAGATTTATTATAAGTATAGATGTTGATTTCTATTTTATGATATTTCGATTTTATGATATTAGGTTTTTTTGTTTTATCACTATTATCTATTATAATTATTTTTCCAATATAATTTTCACGTACATATTGCACCTTCCACTCTATCTCTTCACCACTCATGGTTGACTGGTAGAGAATGCCTACGGCATTAAGTCCGCCTTTGTACCTATGTGCATAAAGTGTAAATAAATAAATAAATGTAGGTTAGTTTATTCGTATTTGTTTTATTTTGGTACCATTTATGTATATAGTTATTAAAATACGTGTGTAGTCTATATTTTTACGGTTCTTAACGTTGTGTAGGCACAATTCAGTTTCTTTTTATGATATGTCAATAAATAGGTTTTTTAAATAGTTTAAGTAATTTAACGAGTAGGTGTATATATCAGTTTTTGTGTTTACTACCTATTAAAGTTTATTTTTTATGTTCTATTGACAGCTATCTAATGATAGCCGGGACCAACGGCTCAACGTGCTTTTCGAGGCACGGTGGTATCACACCGCAAACTTCCAAACTCTGGGCTACTACTGAGATTATATTTTAGCTCTTTTTGGCCCACGTGAGTCGCGCTTGTGACCACTTGACCAACAGGCCAGTTCTTCTTCCTGTTCTTTTATTTAAAATCTCTATTAAGTGAATCAGTTTTAATATAATAGGTGGTTAAGTATTACTAGGTGAGATATCTAGAGATGTTTATTTCTTTTAATTTGTAGTTATTGCATTAGCAAGTTTATAAATCGATTCTTTGTCATTTTAGTTAGTAGGAAACGTAGGGTCGGAATTCAAACAAGTCGGCATAAATTTAAAAGGAATGTTATTTTTCACATGACCAATTACCTATAAGTAGCTCTACCTATCTATATTCGGATGCAGGGAAAACCAATACATACGAAAACAAAAATAGGACTAAAAGTATTCTATGCCGAAGTTCTCTAAATCTATTCTTGACAATATAATTAATAAATAAATTTGGTGATTCTCTAATATCCAGTGCGAATTAGATACCTACTCTTAAATTTTTAATACTCAGAAAAATAGATGTTTATAATATTAGACTGCTTGGTAGTACCACGGGCAACAAACGGCTAAAAAAGTTATTAAAAATCGTCGTATATGGCTACATACCATATACGTCGATTTTCAATAAATTTTTCTGCTTTCGAAGAGACTCGAATCAAGAAGACATGACTCATAACTCTCTGAGTGGAGCGAAAGGGAGCGCCAGACTACTACTACGAAAAACCCACCCTGTTTATTCCTTTCCTATTATTCCGGGGCCACAGTATCCCGTTAGAACATCTAGGCTCTATCGCTCATTGAGATGCACGTCGAATACGATGCGTCGAAGCATCCTCGACTCAGGGATAGGAAGACCTCTGGTGTTGTAAATTGGAGTTGTGGACAGAAAGTCAAAAGAAGGCAGCTGTTGTACCACTTTTCTACCTAAAAATAGCTCGCATTCTAGTTGCATTACATTGCGGGATACGTAGGTATAATATAAACAAACGCTCTATCACTAGACATGCGAAAAACAGTACGTTAAAAAGTAATGCCATATGGCATGACATTTCGTACCGCGTAATATGACATTTTAGCATTACTCAGTACTCATAGGCTGCGTTTCCACCAGAGATGTGCGAGGATGCGTAGCGAGGGATGTGTTTGTAAAGAACCAATAGAATTAAAAAAAATTACAAGAAATATTTTTTAATTGGATTTTTGACAAATTCGAAGTTGCTTACCCATTTTATAGTAATTTTCACGTTACAAGTGTGCAAAAAATTCACCCATATTGTTCAGGATTAATACTGACAAGTGTCTATTAAAAGTGCCTATTAAAAACAAGGAGCAATGTTCAAGTTTAAAAAATTGCTGTAAAAGTTGTTGAGAACCCTAAAGAAAAATTAAAAAATATCATATTTCCGTAGTCCTGCAGTTGTAGTTTCAGTTTTTTTTTTATGTATGTATCAATTGTATTAACTATCTCGCATTAAAAAAAAAGTGCTAATACAGTAAGATGACTAAGTAAAAATGTTTTTTCAAATACATAGAATTTCATTATTACTCAAGATTATGAAAGTATTTTAAAATAGTTTTTTGTTTGTATGGCGTCTTTATAATAATCTTTTCAATCCACTATAAGTTTGATAAAAAATAATGATCATAGACAGAGAAAATTAGTTTTTATGGTTTCTATGGATTTTTTCTAATTATATTTCAAAAACTATGATACATAGAGCGATGAGAGTTGAACTCATATATTTGTTTTAATAATATCTATCAAAATAATCAATTAACAGAGCATGGTCGCAACTAAGGTCAAATAATACACTGTGCATCGTTGTTCTCATAATGAAGGTAAATCTGAACGTGAGATTGCATCTCAACTCAAGTTATCGAAGATTTGTGTGCATCGCACTATTGTACGGTTCCAAAAAAACTGGCAGTAATCAAGATCGTCCGCGCTCCGGAAGACCAAGAGCTAACTAATTTTTCCTCACTTCTAGTGAAGAAAAGTTTATTGTATGGTAACAAGCAAGCGAAATAGACGCGTCACAGCCCCAGAAATTCGTGATGAAGTCAACAAATCTCGGGAAAAACCTGTGTCAGTGTCTACAGTGTAAAGACGATTGCGAGACGCCAAGTTGTTTGGTCGCGTTGCTGTTCGAAAACCTCTTATAAAACCGCAGAATAAGAAAAAGCGGATGCAATGGGCCCTAGCCCATCGAGAGTTCGAGACTGGACCGAAGAAGATTTCAAAAAAGTACTTTGGAGTGACGAATCTAAATTTGAAATATTCGGTTCAAAAAGAATAATTTTCGTTCGACGTTCCGCTGAAGAAAAGATGATGCCACAGTGTGTAGTCCCGACTGTCAGCCATGGTGGCGGATCTGTTATGGTCTGGGGTTGTTTCTCAAGCTATGGAACTCAAAATCTGGTCCAAATTAAAAGAATTGTAAAAAAAGAGCAGTATAAAGACATTTTGGAGAAAAATCCTCCGGGCCGAAGTTAATCGGCAAAGGATTTATTTTCCAGCAAGATAATGATCCAAAGCATAGTTCAAAATTATGTAGGGACT
The DNA here is from genome assembly GCA_943138885.2 of Tholera decimalis. Classification (NCBI taxonomy): domain Eukaryota; kingdom Metazoa; phylum Arthropoda; class Insecta; order Lepidoptera; family Noctuidae; genus Tholera; species Tholera decimalis. The sequence continues at coordinate 22,332,479 of OW964568.2, read as the reverse complement.
ATTTAAACAAGAAACAGTCAGAATAAGTGTTGAAAAACTTGACATGGCCACCCCAAAGCCCCGATCTTAACCCTATAGAACTTTTGTGGGAAGAGCTCACGGAATAGATGTTATCTGTTCTGTGGAAGAGCTTGACCGAAACGTTCGGGAACAATGTCCTTCTTCACAATAGGCCATGTGAAATGCATTAGAAGAAAGCTGGAGGAATATCTCACAAGAGTCCATAAATTAATGAATTACTCGCATGCCAAGGTTAGTTAAACAGGTCATAAAATGAAAAGGAGGCTATTTTGATGACAAATGTGTATGAAATCTCTTGTGTATATTTTTTTAAACATTGTATTCATCAAGACTTCATATAATTTTTAATTTTAAATCTTATGTGCAACATGAAAATAAAAACTGTTTTTCAAAAAGTTTTAAAAATATTGAGTTTTAGTAATTTTTGCTTAATTTTTTTATAGTGGTCTCAAACTTTTGACCGGCTTTATAAGCGAAATACCACTCACTGAATAATCACGAAATCTCAGAAATTGCAAGTAGCAGGGCTCTCAAATTTTGCATGGGGGTCCCTTTTAGTACGTAGATGCTCGCTAAGACGGGATTTTGCGAAATTCCCATGAGATCGGGATTTACACGGGAAAAACTTCCCACGCGAACGAAGTCGCGAGCAACTGCTAGTTTTTTATATTTTTGACAAAACATCGGAAAGCGGTTAAGGCCCGCTGCTGATTGCAATTTTTTGTCAACGTGACTTTTTGTCACTTAGTCAAGTGCAATGAAAACTATACGGAGTGCGCTCATTATGGTGACGTGATAATACGGTGACAAATAGTTGCAGCGGCAGGCAACACCGGAGTGACGTGACTGTCGCCCTGTGAGAGTCCGCTCACTGGTGACTTTTTGTCACTTAGCCGAAATTTATCTGTGCTCTGCCGACACCGCACGTTCGGAGTAGACGTATGCTATTTAAAGTGGCTGTGTTTTGTTTTTCAACCGACGAAAAAAAAGGAGGAGGTTATCAAGTCGACGCGTATATTTTTTTTTATTTTTTTTTAATGTGCTGGACCGATTTGGAAAATTCTTTTTTGTTTGAAAGGGTATACTTCGAAGTTAGTCCCATTGTCACCAAGTCAGGATCTGATGATGGAATCCTGGAGAAATCGAGGGAACTCTTCAAATATATAAGTAGGAATAATAAGTATTTCATGTGTTCCGCTTCGATTACTTGAATGTGGTTATTAAAAACAATATACTCGTCACAATACATATGGTAAAGTGAAGCTGACGGTGAAGTACCAAGAGAACTCCTCAACAATTAACGGCCCAACATTAGGAAAAGCAATATTTTGTAAATGATTATAAGTAGTTGACATTTAGGCTTTTGGAACTAGGTAAATTAAAAACTGACCAACTAAAAAGAGTGAAATAAAAAACTTTTTACCAAAAAATTAAACCTACTCCAAAAAAACACTGCAAAATGAAAAATAACTTTAATTTCGGAAGTCGGTGCCAAAAACGAAAATACAAAACTAAAGACACCGACTACCTTTGCCGTCAACCTTTCTTCTGCTGGAATAGCTTTTCGAAATGTTGTATCTTGAAATGTAATCACAGGACCTTCCAAAGTCAGCAACTCATCGAAAGAGTTTATAGACATACGAAGATAATTAAAAATTTTTGGTGGATACTGACGTAATTCAAAGTATAGAATTTTCCTTTAAATAATCTTTCCGTGTATACATATAGGATGCACCCAGTAGCGTTTTTCCGTTTCATTTTTCTTCTACGTATTTCAAGAGCACAAATCACGGCAACCTCGTTGAAGTCCATTACAAAAATGAACGCGATTTGTTACCCAAGAACAGATTCAGTGAGCGCATCGTGGGTGATAGCAGGTGACAGTAACAATAAGTCACGGTGACAAAATATTGCAATCAGCGGCGGCGGCGGGCCTAACAAGAATACATCTACCTACCAAGTTTCACGTGTGTGTGTTTCACAATAGTTTCAGAATAAAATGGCTGTTACATACGGACAGACAAACAGAGAGACATGACGACAGTATAAGGGTTCCGTTTTTTTGCAATACAGCTACGGAACCATAAAAAAAGGTGTTTGCATTTAACAACACTTTCGCTTCTTCACGACATTGTTCTTTATACTTTCAGTTAAAGGAAAACCATTTGGTAATTGTTATTGTGTATCCTATGATCATTCGTAGTAAGGATATAGTAAACTAATATTAACATTTATATTTTAAACTGTTTTGCAATCCAAAGACAATAGTCTTTTTTGATTGATAATAGGCTCGCGTTTGACCACCATCTCAACTGTTGGTAAATGATGATGTGGTCGAAGATGGAGCACGCTTGCCTAGAAGTAACCTATTCACTCTTGACTTAAAGACTCCCAGGTCTTGCTCATTACTATAGTTCGGACGATTGAATAGTGTTAATAAAAACTATTGCCATATTCGTACCATGAAAATACTACAAGGAACATCATCTGTTTCTTTTCCCAACAATGTTGCGGACCGGCGGAGTCTAACCGGATGCAGCTGAGTATTAGTGTTTTACATGCGGTGACTGCCTATCTGACCTCCACAACCCAGTAGCTAAGTAGCAATGACCCTTAAGCTTTGATTTCCTAGGATAGCGGTGCCGTCATATAGCGGCCGTAATACAGCGGTGAATGACGACACTAGAACATTGTCTATGTAAACAAAATGGCGCGGTTTCCTAGAGAGCGGTAACTGACACCGTAACGTCAAAAAGCGGTGCCGCCATTTGCATGACGGCAGTCTTGTCGGTGTCAGATAGTTTCGTGAACGTTTCATTGATAGCGATGAAGCAGACAGTGTGTTAGCGGCCGTGGAACTTTCCACATGTCGTCACCGTAAAGACGGCCGCCTTTTTGCGTCCGTAATATTACGGCTGCTATATGACGGCACCGCTTTCCTAGGAAACCAAAGCTTTAGCAAGAATGATGTCAGACTTTCTGGCTTCTGACTACCCGTAATGACTGCCAAAGATGTACAAATGACAGCCGGGACCAACGCCTTAACGTGATCTCCGAGGCATGGAGGAATTTCATGGTATGGTCTCTATGAAGACGAGCGTGCACTAAACTGCACACTCTCTTAAATCATGATAATATCCTCGCTGTAGAATGATAACCTCGTATGTCCAGAAATCCAAACTTCACAGGAAACGAAAAAAACGGTTAATCTTGTCAATGTTTAAAATATTTTTATGTGTTTTTGTTTCATGTTTTGAATGATAAAAAGGACTTATTTATGTCATTAACCAATGCGTTACTTAACTGGATTATGTCAGAGAAATGATATAAGAGGTTTTCTGTTCTTATATCTACGTAGTTTTTGTTTAAACGCCCATGTCTCTATAGATAAGAGGTTTACATTTTACTCCATAAATGGCACTTGTAGTCATATACTGGGTTCACAGTTTCACCGTATTATAAACTATGTGGTTTTCATACTGCACGCTTAATCCAATACTGTCACTATCCAAAATTTTGCCAAATGGACTTTTTAATGTCATCTGTTGGGAAACGTAGAACTACGCGTAATCGCGCTTACACTAGTCTAAAAGTATAAACAGAAATAACCACTATACGGGCAGTAGTCCGCTTCGTCACTAAACAAAAATGATCCCATTCTCATTCCATTTCTTGCCTCTCCTGAAAAGTTGACTTTTTTGGATAGTGACAGTATTCGATTAAGCGTGCGATACGACTTTTACACAAAAAAGGAAAACATGATTTTTTGACATACGAGGTATTCATTCTACAGCGACGATATACAAAAATAACCGGCCAAGTGCGAGTTGGACTCGCGCACGAATGGTTCTGTACCATCCATACTTAATATTATAAATGCGAAAGTAACTCTCGTCTGTGACGTTTTCACGCCTAAACCACTGAACGAATTTAGATGAAATTTGTCATGGGAATAGCTTAAGACCCTGGGAAGGACATAGGATGTTTTGCTGAATCTAGAGGGTTACAGAAATGACCAGATCCAATTAAAAAAACAAAAAAAAAACGAAAATTTAGTTCTACCTTATCTGACATTACTAACACCGTTAAAATTTAAATGTGAAACACATACGAAGTTTATGTCAAACTACGCCAGGCGCATCAAAGGCGATTTATGGCACACTGCATTCATATTTTAATTCTCCATAACGCCTCTTTTATTTTATCAAGAATGATTATATTTACAGGAATTCCACAAGGACATACCATCAACGACTCACTTGACGCATGGAAGACCCTCGATACCCATTGCTGATAGGCCTACCAAGCAGTTCGTGAGGGTTGTAGGTAAGAAATAATAATGAATAAACACAGTATCATTATTTCAATCTTTTTCTATATTGATATGGTTAAAGTATCAAGTTCAATGCAGCTAAGACCCAGGCGTGTCTCTTTTCCACAAAAAGGAGTCGATTCGAACCAGTTCCTACTTTCCGAGGTATAACCGCACCGATTACCGATCGTATCGAGCTTCTCGGGGTAACACTAACTTCTACCCTCCATTGTGGCCCGTTTATCGAGGCTAAGGCTCAACTAGCATCAAAAAAATTGGAAATCTTAGCAAAGGTGAGACGGTACTTCACACCCGAACAGCTACTCAATCTCTATCAAGCCCAGGTTCAGTCGTGTATGGAGTACTGGGACGGATCTGCCAAGAACCAATTGGACGCACTTGATTCTATTGAGAAACGGGCCAAAAGACTCACTGGCAACGATGCACTGGTTGAATCAAAGCTCCAGAGCGTTAAACATCGACGACGAGTTGCTAGTCTATCGGTTACATTTCGGGGAGTGTGCGGTGGAATTACACAATCTAATTCCGCCAAGCCCATCATCATCGGACTACAAGACAAACGGCGATGCGTCAGCGTTACATGGTGGACATCCCACCTATACGCACTAAACGTTTTGGGAATACCTTCATTGTGCGTACGGCTAAGGAGTGAAATTCCCTGCCGGAGTCTGTGTTTCCCGATAGCTATAAACTAGGGGTTTTTAAGACAAGAGTGAATAGGTTGCTTTTAGGTAAGCGTGCTCCATCTTCGACCACATCATCACTTACCATCAGGTGAGATGGTGGTCAAACGCGAGCCTATCTATACTAATATTATAAAGCGGAAAAGTTTGTTTGTTTGTTTGTTTGCTTGAACGCGCTAATCTTCGAAAGTACAGGGTGGATTTGGATGAAATTTGGTATGGAAGTAGCTTGAAGCTTGAGGAAGGTTATACCCTACTACTACTACTTACCCTACTACTTACCCGACTCCCCGGCTACTTTTTACCCGACTGCAAAAAAGGAGAGTTATGTTTTTATCGTGATAGAATCTACGGTAGCGAAGCCCCGCGTGAGTACTAGTTATTAATAAAAAAACAGTTTGATGCTGAAGATCGACATCTAAGGCCCATAGTCCTTCCAAAGATATCGCTCTCAGCGATAAAACTGCTATTGTAACCAAATTTTTTTGCAATACCTATTGTTATTTAATTGTGTCAATTATTGGTGTCCAATAAAGTATATTCTATCTATCTATACTAATATTATAAAGCGGAAAAGTTTGTTTGTTTGTTTGCTTGAACGCGCTAATCTTCGAAAGTACTGGGTGGATTTCAAAAATTCTTTCTGATTATGATAGGCAGTTTTATGAGGAAGGCTTTAGGCTATCTAGCATTACGCTACTCCTCTCGGTTTTTCTACAATAAAGGTATTGGTGAAGTAAGTCGGAAGGAAATATGCCGCTAAATTACTATAATCGCGTGAGCTGGCGAAATGCTGAGTTATACGTAAAGATCATGTACTACAAAAATGTAGGATTTATGTAGATCTAAAAAAAAGTCCGCGGTACTGCATATCCAACTTTTATAAATAATCCACAATAAGGCAAATTATGTTAAGAAAATATTTAAAAAATAAGGAATGTTTTTGTAGTATTATTATTATGCGGCCATATTAATATTTGCGTTTGAAAGTAATTTCATCATCAAGACAATTTTATGAAGATTATCTTTGCCTTTTACAGTATATAATTTGGACTTATAGTTTAGGAGAAAATGTAAAATTAAAATTATTCAACAACGCTATTCACCGAAACGGCCGCGGCGGCCCGGGGATGCACGACGCGACGCGTTGAGCATGACTCGCGTACTCTACCACTCCGCGATAGATACCGCACTGATAGTGAACCTTATCTTGGTTTCATTTCGACTTCTTGGCTAAGAGACTTCCTATGTAAAATTGTTTCAGCTTCTTTTACGTCAGATGTGTATTTTTGTATCTATACATTTGAATATTTATATTTTACTTTCTCTTTAGTTGAATAAGTAATTTTGGTGTTGGTTAAAATAGAGTGTTGTTTTGTTCATCCCACTTTTTATGTCATCGTTCAGTTTAAAGGTATGTTGTAATGAGATACCGCGGCCCCGGAAGGCAAGGGCAGCTGAAGTAACTGGGTGGGCTTATAGTCAGTAGAAGTCTGACACTCCTTCTCGCTCCACTTAGAGCGAGAGAAGTCATTCGATGATTTTCCCACCCGAAAAAACGGGTCAGACATTCAACGTTGGCATAGTTTAAAAGCGATGTTGTTAGGATTCCTTAGCCGAATAGCAAAAAAACGGAACCCTTATACTATTCGTCATGTCTATCTGGCCGTCTTTCCGTATGTCACAGTCCTTTTATTCCGAAACTATTAAGACTACAGAGTTCAAACTTGATATATAGATGTATTCTGCAAACCGCTTTCCGATTTTTATGCGAAAATAATGTAAAAAAAAACATTAAGGGAGGCTACATGGAACTAGAACTAAAATTTTTTTTTACTTCAAGCCTGTACGCCTATGCGGGTGTCGGCGTCTATAAATAGACCTTTAAAAATGATACTGAGGTTCATGTAATCATTATTGTCAAAGTCAATCGTTTGAAAGATATATTTGGGGACACATTTTACTACTTTGGAAGTGCCAAAGTAGTAAAATGTGTCTCTAACTTTTAAAATAATAAAGTGTAAAATATAAAAAAATATGCTGTAGATTCTAATGAAAACTTTTAACTAATTGATTCGAACGAGGTACAGTTTTGAGATTTCATTTTCACATTTGCAAAATCCGCAAATAAAACTTTGTCATATAAACATTATGATAACAGCATTTTTTACGTTAATCTATGCTAGCAAGCATAGCTACGGAATTCTTCGCGAGTCAGTCGAAAGATATACGCTTCCAAAGTGGTAAAATGTGTTTCACCCCCCACCCCCTCCTACTTTTATAATAATGGAGTCAAAAACCAAAACAAAATAAAAATAATCTTAATAAAAATTTCAATTAGAATTGGTTTGAACGAGATCGGGTCAGCATTTTAAAAATACTCTAAATGTATTCTTGACAATATTATTAAATTAAACTATATTTACTTCGCGATTCTCTATCCATTGCGAATTAGATTGACGCATAAAATTACACATTAATAATAGTAGTAGGATTATACGCGGGTGAAACCGCGGGGCACAGCTAGTTACACATAAAACTATACAGTTTTTTTGTTTGCTTGAACGCGCTAATCTCAGGAACTCCGGTTCTGATTTGAAAAATTCTTTCAGTGTTAGATAGCCCATTTATCGAGGAAGGCTATAGGCTATATATCATCACGCTAAAACCAATAGGAGCGGAGCACTAATGAAGAATGTTTCAAAATCGGGGGTTTTTTTTCCACGCGGACGAAGTCGCGGGCGGAAGCTAGTTTATACATAAAACTAATGCTCACGAAGCGATGGCGTCGCGTAGCTTTCCTCGGAAACATCGAAACACGACACCCTTTCGGCCGACACTCTTCCTTGAAGAAGGTGTTGCGTCAGCACTCGCAACTTATACATAATGACATTGATTGAATTCTTTTTATTTTTAGTTAAAAACGAGAATCCTCATATGCGTCTATACCACGTGCTGGAGTGGGCTGCACTGTCCAGCGAGGGAATTATGAGTGTCTGCTACAACTGAGTAGAGCCCTCCACAAATGTAGTGAATGCCTTAGAATACAGCTGTGGCACCACAGTTGCACATATAAATGAGAATGAAAGCCTCCTATAGCTTTGTCGATTAAATTATGTGTGAATTTATTCCTTGTTTTATTTACCACACCTAAATGTTGTTCAATCTCAAAACTATTACATATATATTTTTTTATTGCAGAGAAAAATAAACTCAAGTCCAGTTAAAAAAAAAAAAACAACTCCCTCAATTCGATTAGAAAGTACGAAATCGTTACTGATAATAGGTTATAACAGGTACATCCTACAGTGTTCTCCAGAAAGCCTTAGCTATTACAGACCCTCTTTAGAATGGAATATAAGAATTGTTAATTTTAACATATTTTTTTATTATTTAACAGACAGAGGGATAAAGTCAACTTTATCCTAATAAACAGCCGAATCATTAATCACAAACACGCACAACATTAGCTAAGTACGCGCCTGTTTTTTACCGCTTATTAGTGTGTATAAGCATTGGATAGGAATTGAGTAAGTTGCTTCACGACTGTATCAATTTTTCATACAGCAATGAGGAAAGTATTACGGAAATAACCCGTTTCTCCGTTTTGAAGTGAGAGAAAGACAAACAAACAAACACACTTTTGCATATACTACATTAGTATAAATTCCAAATTCTTCGTTCTTTTACGATCTATACTAGCTAGACGTTTAACTATTGTATTGATTTGATGCCAGTGTTCACTTGCTCAGTAATAAATTCTTGTAACGGAAACCAATTAGGAATATGTTAGGAATATGATAGCATAACAGTACGTCGATTCTGTAAAATTCGAACAACAACTCGCATCTCACATAGCTATTCACTGTCACTTCGCTTATGGTTCAAAGTGACCTTGATTTTGCATTCTGTAAACAGCGTCGAAGTGACGGAGGAATTGCCTTACCGAATGCCACTTCTCACGTCATCTCATACTTTATCTGTCAAAATCTTTAGTTCAACTCGCTGACACGCTCGCAAGGGTAGCGCTAGTGTAAATTCGAATTAACAACCGAGTTTTTAGAATGCCAATCAATAAACTCACAGCGGATTCAGATTCGAAGTTTAGAATGAGGTCTTACAGAATAACACAGCAGCCATGTTGGTAGGTAAACCTATCAACCTGTTGTGGCAGGAACTATTGCTATTATATGTAATAATCTACGAATGTGATATGAACACGATGTGTCTGTCAAATACAATCAAGATGAAATGACGCTTCGAGCTCTCGTCATCAGCTTATTACGATAAGGGATGTGCAGACCGTATACATCAGTATATATATAACTATTTTGTAATGCATATTTACAGCCGATATTAGATATTATTTTGTTCATTTGACAAACTTGCCACACTGGAGGAGCGCATGGCTAATTAATAACAGTTGCACGGGTCAATATTCGAGGTTAAGTAAAGCTTGCTGAGGTCTGTCTTAACATACCCAGATTCTTCCGTTACTCGAAAAGAACGTGAAGTAGTTGGTTCCAGCTTTTCGGCTGCTTTTCATATTAGACAGTCGTTAAGGGTATAGTCAGAAGCCAGAAAATCAATGAAGCAGAGAGAATCAAAAGCATTCAACTGGGGGGAGTCTAATTAAATTGAAAGTCAACCCCAACATAGTTGGGAATAGAGGCTAAGCAGATTATTATGATAAAGCTCGCCAGACTATTCCTAATCTTCGCAATTACTGTAAGCTTCAACAGCGGTGACCACCGGGAACTGATGCTCCAAGAGTCCTGAAGAAACGATCCAACCATCTTGGATCCTATAACGAAGTTAATTTGAAAAGCATTAATTAATATACTGCTATTTAAGTCATCATATGCTTAGTCTTTTTGCAACTATGCTGGAGTCGCCTTGCAGTCAAACCAGGAGCAGCTAAGTATTTTACATCGAGCAGCTTCCGATCTGACCTCTACAACCCAGACATTGGGTTGTGGAGTATACAATACTCTTTGGCAAGACTGGTGACAGATTTTAAAAATATTATCTATCTAACCGACTGTCGAAGATATGAAATGACAGCTGACAGAATGCAGTGACAGACACGGAGGAATTTGAGAATATGTTAAGATGACCATGACTAACATGACATAATTGGAGGAGGTATAATGGGTGAAAGCCATAATAGGAGACTGAGGACAGTCTGCTAATGATTAGCAAATAGCCAGATAGGTAGACAGATCTATAGGTATATTTTCTATTGTACAACCTTACAGAGTTCACTTAAAGCTTTTTAAACAATAAGGGTATTACAATTTGCGATCTTATCGCTGAAAGATCTTTTACAAACAACTACCACACGCAGCCCGTATAAAGGCTGTAAGTACGGTCGTTGTATACAGGCAATCTTTTTATGGACACAAAATGAGAAAATAAATACGCAAGTTTATGGAGAGAGCTAGAGATTTTTCACTTTATTTTACAGAAGTAAGTAACTAAGCTGAACGCATTAAGCAAGCCGTTTCTCAATGATGTAGTCTAATATGAATGTAGATGTCTTTTGAGCTCGACAGCTAGGGAGTCCTCGGTATATAAATGACCCAAAACACAAATAACAATTATTAATTTTATCGCTAAAAGATACGGCTACACAGTTTTAAAACTGACATTTACATGTTCGTGAAACTTGTGCTTGTCGAACATGAAGCAATTATCTGAAGTAGGCATAAGTAATGAGACTTGATGGGTAGTAAGCATTTGTGCGCTTATATGTCTCGCAGGCACTGTGCACAAGACTCAAACATCGAGATACTGTGTTCTTATTTTTTAACTTGAAGCCTTCAGGGGAATTTTCATTCATGTAAGTTTTTTTTAATACATTTACTACCTATTAAGCTATTTTATATTCCTATATTTAATGTCGGAAGTATAGTAGGATTAGTAGGTAATAATATTGAATCACAGTGGGATGTTTACAATTGTTTTAATTCTGTTATTTTGGGTTCTACAACGCAATACAAAACAGGTGAGAAGGTGAGATACTGTTCTCCTAGCTAGGCTAAAAGTTAGCCTGTGTTAAGTATACAACGTGTAACGGAAACCCCATATCTATCCAAAAGGACTGAAGACAAAGTTGCAGGTCAAAATAAGTGACTCACAGAATTGACCCCAAAATGTTGATTTCGGTATGTTTCTTGAATACCAGTAATAATAAACGTGTCACATCACTATGAGGGTCATCACTTTCCACGTCACTTGCCAATAAAACGATAATTCTCTTCGTTCTTAATTTGAAAAATACGGTCTCTGGTATCAATGTATTGAAATTTCTAATAAGTTCCACACATGTAGACATAGGATTAGAAAACCCTGGCCATATCGTTTGTTATCATCCAAAGAAGCCGTGCACTCGGTATGTATATACCCTTTAAATTACACGTTGTATATCGACTCGTTGGCTTACTTCAAAATACTGAACATTATAAATTAAGCATAAAATTCCTGAATCCCAGATAAGTAAGCAAGTAGCATTATCTTACCTACGTTTCTGAAAACCAATCCATAATTATTGAATTAGAGTATATTTGATATCTGACATATTCAAATGATGAAACAAACAAGTAAAATCCAAATTTTTCGAAACTCTATAATTTCGAAGACTGCAATGGTCTATAGAGTAGAAAAGAGTAGGCTTGCTGGGCGTAGCAAGGTGTAGATAGAGTAAAACACATCGTAAAATAGCGTAGCACATCGTAGAGCAGCACATAGCCTTGAATAGGGTAAAGCATCGTAGAGCATCATGTAGCCTTGTACATCCATCCAAGGACGGTGTCAGTGTAGCATATCGTATATCAAGCTCGTAGCCTTGAAAAAGTGTCTAGTAGACAGCATGTCGTATCGTAGAACAAAATTATAGGGCATCGTAAATTTGTAGCACATCGTAGACTAAACAGCGTAGCACGAGGTCAGCGTAGCACGTCGTAGAGCAGCGCGTAGCCTTCAACCCCGTTGTACATCGTAGCGCTTGGGAGATAAGCGTAGACTCTGGATTGTAGGTAGGGCTCATAGCCCCGACCACGATTGTCTTATGATTCTTAGAACTTTACGTAACAATATATCGTCCCATCCATCGTAGACTTCATCTAATACTTACCATTAGGTGTGATTGGGGGCAAGAGCGGGCTCATTCGTAGATCATTATTAGATCAAAATTGGTTTGGACGAAATAGAGTCAGTAGTTTCTGAGATATAGCGCATTTTCTAAAACCGTAAATATAACTTTGTATTTCATACAAACACTGTAAAAAACAAAGTTATTTTGCGTAGTTGCTACGGGACCCTTCATGGGCGAGTTTGACTCGCACTCGGCCAATTTTTTTATGTTATGAGCCCTTATTTCTGAATTGTCTTTGAGTCTTGACTGCATATGTTACTTCTAGGTAACGTCTTTCATCTTCGAACTCATCATCGCGTTACCATCAATGTATTTTGTGTCTCGTGTTGTATCAAGTAAACGTGTTTCCTATCTATCTATCTGAATGATGCTATTTTCAGTCTTAAGTTATACCAAGACCTACCTCAGGTTCGTACATTACCCATTACAATCTGCGAGTTGACAGTATGTTTAAAAAATTAAAATAACTATTTAATTATGTAAATCTATTGATATTAAGCACAAAATAGTACAAATGAGAAAAGATTATTATTAATTTATTTTATTTTCCGTTGAGAAAAATGAGATTTTTTATCTGTGATCAGAAACACCAATCAGAAAACCTGACGTCATCCTTCAATATTTTGACAGCTGACAGGTTATCTTTGGTTGATGCGTAAGACAAAGTGATCTACGTTCAGATACCAAACTGAAGCATCACAACTCGTGGTCTGCAGCATGGCATATATGAAATGAAATGAAATGAAATGAAATATTTATTTTGTAAATTGGTTATAAATAACACTTTTACACGTCATGTTTTTTTGCGTGTTAAGTTTAGCTAGATGAGGCCGGTATTTCCTAACTGACTACTCTGAGAAGAAACACCGAAACAAACTCAGAGGTCATAGTCTCTTTTAAAGTCCAGACAATTTGTATTTGTATATGAGAAGCATGTAGGTTCATGTCTGTGGTATTCTTTTGAGGAAATAACCACGCAAATTTGAGCGGACCTGTCCAGACAGTGCAAGCATTTGTCAGTTATCGTGTAGCTCAACTTAGAACTTAAGGAGCTCAACAATTTGACGAACAATACCAAAGTAAGGACCTTTGGGTAGGCCACACAAGTACTCAAACTGCTTGACATCATTAAATAAATTATAGTGAAAGCAAAAACAATGAAGAAAGAATAACCTACATCGTCCTCACATTTACAATAATGAAATAATTATATATATATAAAAAAAAAAAACAACAATATAAAAAAAACAACAAACAAGAACAAAAATTAATAGGTATATACAATACTTGAGAAAGCAAAATTTTAATTAATCAAAAATAAATCATCAATCATAATTTTAAAAAGAAATAAAAAAGGCACACGTATATCACTGGAGCATCTCATTCCCAAGCCTTCTTGTCCTCAATATAATCTTTAACACTGTAAAAAGCTTTCTGACATAGCTTACGTTTTATAAACAATTTGAATTTATGAATACTTAGTTCTTGAATATGGCTAGGAATTTTATTATAAAAACGTATACATTGGCATCTAAACGAACCACCTATTTTTTTCAACCTTGTTTTAGGAATGACATATTTGTCTTTGTTCCTTGTATTTACACTATGAATATCACTGTATTTTTTAAACAGATTAATATTTTTGTGTGCATACAAGAGATTCTCATAAATATACTGAGATGGCACAGTCATAATATTAATCTCTTTAAATTTGTCTCTTAAGGAGTGCTTAGGACTTAATTTATAAATTGCACGAATGGCCCTTTTTTGTAATACAAATATTGTGTGAATGTCGGCAGCATTTCCCCAAAGTAAAATGCCGTATGACATCACACTGTGAAAGTAACTAAAGTAGACTAAACGTGCTGTTTCGATATCAGTTAATCCACGTATTTTTCTAACGGCATATGCTGCAGAACTTAACTTTTTTGACAATTTATCTATATGGGGGCCCCACTGAAGCTTCGCATCCAAAGTTATGCCCAAGAATACTGTGGTATCTTCGGGTTTCAATATTTCGCCCTTTATTGATACAATATATAAAAATAGTATATAACTTCGAAACTCAAGAGTAGGCATTATGCTAGTATCCAACCGGACATCCAGCGGAAACCTTAGTTTTTCAAATGCCCAAAACTAGCCAAAAGAACTGTCTCATCCCTGTGTAGCCCACTCGGCCACTGCTGTGGTCCAGTATTCCTTAATAAGATACGAGTACGTGACACTTCCTTGTGCGAATGCGGCCTTGACACATCGGACCATATCTTCTTTTCTTGTCCTCCCAACTCCCAATCCTTCGACTTGTACCATATCATACTTCCTACTAATATTATAAATGCGAAAGTTTGTGAGGATGGATGGATGTTTGTTACTCTTTCACGCAAAAACTACTAAATGGATCTGAATGAAATTTGGTAAGTATATAGTTGGCAGCCTGGAATAACAAATAGGCTACTTTTTATCCAGAAATTCCCACGTGATCGGGATTTGCGCGGGAAAACCTTCCCACGCGTACGAAGTCGCGGGTAGAAGCTAGTGCTTTCTAAAATTAAAAGCCCCCTCCCTATTAACTTTAATTCCCTTTTAACACATTTTTCTCCTAAAGTTATCCAGAACCTATCCAAATTTTTAAAAGACAATGATTTCAAAATGTAGGTCTGTGTGTAGCAATATAATCGATATAATCGTTCAATATAATCGTTTGACAGGCCCGTTGGTATAGTGGTCAGTGGCCCTGACTGCTATGTGCAAGGTCGTGGGTTCGATTCCCACCTAGGACAAATGTTTGTGTGATGAGCACGATCATTTGTTCTTTGTCTGGGTGTAATTTATCTATAATATGTATGTATTTAGAAATATATATGTATGTTTATCAGTTGTCTAGTACCCATACCACAAGCTCTGCTTAGTTTGGGACTAGATGGCGTTGTGTGAAAAAGTTGTGGAATATTATTATATTATTATAATCATTTATATATTCATATCTATATTTCTAATTATTAAAATATATATTTATAAATATATAATATATATAAATAGTAATAAATCAAAATTAAAAATTGTGTTGTCCTTTTAGCTATTAACAGTGTAGATATACCACAAAGTACATACACTTGACGCTGGCAGAATAGTCGACAACGGCTCAGTTGCCAAAGAAGAATAAAAAAATAAAAAATAAGAAAAGAATAACTAACTTCTTACTAACTTCTTCTGGTTCATTTGTCTTATCGTCCTGTAATAGTTGTCCGATGAGTTCCTTTTTTGTCTTTTTAAAAAAGCACAAAAAAATTAATTTGATATAGCTGATACTTTTTTGCATTAATTGGAGCAAGTTCTAACCACTTCTTGAGAATATCTCTTTTTAAAGGGACATGAATAAATAGTTTCGTGGGCGTTTTATAGAAGTATTCTCACAATAAGGTACTGCACAGCACTGATAATAATTTTTCACGTTCATAATAGAGTATAATATCATAAAATACCCGAAGTACATTTATGTGTCAAATGCCGGGAAAGTTGTTTTTTGAATCATGACGTCATATGTAGTCACGTGACCACAATGCCAAGATTTAGGCCAAAGTTTTTTAATAAATTAAATATATACGTATATTTTAATTGAAAGGTTAAGTAATTAATAAAATATTATTTATACTACACCTGCTTGGAAAGTACCTTGATACTTTATCAAATTTACGGTAGAAAGTACGTCATTGCATATCGAACAAATATGCGGGGAGAAAACGCATCTGAGCGGGAGAGAAAAGTGTATGAAAATCCATTTCTTACGTGGTTATTCTTTTTTAATTTTGGGTAAGACTATGCGCCGGTAACCTAAATATCAAAAGCCAAAAAGTTTTTACAGTGAGTTTTTATCTCCAAGTTCGCAAAATGACACTGGCCACTAGCTGTGTGTTGGATGGTGTCGGGCTGGCAGTGCGACCCTGCGGCGGCAGGATAAATAATTTGAAAAAAGAACATGTGAAAATTGCAGACGCTATTGGCGCCATTTTCAATTTGTGTGTTGTAACAGCAAAAATACTGATTGATAACCTTTTACCACAGAAATCAATTAAAAAATATAATAAAACTTATGACGATTTTTTGCAATGGAAAAGTGAAAAGAATGCGGCATCTTTTTCTGAAACTGTTTTGCTAGCTTATTTCAGTGAAAAAGCGCAAAAGTACAAACCAAGTACGTTATGGTCTATGTACTCAATGTTGAAAAGTACTATTTATTTTCCTCGTAGGTGTAGTATAAAGCACTATGTATCACTCGAGAGAAAGTGCGATTCCCGATCTCGGGTGTTTTAAAGCCCTCGCCTACGGCTCGGGCTTCAAACGACACCCTCGACGGTAATCGGTCACTTTCTCCTCTCGGTGAACAATGTACTATTTGCGAGTACACGTGAAGCGTTTCGAAGCGTTTCAAACAATTTTTGCAAAGTTGCCAACTCGCGGATTGTAGCC
Organism: Tholera decimalis; assembly: GCA_943138885.2. NCBI lineage: Eukaryota > Metazoa > Arthropoda > Insecta > Lepidoptera > Noctuidae > Tholera > Tholera decimalis. Next base: position 22,315,819 of record OW964568.2, on the reverse strand, counting down.
TTGAGATTTGGTTAATTTTTCAGTGGTCAACTTTATGTTGCCCTGTAACGTAGGTACTACTTGCGAAGTTTTATTACGCTAACAGAAGAGTGTTAGTTTAAGACTTAATGAGTTGTATGGGTCACCAAAATACAGGCTGTGCCTAGTTTGAGACCCGCTGTGTAAACCTGTGGCCATGGGCGTAGGAATGGGGGGCGGGGGGAGTGGCCACCTGGTGGAGATGGACCGCCGAAGTGACAAGAAGAAGCGACATCGACGCTGAGTTACGGCGTCGCGGCAAGCCTGCAGTTCCATTTGTTCGTCCGTATGTTACAGCCACTTTATTCCGAAACTATTAAGATTACAGAGTTGAAACTCGTTAAGTAGATGTATTCTACACAAAAATTTAAAAATCAAATCTACTTAAAATATTAGTTTGTAGTACATGCTATATATCAGAGATGGCGCTGTATGTGAAAAAAGATTTTCCCGCTTTTCTGTTGAAATTTTTCCTGAATTTTCTTTGCTATAAGCCTCACGGAGCCCGAGACCTTTCCAACGAATGCAAAACCGTGGAAATCGGTTCGTGCGTTCTGGAGTTATAGCGTAAGGAAGGAAAACCCGACTTAATTTTTATATAGTAGAAGATGGGGTGCTCCGCATACACTGAAGTCATCATCCGCTTAGCCTTTTACCAATATGTTGGGGTCGGCTTTCAGTCTAACCGGATGCAGTTGTGTTATTTTTTTTAAATATTTGATGATATTTTTTTATTTTTCACACACATTTTACTACTTTGGACGTGTATTATATTTAAAGAATTTACTTGAGAAAATGGTTATAAAACCTCATTGTCATTTTTAAAGACCTGCACGTGACCTGTATGACCTGCACAGGTATAGGTTTGAAGAAAAATATTTTAAGATTCAGTTCTATGTATATATAATATGTATAAGGATAGTCCCCCTTAATTATGTACTTTTTTTTAAATTTCTAATAATTATCGGAAAGCGGTTAACAGACTACACAGTTTCACATGTGTAGTCTTAATAGTTTCGGAATAAAATGGCTGTGATATACGGATGGACAGACAGAGAGACATGACGAATCTATACGGGTTCCGCTTTTTGCCATTCGGCTATGGAACCCTAAAAATATGAAAAACAGGTGCCTTCAAGGGCGGATCCAGCTTTAGTGCCAGGGGGGTCACATAATCGTGGTCAAGTCAACAAAAAGTTATAATTTGTATTTCCTGACTCCGCTACCACTTGGCCATCCACCTCCGATATTCGTTTACAACGACAGAAACTGGAATATTATCTAGTAACAATGTTTAAAAATTTTAATTATGGTCCGCCTAGGTCCTGGACCTAGCCCAGGGGGGGGGGGGGGGCTTGGGTGCCTTATGATTTGACTGATGTGCAGAAAAAAACGCGTGTTGAAACTTGCGTTCCCTTGTTGGATCGGTACAGAAATGGAGGAACATATTCCTCCATTTCAATATATTGGATCGAATTGTGATATGTGACGAAAAGTCGATTCTTTGTGAAAACTGAAAGCAAAAAATATAATGGCTGATCTCAGGCCAAACGCCGCACAGTAAAACAAAGCTTACCAATAATAAGGTGTTGAATGTTGACCTTCTATAAGCAGTCACTGTTTGATTTGTCGTTTTTTCTATTTTATACTGCTGTCGTAGTTTTTTTGTTTTTAATAGTGAATGACTTTTGGGGTTTTATTCACAGAGTACATTTTTATATACTGAGGTTTTATTAATGTGATTGCCTGACGGCTGCGCTCATGTATTTTAATAAGTTTTATTTTATTTTAATTATTCTATTTGGGAAACTTACAGCTAACTTATACAGTGTTATTAAGCAATATACGATTGAAGGCCATTTACAAGTTTCCACTGATAAACACTAAAACAAAAACAAGAAGAGAAAAAAAAAAGAGAAAGGTAATTACAAAATACCTATAACATAAATTAGGAAGTAAATAGAACGCGATCGACAAATACATACAAACAGAAAATCATTTAGACGTATTTGCGTCTAAATGATTTTCTGTTTGTATGTATTATAATATACTACTTTTCCATAAAAAATCTTTTCACCAACAATTGCTTAAGCCGAGAAGCACTGGAATATATCCAAATCATGTTCACCAGATAGTTTATTAAAACTTCTGCTCGCACGGATTAAAAAAGAATTCTGCCTGTACGCTGACTTGGAATGAGGGACATGTAACAAGGTAGGATTACGAAACATTTTGCAGTGTGTAACTAATCCTAAACAGTTTAACAGCTCAGGGCAATCTACAGTACCATTTGCAATCTTAAATAAGTACGCCATATCCGCAATGCGTCTTCGCTCATGCAGTGGTAAGATGTGAAATCTCTTACATCGCGCTATATAATTGGGAGTATATTTCCTAGTTTTGTACTGCAAGAAACGTAGGAATCGCTTTTGAATCCCCTCAATTCTGTCAATGTAAATATTGTAACTAGGATTCCACACTTGGGAGGCGTATTCCAAATGGCTTCGGACAAAAGCACAATAAAGAATTTTATACGTTTTTAAAATCAGCTGACCACCTAAGTATAAATCCAAGTGCTTTGGAAGCTTTATTAACAACGTTATCGATGTGTGCATCAAAAAGCAACTTAGAGTCAAACGTTACACCCAGGTCCCTAATAACAGTAATAACGCTTATCCTGTTTATAACAGTATTATGTAACTTATACTGAAACTCGATTGCACGTGGTTTGCGAGTGTAGGTACTAACAAAACATTTAGAAACATTCAGTTCAAGTTTATTAAGGAGACAATAATTTTGAAGTCCGTCCAAATCCCGCTGTAAACAAAAACAGTCAGAAAGTTCCGACACAGGGCATAAAATTTTCATATCGTCGGCGTACAGAATTATTTTGGAATGGATTTAGTATGAACCAATGTCATTTCAAAAAATAATAAAAAGTAAAGGACCCAGAAGGGATCCTTGTGGTATTCCCGAGGGTATTTTAACGGTTACAGAACTGTAACCACTCAGTACAACTGTTTGACATCGATACTCAATATAAGATGTAAACCATCTGAATAAATCGCCTCTGATACCCACTGCCAGCAGCTTAAAAGGATACCGTGGTCTATACGGTCAAATGCCTTGCTGTAATCAGTGTAGACCACAACCACCTGAGATGGTACAGACATGGTGGAGGACAAGAAGTCGCAACAGACGAGCAAATTCGACACAATAGACCTGTTTTTTAAGAAGCCATGTTGATAGTTATTAAGTGATTGTTTAATCTATACTATAATATAATATTATAAAGCGGAAAAGTTTGTTAGTTTGTTTGTTTGTTTGTTTGTTTGTTTGTTTGCTTGAACGCGCTAATCTTCGAAAGTACAAGGTGGATTTGGATGAAATTTGGTATGGAAGTAGCTTGAAGCTTGAGGAAGGTTATAGGCTACTTTTTACCCGACTGCAAAAAAGGAGAGTTATGTTTTTATCGTGATAGAATCTACGGGAGCGAAGCCCCGCGTGAGTACTAGTAGCACTATAAACTGAAGAGTAAACAATTTTTTCTAAAACCTTTGCAAACAAGCAAAGCTTAGATATGGGCCTGTAGTTTTCTACATTGTCTTTAGGACCTTTTTTATGCACGGGGGTAATAAAAGCTGTCTTCCAAACATGCGGCACAACTCCCTTACTAAGAGAACGTCGAAATATTAGGGTAAGTGGTAAAGTTAAGCTTTGTGCGCACCGAGTTATAAGTATAGCAGGAATACCATCAGGCCCCACCGACTTATTTACGTCAATAGCCTTTAGCAGTTTCAGTACCTCAGTTTCAGAGACTTCAATAGAGCTTATATCAGAGACAGACGTTTGATAAAGACAATGCATATTACTGTCCAACTGAGTTACACCGGGGACAGTGTTCTGGAGAAAATTAAACTTAAAAACTTCACTGAACATGTTGCATATTTCATCCCCTTATCCCGACGAACTATGTCCATACTTCATAACCGATGGAAATGTATATGAAGACCGTTGCTTGCTTTTGACGAAAGACCAAAAAGCTTTAGGCGATTTTTAATACTATTTTCTATTACCTCGATGTAAGTGTCATACATTTCTTTTTCTAATCATTTAGCACGACTTCGCAAAATTAAAAATGAATCATAGTCTGATAAGTTGCCGTATTTCTTAAACTTGGAGTGATATTTAAATTTTTCTTTAAGTATTTTGATTAGAGGGGTTTTATACCAAGGGGGATAATTAGACATAGATTTAATGATTTTCGTTGGTATAAAAGTTTGACGTACAACAAAGATAAGGCATCCTCCACTGACCCTTTGGCGAGATCACAGCGCCAGTCGAACTCATCTAGTCCTTTTATTATTGAAGGAAAATCGGCTAATTGATAAACAAACTTTTTTCCTTGCTGTGATGGGAGCGCATGATACTCAACAAAATCTACAAAAATACTAAGAGCCATATGGTGGGGGTCTTCTGGAACAAGAGAGTCAGGGCATTTATCAACGGTTAGGTGATTGTTACAAAAAATTAAGTCCAGCACCCGTTCATTAAGGTTCCTATGACCGTTGTACTGGGCCAGGTCGAAAATATTTAAAATATCAAAAAATTCCGTCTGAACATTACCGCAAATATTTACCGGGCGATAAGAGCATCCATCATCAGTCAGCTGCCACGATAAATTTGGCATATTGAAATCTCCTAAGACAATAAAAGTGTCCGTTAAGTTATTCAATTTTAAATTCATTTAACTTAGTATAAAAATATGTAAGCTGTGCAGTCAATGAATACCCTCTGTTTTGCTTGCAAAGATAAATTTTGCAAATAGGCAATTTATATGACACTATGGGTCTGGAACGCTTCCGAGTTAAAGTTACCCAGAGGTCCTCCGCGGACCAGCGCCAGTCAATGCGCTTCTCCGCAATGAGCTCACGTCGAACAGCAATAAGAACACCACCACCAAGTGTTTGATTTCTATCTAAATAATCCCTGTCACGTCTCCAAACAATATAGCGGTCATCAAATAATTCGCTATTGTTAAAGCCCTCTTTTAGCCACGTCTCCGTTAAACAACATCATAGTTATTTAAGCATACATTCCAATGAAACTTGACGTTTTAGTCCGCAAGCCACGTACATTTTGGTGATAATATAAATTGGCATATTTAAAAGGGAAAATAATTAGAATTAAGAGTAAGAGAAAGAATACTGGTACCAGAAAAAGCGTCTCATAAATACAGTGTGGCGGAACTAGAATAAGTATGTAGTATACACAGTGCGGTGTCATGATTTGGTATTTTGGTATTTTATTTTACAATATATCTAGTGTACAAGTTCTTGAAGTCTTTTAGTACATCCACGGAAAAACCCTTTGCAAAACCGATAACAGGATTATGGGCCCAGAGTGCGCAAAGAAGAGGATTATTGTACTAAGATATAATGAGCGGCCGAGACCTGGCCACCATATGTCTGCAGGAGGCGGAAGCATGAGTCGGCTTTGTATTGAAAGACTGAAAGGACGAGACAATTACCTCATCTGGAAGTTCAATATGAAAAACCTGCTTATCCATGACTTAGAGTGGAGTTTATTGAGTCTACTTCTAAGATTTATAGAAATAAATCTTGTATAGCTAGTGTTAGGTCTGTTGGCGGGGTATATAAACTGCATACTAACGCGGTAGCTTTAAGTAGTATAAATATGGAGGTTTCAAAGGAGTCTTGGCACCATAGATTGGGTCATTTGAGTTATGACAGCTTAAAGTTACTGTCACACGTTATTGATTTTCAGAATACAGAAATTGCAAATAATTGCGATGTTTGCATTCTTGGAAAACATTTCCTTCCAAGAAATCTGCTTGTGACGTAGCGGCTAAGCGTTTGGGTCTGGTGCAAACGGACTTGTGTTCGATTCCTGTTACGTCTCACTCGGGTAAACGCTACATTTTAACATTTCTAGACGATCACTCGCGGAAAGTATACATGTACTTCTTGAAAAACTAAGAGCGAAGTAGCTAGCGTCACCAAAGACTTTGTAGGCTCGTGGAAAACCAATGTGAATCCAAGGTAAAGGTAATACGCAGTGATAACGGTACGGAGTATGTAAATAAAGAGCTGATCGCATTCTTCAGACAGAAGGGGATTATGCATCAGGTCACTGTTCCGTTTTCGCCCCAAATTAATGGTGCGGCGGAGAGGTTGAACAGAACACTTTTGGAAAGGGTACTTTGTATGTTGTATCACGCGGGTTTGGATCACAAGTTGTGGGCTGAGGCGGCTAACACCGCCGGGTACCTTATTAATCGGTCTCCGTCTAGTAGATTAGGTGAGAAGACGCCCGAGGAGGTTTGATCGGGTAAAGTATGACTACTTGCGGGTTTTCGGTTGCAAGGCCTATGTACATATACAATAAGCGGAATAAGTTAAGAGGTATGGTTTGCGGAAAAGTTCTAACGAGATACCGCGGCCCTGGAACTTTAGGGCAACCGAAGGAACAGGGTGAGTCAGTAGAAGTCTGACACACCCTTCCGCTTAACCCAGAGTGGAAGAAGTCATTCGATGATTTTTCCACCCAGAAAAAAAAAGTAAGAGGTATATTTTTGTCGGTTATGAAGACAATGGGAGATCTTACAGGTTGTATGACTCTGTGACACATGCTATAAAGAGAAGTCGTGATGTCAAATTTAATGAAAGTGTGTTCGCAGCCAAATACCTAGGAACTGGACATGGATCAACCACTATAGAAATATTTCTTTCAGGGGAAGAAGTTGGTGATTTCACTGGTGAGAGGAAGTCAAGCATGCCTGAGAGTGAAGTGGTTGGTGATGCAACTCGGGTGACTGTTACTGAAGAGCTGGTAACGGGAAATGTTGAGCCAGTTATGACAGCGAGCGGTGATGATGGGACAATTTGGTTTTTGAAGATAGCGATAGCAAAGAGGAAGTGGTGGAGCCTCCGGACCAAGATACAATCTTAGATCTAGACAACCTTAGGGTTTGTACGCACATGATGCGATCCCAGTTGAACCGCGCTCTGTTAAGGAAGCTCTGGGTTCGGGGCAGAGCGACTTGTGGAAGCAAGCTATGCATGTGGAGATTGATTCGTTCAATCAGCATCAGGCTTGGGAGTTGATGGATCGACCTATGGATAAAAATGTGGTTCGGAATAAATGGATCTTCAAAATTAAATGTGACGCCGAGGGGAAGATGGCCCGGTATAAGGTTAGGTTAGTAGCCAAGGGTTTCACCCAAAAGTATGGTGAAGATTATTTTGAGATGTTTTCACCGGTTCTACGGTACAGTTTGTCGCGACTGTTGTTGGCGATAGCCGTAGAGATGGATCTAGATATAGACCATCTGGACGTACAGACGGCGTTCCTCAATGGTAATTTAGATGATGAAATTTTCATGTTTCAACCGGAGGGGTTCATTTCACTTGGTGGAGAAAATAAAGTCTACAGATTGAAGAAGGCAGTCTATGGACTGAAACAAGCTTCACGAGCTTAGTATCAGAGAATGAAGGACGGGCTTCTATTCACAGGTTTTTGTTCAATGCCAACTTGAACAATGTATCTTCTACAGACGAAATGGTAAGTCGGTTGTTTACATTGCGTTGTACGTCGACGATTTTATTGTGTGTTATGATGATGCGCGCATGACTGAAGAGCTGAAAGAGAGTTTGCGTAAACCATTTAAGATTAAAGACTTGAGTGCGGTGCGGCATGTTCTTGGGGTCGCGGTGTAGCGTGACAAGACGTGCGAAACTCTTAAGCTTTGTCAGGGGCGGTATGTTGAGCGCTTGCTCGACAGTTTCGGTATGTCGGAATGCAAACCAGTCCAGACTCCTTTGAACCCGAACATTAAGTTTACTGATACGAGAGGGTTAGGCGAGGGTAAGGTTCCGTATAGGGAATTGATAGGTTCTCTTATGTATCTGAGTGTTTTTACACGACCAGACATTACGTATGCAGTGTTCTACTTAAGCCAGTTTAATACTACTGTGTGCGAGTGGCTGCGAAACGTGTATTGAGGTATCTTAAGGAGACTCAAAGCGTTAGTTTTGCATTTAGTAAGTCGGGTTATGCAAAGGTTGAGGGGTTTGTAGATGCGGACTGGGCGGTGACGTAGGTGACCAAAAATCATTTTCGGGATTTGTTTTCAAGTATGGAGGAAACACCATCTCCTGGGAATGCAAAAAAAACAAACGTGTGTTAGTTTATCAAGTACTGAGGCTGAGTACGTTAGGTACTCTTAGTGAGGCTGCTAAGGAGGCGCGTTGTCTTAGAGACCTGGTTACTGAATTGACTGGTAGTTCTGGGTTAGTGGTTGATCTGTTCAATGACAATCAGTCCGCTCAGAAACTTAGTGTCAATCCAGTGTTTCATAGGAGGACTAAGCACATAGATATCAGGTACCACTATGTTAGGGAGGCTGTGAATAATCATATAATCAAGCTGAATTATTTGTCTACTCAGGAAATGGTGGCTGATGTACTAACTAAATATTTATGTCCCCTAAACATAAGTTCTGTGTTGTGAACTTGGGCTTAGGTTTTTAAGCCAGTTGAGCCAGCGGTCATGTCTGAGTTCAAACAGTGATTGAGGGGAAGTGTTGAATGTTGACCTTTTTTGAGCAGTCACTGTTTGATTTGTCGTTTTTTTTCTATTCTATACCGCTTTCATAGTTTTTTTTTTTGAAGAGTGGATGACTTTTGGGGTTTTTTTTTTAATGCGATCGCCTGATGGCTGCGCTCATGTATTTTAATAAGTTATTTTATTTTACAATATATCTAGTGTACAAGTTCTTCAAGTCTTTTATTGCATCCACGGAAGAACCCTCTGCAAAACCGGTAACATAAGGTAATGATCAATGTTTGGTAGCCTATTCATGGTGTTATTCACTACAGCTTTCTCAGGTCTGATCAGGCAAGAACGGCAGATGTTTAGTGAGCCGAACTTGGAACAATGATGGCGAAACTAGCAGTGAAACGGCCCTCACTCGTGAATCAGTATTCACCATTATTGCTCCATGATAACGCTTGACATCACACTATCATAATCATAAATCATTTATTTGCTGGTCAAGGGTATATACACAGTGGTGCACATTACATTGAATTTCGTTCTACTTGATCTACGTCCCAACGAGCACATTAGTGGAAATAGCAGCCTATTTTGTTACTTTGGGCTGTAAAATAGCGGTTTAAGGGTTCAAAAAGCAGTTCAAAGTTGCATATCTGCATCCGTAAACGTCTATAGCTATAAAACTTACTTAAGGTGCTATAAACTGAATCAAATACTACCCTAGCCTTCACAGTAGTCCACGGTAGAACTCATTTACCACTTACACCTTTATATGAGAGTTACGAAGGTCATTCTGCCACTCACAGCTGCACAGTGGTTTCCATTGTAACTTTTATAGGTTATAGTTATAGTAACCACTATTATACCACTATAAGTTTCATTATAGAAATAATAGAAACTCTTATGCATACTATAGTTACAAAAAACCATCAGTGTAACTAAGGCCTTTAGTAGCAATAGTCATTCCTTGCAGGCTCAATCCATTCGCCATTTTACAGCTGCTTTTGTAACTATTATAAAACATTTAATAAAAATGGATGCTAAACGAATAAGTACGTAACTAGATCTTATAACCTCAAAAACAAGAAAATAGGAGCTTTTTGTGGCTGTGAGTTGCACTAGGGGAACAAAAATCACTGGAAGCGTTAGAAGGGTGAAAATTAGCGCTATGATTCTCAAAAGGGAGTTATTAGAGCTAAAACTGCAGGTTATGACTAGATTACAATGACGCCATGATTTTTTAAGAAAACTTATAATTCACTTGCAAAATTGAGTTGATATACATTGGTTTTTCAGTTAAATGTGCATTAAATGTACCGGTAAACAATCGGCCACTTGCGAATAGTAAGTTATCGATACGTAAAAATACGGAAATAAAAATTATTCTGTATAACAAATAAAAAATATCACATATCTTTTGTTAATTTTTTAAATATCATAAAAGCGCGTTAAAATTACTCGAAAATTATCTTATATATCTACAGTAAACTGGACAGCGTTTTAAGTATCTTTATATATCTTGCTAATACAGAATACAAACTTTTACTTCTTTTTGTTTTATTTTCATGACGGCGACGAAAACACTTTACCAAAATATTACAAATAATGTCAACTTAAGATATACAATAAAGAACTATAATCAATTCATTCGTTCAAAGTAGTTCAAAATCATTCAAAAGTAGCGCTACGAGAGCTTTAGTATAGCGTTAATAAATCGTTATAGCTATTAAGGAACCTTTATGCAACCGTTGTGCAGGTTAAATGGAACTTTAGTTTGCATAAAATAGCGCCCAAATAGCGCTAAAGCGGCTGCTTTAAGTCTGTAGTAGACGCTCTAGCGCTTACGTCTATTACCATAAGTAATAATCGGATACGCTCCAAAGCCCTAATGCAGCCCATTTGTGTTGATCGTGACTTGATTGTTTTGTTTGTATTATAAAATTTTTGCTATTCTTTGTTAATTGAATTATCATAGGAACTATTTATTTTAAATTTTACTGAATGTCACTACTATTCTAATAATTTTATGTTGACGCATGTACCTATTTAAAGCTACTAAGCACAAATTTGTTTCCGAATTTTAAAGTAAACTTATTATGTAAAATTTGCATGCCAGTAAGGTACCTTCAATAATTCAATTAACAAAGAATAGCAAAAATTGTATAATACAAACAAAACAATCAAGTCACGATCAAATCACTGATCAATCACTGCACGAGAAACTGTTGTAACTTTGCAGAAGCTGCGGTTAGAAACCATAGGTCATCCTACGTAGTACGTATCAACCAGACCGAAACGCCAGACCTTGCTCCAACGCACGTAATTTTTTTTCGTTATTTGGTAAATTTTCTGTCAGGTAAAAGAATTTTTTCTCAAAAGGCAGTAAAAATGCTTTCAAACAATCTATCGAATCTAGATCCAGAGAGTTTAAAAGGCATAAATAACCTTCCAATTCCGACAACAATGTATATACAGGGTGCGGCGTAAATAGTGGTCCACCGTTAAGGATTCGATAAACCAGATAATTAACTATAACATATCACAATTTTAACCATTTTACCCAAGGGTTCCGAAAATATTTCCTTTTTATCTTTTATTTACGAAATTTCTACCTTTTATTACAAATTCGGTTGTAGTTTCAACAAAATCATTATTTTTTCATTTTGATTTCTGCTAATTACTGCTGAATACTAGAGCTATCATAAGAAGTGGTGATTTTTTTAATGTACATTTAGATCTTTTGAAGAAAAACTTGGTTTTTCTCTATAACTGTAATGCCATCCAAATTCAAGAGCGATTTTTGTAAAAAAAACGTACTACACTGTCAGTGCCCATTCATTTATTGATATGCCTACTAAATACCGTTTTAAAAATGGTATCACAGTAACAGATCCTATTATTTAACAAAAAGGTATACAATTTTAGTTGAAGAAAAGAAGATTATAATGAATTGTAAGCATACGCTTACAATTGAATTAGAGCAACTGTAGGCATACGCCTACAGTTGAAGTAGAGCAACGTTCTGTATTTGTGTATTATGCGCTGAATTTATGACTGTTTGATCTGGTTGTTGTGTGTCAAAAAATGTAAGAATAATTTTAAAAATCGTCAGTCTCACAGAATTATTTGGAGGATTTTCAAAAGAACACTCGTGTGTCGTTTGCTCGTCATAAAACTTGTGTGGGTCGTGTAAAGTTGTCATTGTACCGATTATCTCGTCGTTTTGATATTCTTCCTTTGAGTGAAGAAGCTGATTACTGAAAATGCTATCTTTTTGCGAAAATTTCTGAAACAGGAATCCTAACGCTGTGTCTGAGTCAGTAAATTTTCATCTTCTTCAATAAGAACTGATCAATCATATTCGCAACAATTTTACAGATGACAGCTATTTATTCAAAATTTAATAGTGAAATACAGCTATCCGTTAAATCCGAAAAATCCGGATAGTGATGCACGTCAATCCGAATTTGAAAAATATCCGGATTGCTATCCTATACGGAACCCTTCATGGGTTAGTCCGACTCGCATTTGGCCACTTTTTTGGAAATACTTACGATTGACTTTTCAAATTCTTCTTGGTGACGTTGATGAGTGGCTTGAGAGACGCCACGGCGTCCTCACCTTCCGCCTGACGCAGGTATTGACCGGACATGGTTGTTTCGGGAGGTACCTGTTTCGGATAAAGCGGGAGAACACGCCCGGGTGCCGTCATTGTGAGGACCACCCGTAGGACACGGTGGGTCGAGGTGTGCCCTGCTTGGGTGGAGCACCGCCGTGTCCTTGTGGAGGCAATCGGCGGCGGCGACCTCTCGCGCTCGGCCCTGGTTCAGGCCATGGTGCGGAGCGAGAGGGAACGGGATGCAGTCGCCTCCTTCTGCGAAGCAGTCATGCTAGCGAAGGAGGAGGCTGAACGCATGGGGTAGAGACAGTTATCTTCCTCACACCTCAGCCACCGCGGGAGACGCCCCGAGCGTCGGGGCTCACAAGCTGATCTCCGGCCACCGTAGACGCGGGTCTGCGGACGGCGAGCAGGGGTAGCTCACCGTTCGGTAAGGACCAGACACGGGTCGGCGGCGCGTCGTGTTCGGCGCGCGCTTCAAAGAGTAGTCAGCAGCATTGATGTGGCCCGATACAACGATACCTGACATTGCCTTACGGGGTTGCGGGAATTGTTCTAATGAGACACCGCGGCTTCGGAATGCAAGGTCAACAGAAGGAGCAGGGTGGGTTTTTAGTCAGTAGAAGTCTGACACTCCCTTCCGCTCCACCCACGGCGGGAGAAGTCATATGATGATTTTCCCAAAAAGAAAAAAAAGACCGACAACTTGTAAACCTTACAAACATTTGTTCTGGTGCAGTAATCGAACCCGCGCCACCAAAGCCACGCAGCGCAGCAGCTAATCTGTCTGCAACTGGAATCTGGTGTTAGCAATAATGTGGTCTAAAAAGAAGCACGCTTACATAGAAGCAACCTCACAACAACCTTCACTCTTTACTGAAAGAACCCCAGTTTATAGTTATCAGGAAACACAGACTGGCTGGGAATTCTACTTTTAAGTTTTACACACAATGAAAGCATATACTCCCCGTATTAGACGAACAGTCAGTGACTTGCATTAACTACCCAAAGAACGGCTGGTTGAGAATAACTTAACATGTTACGTTTAATCCGCCTGTGCACTGCTACTGTACATAAGATGAAATACATTTATCTCTAAACCTATTTTCTTGTTTTTCTTCGAAGCGTCAAGGAATGCAATGCATTTCTGTTATAACATCTTACATAAACAACACCATTTTTTCCAACATCGACGCAAAAAATATCTCACACTTCTTCATTAAAATAAACATAAATCAGATGCGTAGTAGGTCATGACATTGTTTTGAAGCTAAGCATCAACAGTGACGTTTAATACGTTTACATGTTTTAATACGCTAATTAAAAATAAAAGTAAATTATATGTATAGTTGTATTGGTATTTGTCATCTTCAGGGTTTCGTACCTCATCTTCTCTGCCCAGTTGTTACCCAGTATGTTGGGATTGGTGAGCAAGGGTAGCTCACCGCTGGTATAGACCAGGCCCTGGTCGGCGGCGCATAGTGTTCGACGCGCGCCTTAAAGTGCAGTCAGCAGCGTTAACGGGGCCCGATAGTGCCATTGCCTGCTGAGTTTGCGGAAATGTTTAAATGAGATACAGCGGTCCTGGACCACAAAGGTTTTTCGTCAGTAGAAGTCTGACATTCCGCTCTACCCAAACCGGGATGTGTCGTTTTATTACTCTCCCTCCGGAAAAAAAAGACGGGCTGAAAAAGGCGGGCTTCGCACTAGTCAGGGGGCTGCGTTGTGCTCCCGCAACAGCATTTAAGTGTTCCCGTAACTCCCAGCCCCGTCTCAAGTATGCAAGCGAACACGGGATGGTTAAATTCAATTTAACGTTAAGGAAACTTTGAGTAGGATCCCTTCGCATGCACCAAGAGGTCGACATCCGAAGGCATTTCTACCTCGAGGTACCTAAAAACATCTATGCTTGGACTCCACTCCACCTCGGCTGCACTCACAAATGCTCATGTGTATCAAAAATTTACTAAGTATTAGTTTCGTTTTCATTTAAAAGCACATAGGTATAACTGAAGTATTGAACAAATAGTAACAAAAGGAGTAATAGTAAACTGTTATTTATTACATTTATTTGATACACTACATAAAACACGTAAAAAGTAGAAATTAAAACATACAACAGGAACAAACATTATGAAAGTAAGTGACCTTACGGACATAAAGAAATTGGTTAATTAATTAAAGTCATCAGTTTAAGCGCTTTGTTACGCGATTAGATGAAAAATGCGTATTTCACATAGAATGTAGTCGGGTTCTGTGGTTGTTGTAAGATAGTTTTACGAGTTTTCATAATAAATTGAGATAAAATCTTGTGTTTCTGGTTATGTCTAGTTACGGTGGGACTAAACTACCCTGAGATACGCGAGGGTATTTTTTAATGATAGGTATGCGTTTGACCACTATCTCACTAATGGTAAGCGATGATATTGTCGAAGATGAAGCATGCTTGCCGATTCACTTTTGACTTAAAGACAGCTACAGCTATCAGGAAATACAGACTACGGCAGGGAATTCCACTCCTTTGCTGTACGCGCAATGAAAGTATTTATTTATTTATTTATGGCACTTCAGCGACGTATTCACTACGACATTAAAAAAATATATAGAATTATTATACATTGTGAATAAGTTATTTACAGAAGTGCACTTCTGTAAGAGACTTATTCACAATGGATAATAATCTATATATTTTTTCGTATCTGGTAGTGCTGTGCACAGCACTACTAGGGGTCAGCACGACTACCCTTTTTGGGCACAGGCTGCGCGTTAGCCAGCTTCCATGCTTTCGGCACCTTTTCAGTCTCAAGCGAAAGGCGAAACAGGCGTGTCAAGATTGGAAACAGTTCAGGCGCACAAGTTCTAAGAACAATTGCTGGTATCCCGGCGGGGCCACTAGCTTTGTTCACGTCAAGATTACGCAGCACTCTACGGACGTCCTTCTAATGGATGCCCGGCATACACGTCCCGCATCCAATAGGAGCATCAGGAGGGTGAGCGCCACTGCTATCCAGACGTGAAGACTCCGCAAAATGAGCGACAAACAAGTTTGCTTTTTCCTCAGCGGAGTGTGCCAGAAACCCGTCAGGTTTAAGCAGTGGTGGTAGTGAGGGGCGACAGAAGTCCGATTCGACCGACTTTGCCAGGGACCAAAAAGCTTTGCTGCCAGCAGGGTATGAAGCAAATTTGTTCCCAATTCGGCTAACGTGGTCAAACCGAGCCCTCCGCAAAACCTTTTTGCACGACTTGGCAGCCCTGTTGAAAGCTCTCTTCTTCTGAATCACGTCATTTGCTTTGCAGTTTCGAGCATCGACCCATGCTAGGTACGCCGCGTGTTTAATTAAGCGCTTCAGCGCAATCACATTCGGCGCCAAACCAAGGTCGAGCTTTGCCGGACAGTGTTAGGTCAGAGAACGGAATATAGTACTCCATCCCCTGTCGTAAAACATCCGTCACGGCGTCTGCGCACGATGGATGATTTGAAGAGAAGCAAGTAGGCTGCCAAGGAAAACATGCAAAGAAAGATCGCATCTCATCCCAATACGCTGACTTGTATCGCCACACCCGCCGTGTGCCTTTAAGGCTGTGATCGGGCGGAGAGTAGACGGATTCAGATTTCACCAGACAGTGGTCGGAACTACCTAACGGTGAAGATATTGTTACCGAGTAGCGGTCTGGATCTGTAGTCAGCAGAAGGTCCAAGCAATTGGCTGTGTGCGACTCAACATCCGGCACCCTCGGTGCTCCCTGGACCAGCTGAGTGAGATTTAATGCAAGCGCAAGATTGTGCATCTCTCGCCCAGCATAATCCATGCACTGGAATCCAGTCCCTCGTTGCCGATGAGCCTCTTGACCCGTTTCTCGTTAGACTCGAGTGCATCGAGCTGGTACTTGTCAGATCCGTCCCAGAGAATACACGACCAAACTTATTATTGTTTAGATAATGCCAATAATTTAATTTTAGTAACGGCCTCACCTAGTTTAAATTTACGAAAAAACATCAATGTAGGTATACCAAAGTGTTATTTATAACTAAATTGCAATATGCATAATAATATCATTTATACCTACTCATTCAGTAGTTTTGGTGTGATCGAGTTACATTTTATTTTTTTCGCATTTACAATATTTTACGATAGATAACGTAATTTGATAAAAACGTTCTCCAAAAAATAGCATGTAGCCGCATTATGTGCTAACAGGTGTTAAAAAAGTTGTAAAAATAGGTGTTTATTTCATCCGACCACTTAATTCATAATTATGCTGTTTACTATCGTCGAGCTGTCCCGGCAGACCTTGTTCTGACTTATTTCTCTAAAACAAAGTAATATAGTTTTTTTATTATGATAATGGCTGTTTCGACAGATTTCGTTCTGTCAAAAGTGATTGGCCTGTCGCAGTCTAATAGAAATAAAATAACATTGAAAGACTTTAGTAATATTTAATGTGGTGATAATTTAAGTCCATGCAGTCTCTTTCCACCCAAAATACTGCACCAACGCTTGTTTTTATCACTTAATTTCCTTCATATTATTCACGATTACTGATTATTATCAAGTAAAATAACACAATATTTTACACGATTAAAAAGACTACACAACAAATTTGAGGAAACTCATTATATTATTTTTCATTATTGACATGCAACCTGATCTACAATGCGGCCGTTCTCAGCGCTTGTGCACTCGTACAAAAATAAAGGTTTTAAAAAAATAAATGCCAATAACAGTTGTTAACAGGAATAGCAACTGCTAATTGCATTTATTTTTTTAAAACCTTTATTTTTGTACGACTGCACAGGCGTTAAAGTTATCAGAGCCTAACTTCACGTTCGCCAAGTTAGAACGGCCGTACTGTAATTAACTTAAAGGCATACCAAAGGGAATCCTAACGCGCCATTGTTTTGTTTTGATTGACGTCAAATGTTTGACAGCTGGGAACAGAGTGGTTTGAATGGGAAAAGAAAATTGATGTTTTTACTATTTTTCTCGTTTTTTTTTTACTTTTTTTCCATAAAAACCTTCCTCAGACTTCATCAAACACAACAAAAAAGAAATCAGCCAAATCAGTTCAGCCGTTCTCGAGTTTTGCGCTTAGCAACACAATTAGCGATTCATTTTTATATATATATCGACTAGCTGACCCGCCATGACTTCGTTCGCGCGGTATCCTACCCCTACCCTACACCTATCCTACCCCTACCCTACTCCTACCCTACCCCTACCCTACCCCTACTCTACCCCTACCCTACCCCTACCCTACTCCTACCCTACCCCTAACCTACCCCTACCCTACCCCTACCCTACCCCTACCCTACCCATACCCTACCCCTACCCTACCCCTACCCTACCCCTACCCTACCCCTACCCTACCCCTACCCTACCCCTACCCTACCCCTACCCTACCCCTACCCTACCCCTACCCTACCCCTACCCTACCCCTACCCTACCCCTACCCTACCCCTACCCTACCCCTACCCTACCCCTACCCTACCCCTACCCTACCCCTACCCTACCCCTACCCTACCCCTACCCTACCCCTACCCTACCCCTACCCTACCCCTACCCTACCCCTACCCTACCCCTACCCTACCCCTACCCTACCCCTACCCTACCCCTACCCTACCCCTACCCTACCCCTACCCTACCCCTACCCTACCCCTACCCTACCCCTACCCTACCCCTACCCTACCCCTACCCTACCCCTACCCTACCCCTACCCTACCCCTACCCTACCCCTACCCTACCCCTACCCTACCCCTACCCTACCCCTACCCTACCCTATCCTACCCCTACCCTTGAGACCTTTTCTACTTTTCTCAACTTTTAAACCTTCCCTAGACCTCCACGAACATTTCAAAACCAAGATAAGATAAATCCGTTCAGCCGTTCTCGAGTTTTAGCGAGACTAACGAACAGCAATTGATTTTTATATATATAGATTATATGTTGTGTACATACTGGCTGTCATTTATTTATACTAGTGTTCTGCAGATGTACATACCTACGCTTGTTACTACATAAGAATTAATTAAATTCAGCTGTTTCTTTTTTAAATAAGTAGATTGTAATATATCATAATCTAAATATAATCATCTGGTTTTATTCATTCTTATATTTTATTTGTTTTTTTTTTGTTTAACTGTCTCACCTCGAAAAATAATTAACTGGAATGCCGTCATCACCCTCTTGGAGGTGGGCGTTAATAGCTACGACAGAGTTATTACCTAACTAATATGGCTATTTTCGTGCACAATATTTTTTGTTAAATGTATTTTGTTCCAATAAATTATCCTATTTTATTTATAAAGGTTTAACACGTAGCTAAATCGATTTTACTTACTAACTCAGAATAAACAACTGACATTTATCAATGCATTTATCGAATTTATTGAAAACATATGTAGTGACTGTGTAAGTCGCAAGATGACACTTCCTATTTTGGACGCTCTAAATAACTTCAAAAAAATGTAATCCTGTTTCTTTTTCTGATTTGCGTCCTATCTCCATTTTACCCTTAATCCAAAGTCCTAGTACGCCTTATCCATAATCAGCTTAGTGCATTCCTCTAGAAGACAGACTCTCTTTCGTCCAGGCCATAGCACTACCACAGCTCTTGTAAACATTATGGACGATATAAGATCAGGTATGGACTGTGGGAAACTGACGGTCCTTTCCTTACTTGACTTCAGTAATGCTTTTAACACTGTCGATTTTGATGTACTGCTCGGATTACTCTGCTCTCTTAACATATCTCCAACAGCAATTGATTGGTTTCGTAATGACATGTGTGGCCCCGGCAACGTATTTGCATTGAAGGTTCATCATCTTCATGGTTCAATACTACTGCTGGTGTACCACAGGGGGGCATTCTCTCTCCTCTTCTTTTCGCCATATTTATAAATTACATGTCTAATGAACTTCTCTCATCCGATCACCTTTATGCTGACGATCTGCAAATTTATTCATAAGCTCCCGTTGAGGAATTGTCTGAAGCGTGAAGATGAGAGAGAACGCGAATAAAGACTTAGCGCGTATTTAGTTCAGATCATGGTTTGAGGGTTAATCCTGCGAAGATTCAAGTCATTATTGTTAGCAGCCCAAGACAACGTTCCAAATTTTACTGGACGACTCTTTCTCAAATCCTTTTTGATGGAGTTGCCATACCTTACTGTGACTCAGTAAAGGATCTTGGTATTTATAGTGATAAGGATTTGTCTTGGGGTCTCCAGTTGCAGGAAGTGAGCCGTAAAACTGTTTGCCTTTGCGGCGTCTTTACGCAGATTGCGCATTTTCCTGCCGACTGCCACTAAAACTGCGCTTGCCCAATCCCTTCTTCTCCCTATTCTCGACTATGCTGATGCAAGTTATCCAGATCTTACTGACGTGCAGTTAGATAAGCTTGAATGACTCCAAAAATTTTGTATCAGATTCATGTTTGGTTCACGCAAATATAATCATGTTTCTGAGTTTTTATCCGCCTTCACCGGAATGCACTATATTGTATCATTACTCTACAGTATTCTCTTCAATCCAACAACTCCGTTTTATCTCAAAGAACGTTTCATGACACACATGTTAGAAATTAGAGATCATCGGAGAATTTGAGACTTTCAATGCCTGCACATTCCACTAAATTCTATGGCTCATCGTTTATGGTGCAAGCTGTTCGTTTATGGAATGCATTGCCGGTGTCAGTAAGACAAGCTCAGTCCCTCGCTACTTTTAAGAGCTCGGTTGCTATTGCTCGGTTGCTAATAATTTTCTTTCAAATTTATGATTATTCCTTTGTTTCCTCTCCACATGATGTTAAAGAACACATTATATTTATATAAATATAAATATAATGTGTTCTTTAAATATTATATATTAAAATTCCTTTGTTTCCTCTCCACATGATGTTAAAGAACACATTATATTTATATTTTACTACTTACTAATTTAGCCCCACTTTAATTAAAGTTTTGAAAGTCCTTCCAAAGGTTGTCTGGAAGATATCGCTTTATGCGATAATACCGCCATTGTAACCATAGAATTAAAAAATAATGTTAAATAGGTGTGTTGGTGTTCACGACTACAATAAAGCCAGTGCAACGATACTGGTGTCCGAACTTGTCCACGGTTCGTGGAGCCCTACCGTTGCTTTCAATGAACAAAACTACAGGCTCTCCGGCCGACAAAGCAATATATTCAAATAACTAATCGGTACCCAATATTACCACTTACCTTCTGCGCTGGGTACGCCAACTTCGACCTTCCTAGTTCACGCCCAAGTGTGGTATGTATGTAAATATGATGTGAGTAATTGAAAGGTGTGATGCAAGTCAAGTGTTCTAGAACGTTCACAAGGCGCCAGTCTCCAGATGGCGCGGTCCAGATCAGCATCACAGCACAACTTATTTCCAACAACTCCGCGTGCCATGCGGTGGCAACCAACCGGCGATAAATCCCAAAATATCCCAGGTTTTTCATCAAATGGGGATTACAAATTCCAATTAATCGTTACTCGCGACCCAATTATCGGTTTCAACACGCGATTGCACACGATATTTCTATTACAATCAAATCAAAGTCCCAAGGGCGGACATTTTCCAACAACGGAACCAAAGTCTATCTATCAAGTTAGTAATGTCAAGATCAAATTTCTTTATGTCAAAAAGGTACGTTCGGAAACGATCGGTACTAAACAGTTGGTTTAAATTTTGGTGTAGGTACAATGAAGTATATTCTATCTATCTAATTATTAAAATAGTTTGGATGTGGGAAAAAGCTTTTTAAACTACTATTATTTAGCTATCTACACAAAAGAGAAAATTATACATGAGTATATACCCACTTACCTACAACACCAAGGCGAAATTTCTTTTAGCATACCTGCGACACAATGTAGAAACGTAGCCAGTGTTTAATTATGTAGATCTATATATTTATACATATAATAAAACAGTAAAAATAATAATTGAGGTGGGTTAAGAAACGGTAACACGGAAAACAAAGGTCTGTCTCTTTGTACACGCTAATCTCCGGACCTACTAGTTGACATTCTGGAATAACACATAGACATACTTTTTATCCCGGAATTCCCATGGATCGGGATTTACGCGGAAAACCCTCCCACGCGAACGAAGTTGCAGTCAGCAGCTAGTATAATATAATGATTTGTTTTCAAAAACATATTTGTAACTAGCGACCCGTCCCGGCTTCGCACGGGTGCAATGTTTATATTAAATATACTATAGAATGTCTTTATATACATCGTTGACAGCCTTTTTGTCATTCGACATACATGTTCTCTGTAATTACTTTTGAAAGTGCGACACATAATTTACCATGGGAAAAACATTCAACGCTCAAATCTAAGCAACATAGGCACGTGCACCGTGCCTCCGCCGGCAACGCGCCGCAACCGCTATATCCTTGCATTTTAAATCTGTAATATCTTCGAAACTATTTATTTAAATTATATTCTGTAAAGGGCAATATTGATTTATATAAAATGCACAATGTATTTATGGTACTTAATTGGATAAGGATTAATGCTGTATTACTTAAAATCGCTTCGTAAAAGTTGCTCATATTTCTCGTAAAAAGTAAAGGATAAAAAATGGTTGTTGTGGGTTATCTATAAGAGATAGACAGATGCCATCGAGGACTTTTTTGTTGACCTTTTTAAGGTGTACAATACTGTAGTACATTATTTTGATATATCTCGTAGGGTTCAGCCAGCGTTTGCAGAGCAAGCGCAAAAAAATGTATTTATTTGCGACATCACATTAGAAACCTCAAAATTATCAGTGTTCCTCTACTATATTATGCATGTTATATACTTAAAAACCTTTCTATTGAATCACTCTTTCTATTAAAAGAAACTGCATCAAAATCCGTTGCGTAGTTTTAAAGATTTAAGCATACATAGGGACAGACACAGGGAAGCGACTTTGCTATGTTAAGAAGATACATTAAAAGGTACTTAATTTAAAATGTGTACTAATAGTATAATGTATACGGGAAATTATTTAATATTATTACGAAAATATAAAAAAATGTTTTCATAACTGATTCTGACGACAGAAATTAAGAAAATCTGAAATCAATTTTTTTTAGTTCATTATCAGTTATATTAATTACAGCGGAACTCTTCCGATTAAAAACAAAACTCCATTAAAATGCCACACTATTGGCAATTATCCCGGAAAACAAAGCGGTTTCTGTTAGACAAACATCAAGTTCGAACCTTTTCTACCTAAAAAAACTTTTCTAAGTGGCGAGGAACCATAAAAACTTTAATTCAACACACACATTCGTAACTCGGATTATGAATGGTCAAGCGATTCGCAACGTATCTGAGGTGGATAATTATGTACCAGTTCGTTCTCATAAAAGTTAAGTATCTGTGCACTTGCTACCTTCAGGTCGTTTGATTATGTTGCCATAAAAGTATTTGTGAAATAGTGCAATGGCTTCCATGGATTGAGGGTAAAACATAATAGGTATGTAACACAGACACTTTAATGGTAGCCTTTTTTAGGGTTTCGTAGCCGAATGGCAAAAAACGGAACCCTTATAGTTTCGTCATGTCTGTCTGTCTATTTGTCTGTCAGTCCGTCCGTCCGTATGTCACAGCTATTTTATTCCGAAACTATTAGGACTATACATGTGAAACTTGGTAGGTAGATGTATTCTGTGAACCGCTTTCCGATTTTAAGAAAAAAAATTTAAAATATTTAAAATAAAGGGGAGCTCTCTCCATGTCTCCTCCTGCTGTGAGTGGTAGGGGTACGGTAGGGGTAAGGTAGGGGTACGGTAGGGGTAAGGTAGGGGTAGGGTAGGGGTAGGGCAGGGGTCGGGTAGGGGTAGGGGTAGGGTAGAGGTAGGGTAGGGGTAGGGTAGGGGTAGGGTAGGGGTAGGGTAGGGTTAGGGTAGGGGTAGGGTAGGGGTAGGGTAGGGGTAGGGTAGGGTAGGGTAGGGGTAGGGTAGGGGTAGGGTAGGGGTAGAGTAGGGGTAGGGTAGGGGTAGGGTAGGGTTAGGGTAGGCGTAGGGTAGGGGTAGGGTAGGGTTTAGGGTAGGGGTAGGGTAGGGGTAGGGTATCGGTAGGATAGGGGTAGTGGTATCGGCTGGGTAGGGATAGGAAACGAAACGCAAACGAAGTTGTGGCGGATCAGCTAGTTTTGAATAAAAGTGCCTGGAATCCGGATTTGTTTGTTAACAACAAGTACAAATGCTTTTTATGACGAAATACACAATAAAATAAACCTGATTCATTTAAGTAAACGATAACTGCGAAATCATTTTTTGTTTTTTTTATAATACAAAGTTTTTATATAAAATTAAACCAAAAAATATCGGCCAGGTTGGCTAAGGTGTAGACTGACTGGAGACTGTATATGATATTTAAATATCTGAAAGACGATCCCTGGTATTCGCAAGAAAGCAAGAGAACACTCGTTTTATATCCGTTTAAAAAAATTGCGATATGGTCGCCAATTCCTAAGCGATTTGGATGATTATGTTTTGAAATAAGAGATTATTTTACCAAAAATGACCCGTCAAAGTTGGTTATATCAGATAAAGAACTTCGGAGATAGACAATGATATAGTTACTTTACATATAGACGCTGAAAAGCGATTTTGTCGTATCTCGAAATTTGGCAAAAAAAAATTATTGGTTTTAATTAGGAAGAAATACTGCGTTGAACGGCAATATTTTCCTACTACATATATGTTTTTTTAAGTTACGACATTTACTTTTTCTAAACGTTTTTGACAAAACATGCATCAAAATGCTGTATATTCGTATATTCTATAAAATCAAAATGTTTCAGCGTTTTATAGATACAGCAAACAGGCTGTTTCTATTTTTTTGCCAGTCAAGATACATGTAGGTACTTCGTTTGTAAGCTACGAAATACATACTGCCATCATACTACATTTTAAAATAGGCACTAAATAACATTTCATTAGATGCAGCAAATTCGCCGCCTGAATAATTTATGCGAGCTAGAGATACATACTACAATTATAACACTCGGGGTTCGATGACCCTAAAACGTACTTTGTTTTATTCCACAAATTTTAAAATATATTCATCCATCGTTTTTAAACAGTTCGAAATAGTGCACAATTGTATTTAGGTACGCTAAAGGAGCAAACCCCCACCCCCGCGTCTTTCTTTGGATACGAAGTATCGTATCGCTAACTAGCCACGAGAGCCGAAGGAAGAAAATGGATACACTACAGCTACGTGGTTTGATAAATTCGTGTGTACTACTTTAAAATTAATGCATACATTTATTTTAATTATTTTGTTTTTGAATATAGGGACCTGATTGCAAAACAATAAATTGATAACTAAGATTTCGTGATGTTCCGTTTAGTAGTAGATAATAGAGAGTGAATAGGGAGGTTAGCTAAAAAGCTTTTCACATTAGGCCTCTTTTCTTGTTTTTACTCGTCTGACTAACGTGACTAACTGAGAGGGATTACTGTTAGGACTTCGCGATATCCGAAGCATGGTTTTAAAATAACAGTCAAATCTCTTCTTATTTTAATACATTCACAAAATGGTAGTTGTAAATATACGTGATATAAAATTATGCGATATCGTAGGTACTCAAGTATTCTGTGTAAACTTATACGCTACAAGATCAAGTCCAAACAATTTCACGATATTTTACCGCAGTGTATGTATTTAGTTAAATATTGTTGCGGATAACCACTTTGGTTTCCGTAAGAACGAAAGATTGGTTGAGAGATCATTAAAAATGTTATTACCTACTATTATTTATAACGACAAACAAAATCGAAACTCCGTGGTATAATGTTGCAAGTATGATATACAGCGTGGAGAGGACCAGTGGGACCATATGATCATAAATTAAACTTCGTATTTAGTTATTATATTCCCAACCTGCACACAAACAATCAATCGAATATATGCCGTAGTTTAGTCACAGGACATTATTTTTATTTTAAGCATTTTTTACATGAGATGTAATGCATTAGAGCGCTCATCTTTAACAAATAGGTACTTAATTAACAGTGGCTTTGCCTAATAACGATAATATTATTGTTATTAGGCAAAGCCACTGTTAATGAAGTATTTGTTAAAGATGAGCGCTCTAATGCATTACATCTTTCTACTAAAAATGTTTTTAATTGATCAAACCGTGGAAAGTCACAACCACTGCATGAAACTGCCTCCGTGGTCGAGTGGTTTAGGCGTTTGCCTTGTGACCCGGTGGTCGTGGGTTCAATTCCCGCGGGAAGCATACTTTGTAAAGTTGTTTCCAGTTTGGCTAGGACATTGCAGGCCTGAATCACCTGACTGTCTGATAAAAAGATGGTTCCGTGCTTCATTCTTCATCGTCAAAATAGACCACGTGAGAGGGCCTAGAGGCGGTCTAGAAACTCTGACACTAGGGTGTATGGGGTCGTTAGACCTCACTTACCCACACGATAAGAAGAAGACTGCATGAAAGTTCAAAAGCTTCACGAGATTTTTTATCTAATTTTACCAAGAGTAAATGAAATAAAACAAAGTCCCAATTGGAAGTGGGTAAACCTAATGAATTTAACATTGAAAGATTTCTGAAAATGTGTCTAGAAGATTTCTCAAGCTTTGAGCAGATGGTGTGTTTATGGATTTGAGGTTGCATATTTGCTCCCAACATAAAAAGGAGAGATATCGCTTGTTATTATATCTATTAACAAGTACTTCATAAGCGCTAATATAATTAGCTTCTGAAATTGGAAAAGCTCTGATAAGTTTAACTGGTTCTCCTGAAAGGGAAGTCACAAGGTATTGAAATTTTTCTACTTTTGACAAATCTGTCCTGTTATGGACTAATGTGTTAAACAAATCAATAAAACCAGGAAAATCCTTAAACTGACCTGAGAGAAGTAGGTAGCTTTATTGCAGGCAATTTTGTAGGTTTCCTGTTTTCTGTTGAGGATGTGGAAACCTGTATCTCACCTGCTTTATGATCAGGTAAGAGTTTACGTATAGTTTCTAAAATCTCAAAATACATGCCATCTGCTTGCTCTTGGTATATTGTTTGTTTTAACATTTGTTCCTCACTAATATCAAGGTTTTTATATTCTGCCAAAAGTTTTATGTGAGCATAATTAAATGCTTCCATAAGTGATTCTATCCGCGATCCCCATGTTTCTAACCGTGGTAGAAGACTTGTATCATTGATGCATTTGCGAGCGCAGACAACAGCATCTGTTAATTGCTTGTGCGCAATGTTACGCTTTGATTCATGATGAGCTGCCATAGATTGACTCATGATGAATAAATTTAATTAATTTACTCGGTGAAATATGTTAAATTATCTTATTGTTTCTACAATAAGTTATAATAATGTTTCCAAATAGTTCAAAATATTGTTTGATGACAGCAATGGTAGAATTAAAAAATACCAATTAGTAGTCATTTTCTACGTATGGTAATAATTTAGGGCTGACAACCTTGAATATTGAGTGAAATTAGTGAGAGAACGATCGAATCGAATATGTTTTGCAACGCTAGTGGACACAAGATGTCGCCATTAGCCTATATATGCCTATTCAGCGAAAATGAAATAATGTTTGAAATGTTGCGAAGGACCTTATAATTATGATGAAACACAAATGCTAAGTTATTTATAAATTGTTTGTTATTTTATAAATGTTACGAATAAAGAAAACAGAATGCTAGTAGCATCATAAGTTATAAAGTATTCATTGCAACGTTATATGTTACGTATGCAAACAAACTTACGTAAAAAAATACGCTAAATGAATGATTATATTATAAAGTAATGTTTTAGTGTTATATGTTACACTTTAAAACAATGCTTGAAATGTTCAAAATCGCGTTTCTGTTGAACGGATGAACTGAATATCTACCTACCTACGCCCCGACCAGTCAAAACTGGTTCAAGATTTCAAACTTCATATTGAAGTTTAAAAAACCTAAAAAACCACTTGTTATGATGATAATATGCTTGTTTATATAATTATGTTAAGGTCAGTCTTAGGGGGCCAACACTTTTTTTCATTCATTTCATTTTTTTTCCATAATATGTCATTGGTTTCTTTAACATCACCTTATGGTTTTCGACAAGAGCAAAAAATTCTTTCCTGAAAAGATTTTCATCCGACCTAACATTTTGGAAATACAAAGTGTTTTTAAAAAAAGGAAAAAAATTCAAATGCTCCTAACTCGAAAACGGTGCGTCGTAGGACCATGCTTCTCGGAACCTAAATGGTTTCTATGGTCAAGGTTAACCTCATACCGCATAAAAAAAAAGGTTTCCGAAAAAAAAAACTAAATGCTCGTAACTCGAAAACAGTGCGTCGTAGGACCATGCTTATAGGAACCTAAATGGTTTCTATGGTCAAGGTTAACCTCATATTGCAAAAAAAAAAAAGTTTCCGAAAAAAAAAACTACGAAAATTTGTCTAAGCCCCTGCCCCTAAGAACACCCAAGCTGAGAGATAGGCTTAGAAAATTTTTGGTTGGATTTTTTTTCCATAATATGTCGTTAGTTTTTTTTTAACATCGTCTTATGGTTTTCGACAAGAGCAACAAATTCTTTCCTGAAAAGATTTTCATACGACCTACCATTTTGGAAATCCTAGCCTAACCTGCGCGATCGTTTTTCATTCACTCATCCTACTGACACACTTTGTAGATCCCACCTTAAACTCCATCTCAATTTCCCATCCCATAAAACCCGTTTCTATTCCCACTCCTTCTCCTTTCATGCAGTACGACTGTGGAACTCACTTCCCGCTAAAATCCGGGAAGCTAAATCCATTCATATTTTCAAAAAGCTGGTCAAAGATCACCTATCTAACATCCCGTAATTTTATATATTTATTATAGGTATATATTTTTATAGCATTAATATAAATATGTATTTTAATTCTATGTAGGTATATATTTGTTTATTATATCATTATAGTTTAATTGTATAGCTAAGTATGTTTTATTTATCGTAACTAGTATTTATACACACTGTCTATCATCTCCTCTTGAACTCTCCTGTCGCAGGTCTGCTGGAAGAAATTTCTTAGGAAATAAGCAGCACCTTCGTGCTCTTTTGTCTGTATTTAATTTTTTTTTTTGTAAGTGTCATGTGTGTACATAAATAAATAAATACAAAGTGTTTTTAAAAAAAGGAAAAAAATTCAAATGCTCCTAACTCGAAAAAGGTGTGTCGTAGGACCATGCTTCTCGGAACTTAAATGGTTTCTATGATCAAGGTTTACCCCATACTGCAAAAAAAATTAATATTTCCGAAAAAAAAAACCAACGAAAACTTTTATAAGTCCCAAAAAATTTTCGCTCCATAGCGCCCCTAAGGCTACACTCCAACCCACAGTTCTTCGTCGGCGACTTGAACCGTGGCCACTTATCACTACACCGTTCCGGGGCGTCCCTTTATCTGCCACTTATCACTAACGTAGATTGGTCGTCGTAGGTACGAGTATGTTTGATTAAATGGGTTGATTATTAGAGCCGATAAAATGACCGCGCTATTTTGTTGAGGGATTAGTATCAGACTGACTTTTTTAGGTTTTGGATTGAAAGGAAGTGAATAAATTAGGCAAGGGCGTGCACAGGATTATGACAGGGTATGCGGCGGAGTAATCGGTCACAAAAACTTTGCCTTTTATAGATTTTTAGCATAGCCACAGCCACGCATCGTAGCATGGTGGCGATGCGTGGCTGTGGCTATGCTAAAAATCTATAAAAGAAAAAGTTTTTGTGACCGATTACTCCGCCGCATACCCTGTCATAATCCTGTGCACGCGCATGAAATTAGGGATGGGAATAGATTAGAATGAGGAAATGTGACTGTGCATAGACAATTTAGTATCTATTTATTTGTTTTCTTTTTGATACTTTAACAATTAGATTAAAAAGAGTCTTGAGCTCTTGCTCAAGACTATGACGGCACAAACTTGTAATCGTTTCAGCTAAGTATATTATAATATCATTTTCTCTCACAAAATGCTACTATAGGATCAAAATATTATTCAGGATTATTTAGTCTTACTGCAAACAATTATAGAAGACTTATTCCTAAAAGTGTCCTAAAAGATAATCTTGTAGTTAACTAAAAGACTGAGATATAAAGGGAATTACTCTTGAGAATATGTAGGCTTGTGAAATGCTATTACTAGTAAATATTTCCTATAAATGTTTATAGGTCAGTCTTGTAACGAACTGTAAGACTGAGATATAAAAACGAATGCACTTGAGTATGTTAAGGCTTGGCAAATGCTATTATAAGTTGCAAGGTCTACTGCAATGCCTTTACAAGAACGTTATTAGTAGTGACAGACTTATAATCTTTCTTTATAAGATTACTTTGCTTGTTGGGTATGCCAATTACATCCTGAGATTTCTCCCAAGATTCCAGAATGTGACGGATGAGCGCTACTCCTGCGTCTGTTGTTGACTTACCTTCCGTGAAACCAAACTGCCGACTATGCAGAATCCCATTTGAGTTAAAATGTGACAGCATCTGGTCCAGCATGAGTTTTTCGTAGATTTTGCTTAATGCTGAAAGCATAGATATCGGTCTATAGTTAGAGGGATCACTCTTACAACCTGACTTAAAAATTGGTACTACTTTATACTATGTTTCATTAAATCGGGGAAATTACCGCTGTCTATACCTACATTGATTAAATATGGCTGTTAGGATAAGAGCAGTTGAGTCAATACTATTACCAAGAACCCTAACAGATATAAGTACTCCATAAATCTTCAGTGTTTTTTATGTTAAGACTTTGGAATGTTTTATAATTACATCAATAGAAATGGGCTTAAATCAAAATGTTGGTATATCCATATTGAAGTTTTCCTTTAAAAAAGATTCTGCTAATGATGGCGAAGAATGCAGAGATTTAGTAACCTCTATTGGAATATTGGTAAAGTAATTTTCCTACTTCTCAGCCGCTTTTGACTTATCTGAAATGACCTGATTCAAAGTCAATTAATTCTGACAACAGGGTCAGAATTAATTGACTTTGAATCAGGTCGTTTGTGTTTCCAGTTTCTTTGTTTATTACCTTCCACATAGTTTTTATTTTATTGTTAGAAATGCTAGTTTTATTACTTATTGATTTAGATTTAGCTTAGGCGCATACTCTTTTAAATATCTTTGAGTAGTTTCTTACATAATTATGGAAGGCTTCATCGGAAGACAATGAATTTTCATGGTATAAGTTGTATAAATTTTCTCTGCTTATTCTTATTCCAGCAGTGGCCCTTTCATTAAATTTAGATTTATTACTCATTTGAAATCAAAAATAATTTTAATTTCAGAAGGTGGTGTTATTGGTTCTGTGTTTTCTTTTTTTGACACAGTCTTCCGAAATTAAACTTATTTTTGGCTTTGTAGTGTTTTGATATGGAAGTCGATTTGATTTTTTGCTAAAAAGTTTTTTTCACGCTTTTTAGTGGGTCTGTTTTTAACCGACTTCAAAAAAAGGAGGTTTACAATTCGTCTTGAACTTTTTTTTTTTTTTTTTTTTTTTTTTTTTTTTTTTTATGTATGTTACCTCGTAACTCGGAGACGGCTGGACCGATTTGAAAAATTCTTTTTGCGTTCGAATGGGTATAGTTTCTAGTTGGTCCCATTGTTCCGAAATCAGGATCTGATGATGGAATCTTGGAGAAATCGAGGGAACTCTTCAAATATTATAGGCACACCTATAGCGTTTTGGGTATTTCTTATAGTACCTTGAGCAGTTGCTTCCGAAAAGTACCATTTGGGGAAGGTGAACTGATGATGAAGACCACAGATGGCCACTGAAACTCCTCAATAATAAGTATTTCGTGGATTGCGATTCGATTACTTGAGTACGGATGTTAAACACTTTATGCTCGTCACAATACATATGGTGATGTGAGCTGATGGTCAAGTACCAGGAGAACTCCTCAAAAATTAACGGCTATGCATCAGGAAAGGCAAAATTTTGTAAAAGGTGATAAGTTGTCGACATTATGGCTTTTGTAACTAGATAAATTACAAACCGACCCACTAAAAAGCGTGAAAAAAAAATTTTTAGCAAAAAATAGAACCGACTTCCATATCAAAACACTACAAAGGCAAAAATAACTTCAATTTCGGAAGGCGGTGTCTTTAGTATTGTATATATTTTCGTTTTTGACACCGCCTTCCGAAATTAAAGTTATTTTTGCCTTTGTAGTGTTTTGATATGGAAGTCGGTTCTATTTTTTGCTAAAAATTTTTTTTAATTTATCTAGTTACAATCAACTACTTATCACCTTTTACAAAATATTGTTTTTCCCGATGCAGAGCCGTTAATTTTTGAAGAGTTCTCCTGGTACTTCACTATCAGCTCTACTTCACCGTATGCATTGTGACAAGCATACACTGCTTAACATCCATATTCAAGTAATCGAATCGCAATCCACGAAATAGTTATTATTGAGGAGTTTCGGTGGCCATCTGTGGTCTTCATCATCAATTCCACTTCCCCAAATGGTGCTTTTCGAGAGCAACTGCACAAGAAATACCCAAAACGCTATAGGTGTGCCTATTATATTTGAAGAGTTCCCTCGATTTCTCCATGATTCCATCATCAGATCCTGACGAGACGACAATGGGACCATCTAGAAAGTTTTCTCTCACTTTCAATAAAAAAAAAGAATTTTCCGATTCGGTCCAGCCGTCTTTGAGTTATGAGGTAACATACATAAAAAAAAAGTTTAAGACGAACTGAGAAACAAAAGAAAAAACCTTTTTTTGAAGTTTGATAATAAAGTGGATCAATACATTTTAAATTTAGAACTATTAAATTTCTAAGACTAGTTTGCAGTATCAGTAACTTGTTTCTCCTGCTTCTTTAATTATTTAATTACACAATTTTAGTATCAGTAAATAAATTCTACCAATGCCATGCCTTTCGTAGATAAACATATTAATTGAATACTTCTTTTTTCTAGTATAAATTATCTTTAACCCTTAAATTGTCATCCCAAGATTCCTTGAGAGTTTTATGTTCAAATTTCGGATTTGGGTAGGAATAGGGATATAAAAGAGGATAAAGAAAGAATAAATCAAGAACCTTATACTTTTTTGTTTTTTTTTATGTCTTATAAAATGGCCATTGCCCGTTATAGTACTTATGTATAGCCTTGGTAGGGGAAAGTACGTCACGTAACAAGGACTTTGTCTATGAATATAATAGACACTTCGATTACTAATAAAAAACTTAATTATCGAAGAATGGACATGGAAAAGATAACAATTAATATAAAATAATAATAAGGAACATAGAATTAGCATTTTAAAAGAGCCTGTCTTAGAATATTAGTTAAAACTTTAAAGGTAGTATAAACAAAACCATTTTAATTAGGTAAGTAAACTTCAAGCTAAAACAGCATTGTCGTCACAAATTGTAAAATTTAAAACTTAGAAAAATTAACAAAATTATAAGCATTCTTCCCATTCACTAAATTGATCTCCTCGAAATGTGTTTGCGAACATTAGAATTCCCATAGAATAGAATTGAATCTTTTTATTTCGGACCATAAAATCCATAAATCCTATCATTTATGTTTTCACTGTTATTCTTATCAGACAATAGATAGATAGATAGAATACTCTTTATTGTACACCAATAATTTAAACAAACACTTGATTTACAATACTGGAAAATATGGTTACAATGGCGGTCTTATCGCTGATAGCGATATCTTCCAGACAACCTTTGGATCGACTTTAAGAACATAAAACAAAGAGGGGAGAGGAAAGTCAGCGTACTTACTTCAAATATATAACATACACAAAAAGTAACTAAAGTAGTTAATATAAGTATATATATAGGTCGTATAATACTGAAGTTATGGTACGGGGCGAAGATGAACGATGATAATACTCGCGTCGTCGCTCCAAGTTAATCTCTAAATCGTCTTCAGACTCAATGTCTGACTCTTTAGATTTCGCCGGAGGTATGAGCGATAATAGATCCTCTTTAATTTTTAAGCCATGCTACTGTAAAATAAAATAACAATATAAAAAATATTAATAACATCAACTTTGCAAGTGACAACTTACTATCGACGTCCGTTTCATAGGACAATCAAAAGGGACACTAACATATGGTATTCTTTGACTGCCCCATGTAACGGATATTGCCTTTTAGGCCTACCCTAAAAGGCAATATCCGTTACATGGGATAACAATTACAGTTGGCAGTTGGTCCGTTTTGTGGGAAACTATAAACGAAACTTAAAAATTTCATAAATAATAGTGTATTTAGAGTAAAGTACTCTAAATACACTACTATTTATGATTTTTTTAATTAAAATACATGTAATATCTATATTCCTAGTCTAAATAATAATGCAACGTAATAAACAAAACAAAACGAAATATTTACGGTTATTATCAAATTTATTAGGAGCATAAACTAATCTGACTGTTGCACTATGATTACTATTCGCGAGTCGCGACCGTTCATCACTTAACGGTAATGGAACCTTCACGCGCGTGGCAGACAGCTAGTTTGAGGCCGATACACGTGTTCGCAGCGCAAGTATTAAAAAAATCTTTAAAATCGGTAGTCTATGCTATGGCTCTTCGCCTTTTCCGTTGGAAGGAAAGAAAAATACAAAAAAAAAAGTCTATGCTATGTTTTTTGGTTTTGTATTTTTTGACACCGACTATCGAAATTAAAGTTATTTTTGGCTTTCTTATTTTTGTATTTTGAGATGGAAGTCGGTTTTATTTTTTGTTAAATAGTTTTTTCACGCTTTTTAGTGGGTCGGTTTGTAATTTATCTAGTTACAAAAGCCTAATTGTCAACTACATATCACCTTTTACAAAATATTGCTTTTCCCGATGCCGAGCCGTTAATTTTGGAGGAGTTCTCCTGGTACTTCACCATCAGCTCTACTTCACCATACGCATTGTGACAAGCGTAAACTGCTTAACATCCATATTCAAGTAATCGAATTCGCAATCCACGAAATACTTATTATTGTGGAGTGTCGGAGGCCATCTGTGGTCTTCAGACAGTTTGGGATCAGTGCCACTTCACCAAATAGTGCTGTTTATAAGCACAAGTTACTATAAAAATAACGAATCGCTATAGGTGTGCCTAAAATATTTGAAGAGTTCCCTCGATTTCTCCATGATTCCATCATCAGATCCTGACGTGATGACAATGGCAATGGGACCAAGCAGAAGACCCTTTCAAACAAAACAATAATTTTCCAAATCGGACCCGCTGTCTTCGAAAAATCGGGGAATATACATTAAAAAATAGATTCCGATGAACTGAGAACCTCCTCCTTTTTTGAAGTCGGTTAAAAACAGTCCTTGTGGACTTGTAAGCACTGCGTCCGTGTAAAAAGGAAGAAATTTTAGGGTTAAGAATTTTATATTGCTTGACTATGAGACAGGCACGGCAGAGCCATCAGTTTTCAAAGTAGTGCCATCACGTTTCAAAGGAACTCGGGCATCTCTTAGCTCCTAAGGTACTAATTCAAATTATACTTATACGCTGGAAGTAGCCCTATCGGGACCCGTCAATGCTGCTGACTGTTCTTAGGGGTGCGCCGCCGACTAACTTGGGCTTGGCCCTTATCGGACGGTTAGTAACCCGTGCTCGCCGTCCGCAGCGGCAAGTGCATACATTTAGTTTTTATTGTAACGAACCAAAACAAATGAAAAAACGAAGTCTTTTATTCAAGAAACAGCAACGACTATCAAACAAAAACTCTACATAATAGGTATTTAACTTTAATTTAGGAATTCAGTGTCAAAAAACAAGGGAACTAAACCACAAACACCGAGTTTTGAAACTTAAATTTTACGTTGTTAAATTCTTTATTTGTCATTGTTACCGTAGAAGGGTAAGCATTCAGTGTGGGGGTGAACCACAAACTGTCGATACCGTTACGCTATCCCATCTATCCAGTTAATCATTTGTTGTCATGTTGGCAATGCCGATACAGCTGTGGAAAAAGCACGGTTCAAGCGGCGTACGAATAGTTATCGCAATGCTAACTATATTTTCGAACCTTTCAAACAAAGTTCTTCCAAAATCGGTTCAGTATGACCTCACCTTAAGTTCTTAGAATAATTAATTAATTCCCAGGCCTTGTCTTTGAGCATTGGTACGTCACATAACGTATATTTTTGTAGGTACAATTCATAATTACCTTAATGTATGGATTGGATGATTCAGTAAGGTTATGTTATGCGGTATTGCCTGGTTGGATCTAAGTTTATAGCAACACTTGATAGCCGGAGAAATACGGTATGTGAAACTGCATACTTTGTGTATTTAATAGTTTTATTCTGTGACTGATTTTAAAGGATCGACGGACCGAGGAAGTTCCGGTTTCGTCTCGTTACCAAAAACTAAATTTACCGTAGAAATAAAGTGGAAAAGTGATATTTAATAACTAATTCGCGAACAAATTTAAGCAAAAAGTGAAGTTTCTTTTTGCTTTTTTTGCTGCGGACATATAGCATTGTCGTGTTAAAAGATATATCAAATTTATCTGTAAGATGGCAACACAACTAAAATATCTCTGGTAGGTACTTATTTCTTCATGCCTCCTTTTGTGAGAGCGCAATGGTCCAAAAGCAAGCCACTGAGTGGGATCGCGAGAGGGCTATCCTCCTTGGAGAAGGAAGCGTCGTAGATGGAGGCACTCGCTGAGCTGCAAACGCTTCACACGCCTAAGGCCCACCGGTGCTATAAATTAGAGCAGCGGGGGCTTAAGGTTGTGGGCCCTGACAGTGGGGGCATCGCTCATTTAGTGACTTCAGGGAGGACGGTGGCACAGTGATCACTTACCGTATTCAGCCCTATTTACAGTATCTCCCGGGGAGGTGGGTGGCCCTTACAGGCGTTGCATAGAGAGCTCCGGAGTGGACAACTAACGGATGGTGAACACCGAGGTGCATTTATTAACGCAAAAATCCCATACTGTTTTGTCTGTTCCCAAAGACCGCTCTTCCAAATCGAATCAATCGGAAATCAACAGGAATTTGATTCGATATTTTCATTGCAATTACTCACCTTTATTTCAAATAATTTGGTTACTTTAACGGTTTGATCTTGAGTTCAGACATACTCTCCGCGGATGGGAGTTGTGTTACCATCTTAAGGGCCTATACTACCTAAAATGGCTTGGCATGATCCTCCGTTATGTCGAAAATACTGCAGCAATAATTTTGATATAAATATATGGTAAAGTTGAGGATTAATGTTAGGTACTATGTTTGACGAAAACACGATTCCATAAAATGTTCTTGATAGAAAAAAAATCCAAAGTTACCTCCAAACCGAACAATAAACCGCTGGTATTCAAAAATAACTACAAATTAGATAATGACACTTTGCATATTAATTGAACTAACTATAAAGCATGTTATTTAGATTTTTTAAATTACCATTATTTTCACCGTAAAAAGAAATAAACTAAATTATCGATGTCTTGGAGTCTTTTCCCTGCCATCCTGTCTCGCTTGCTCGCGTGACCGCGGCCGAGAAGTGCTGAGGTAGTATAGGCCCTTAACATCTTTACATATCGACATTCCTCAGATACATTCGAAAGCCTTTTAAGTCGCAGATCCTGGCTGTCATTGGTAAGATACATTTTAGAGTCGACAAGGGTAGTCAAAAGCTGGAAAATCTAATATTAGTCTTGCTGGCTGTAATTCAGGAACGCGTGGAGATTTCGAGTTGAAATTACTTGATTAAAACATATACTGTCTGTGGTCTGTGGTCCCCTGAAGCTGTGAAAAAAATCAATCACTCAAAAAAGAACGGCCGTTTATTCTGTAAAAACTGGACAAGTGCGAGTCGGACTCGCCCACTGAGGGCCTACTGGGAGGGGGACGGTATTTTTTATTATAAATAAGAATTTATACGCACATCAAGCCCCTTCATATGATACCTGACTTAAACTAGAAGCTTCAATTTTAAATAAATACCACGTAAGTACCTACTCAAGTCTACTTACAGTCCTTTGAAGCTCTGAAAAAAATAATCTTTCGATTCACGTAAAAATAGATACGGCCGGTGTTAATATACTTTGACACTCTCCGTTCACCTATAGTCAAGGAAAATTAGTCAAATTTAGGCAAGAATCTCGGAATGAGAAATAGTCAGCTGTAAACTTGCATAAACCTTTATTTTGACACCCTAAAACCAGTCTCAAAACCTACCTATCGTATATAGGGTGTCCGCAACCTTAGATATTTCAAGGCCAAAGGTAAAAAAACGATTTTTTACACATTTGTTGCAAATATCTCGTTTCCTATGGGTTTCATGCTATTTATATTTATTACAAATATTGTAGAAGATTAAATAACAACTTTTGTTCAAATATTTTTGTTATATCTTGAATCATTTACGAGATATAGACAGCAGAGCGCACGCAGTGTTTAACTATTTAAAAATACGCCATATAAAGTTTATAAATTATTGTTGATAAATATATAATTCTTAATAATTTGCATATTTTTTTTCAATAATTTTGTATCTATTCAATTAATAATACTTACCTACTCATGTAGTTATAAAGTTATTAAGGGAAATATTTTAATTATTTTTTCATTCTAATCTTATTTATACTAATTACTTCCTAACTAAACAAAAAGAAAAGAAATACATTTTTAATGAATGTTTTTGTTGAATAATACCATTTCATACATTTATGAACGTCTTATTTATTTTTTTATTTAAAGACAACCAACAAAATAAACCAATAAACATGTTACAAGTTACAATATTATTACAAACAATAGTGTAGCCTTAATTAAAAGGCTGCCACGGCATGCATTAAACAATAAGCGTGAAAGTAGAGATAAACCAAAATAAAAAAAAAACTTACTAAAATTGCAATGGTTAGCTAGGTATTACTAATTGCTAAAGCTATTGCTTTAGTAACAATATAGCATTTCACATATTATAAGACGAATTAACAGTTAAATAATTAAAAAATATAACTTGAAATGCCCTATGTAAGACAGACTTGAATTTGTGTAAGGAATAAGACATATCAATATCAACACTAGGTAAGAAAGACAAGCGACTATATTGAACCTGCATTCTGTTAATGGTGGAAAAATGACCCAGATTGGTTTCAAAACCCTTAACGCGAAGTAACTGATATCTAGATATACGAGCTAGTTAGTATAGGGCACATTTATGTTTATCAGACTGAGAAACCGTGGTCTTCCAGTCGCTGTAAAATTTCAAATTCCTCTGTGTTCTCTTCTTCAACGACATTTATCTCCAGTTCTTCCAGGATGTCGGGGTCAAAAGTACCGTCTTCATTGATATCACTCTGATATGGTGAAGCATTAAGACAAGCTTGCCCATTACACTGGCCGCAAGCTAAGGAGCACTGCAACCCTACTTTCTTGCATCCACATCGCGAACCACAACCATTCTTGCAATTGCAGAATATTGTGTAAAGCAATTCCTCCGGAGCTGGTGATTCATTATCATAACAGGTTCCAGGAATTCATCACACATTATCCGACCCCAATTCTGGGGTTCTAAATCTCATACGGCGTGTTTTTAATCGGTACGACAGGTTGACCTCGAATGATACTCTAAACACATTGCGCGCTCTGCCCTCTATCTCGAAAATGATTCAAGATATAAAAAAATCTTTCAACAAAATTTATAGAGAATTTAATCTTCTATTAAATACAACTAGCATGAAACCCATAGGAAACGAGATGTTTGCAATAAATGTGTAAAAAGAGCTGGTGATTCATTATCATAACAGGTTCCAGGAATTCATCACACATTATCCGACCCCAATTCTGGGGTTTTAAATCTCATACGGCGTGTTTTTAATCGGTACGACAGGTTGACCTCGAATGATACTCTAAACACATTGCACGCTCTGCCCTCTATCTCGAAAATGATTCAAGATATAAAAAAATCTTTCAACAAAATTTATAGAGAATTTAATCTTCTATTAAATACAAATAGCATGAAACCCATAGGAAACGAGATATTTGCAATAAATCTGTAAAAAATCGTGTTTTGAGCAACGAATTAATTCCTAATTCTTTGGTTTTGAGACAAATTTTAGAGTGTCAAAATAAAGGTTTATACAAGTCTATAATAGCTGACTGTCTCTCATTCAGAGGTGAAACCCCTATATTCAGAGCCGGATTAGCCCTGTCAAGGGCCCCTAGGCAATGGAATTCTCGGGCCCCCTTTCTTACTTTGACTGACCACATCGTGTGTCGCTAAAATCGGTGTCACCTCGTGATTTTAACCAACATTCGGAAACTCTTTTCTAAAGTATGTTCCCCGATTACTCAAAGATATCTGAACTAATTGTTTTTTTGAAAGAGTATACCTACTTTCCAACTGGTCCCATTGTCATCAAGTCAGGATCTGATGATGGAATCCTGGAGAAAGCGAGGGAACTCTTCAAATATTATAGGCACATCTAAAGCGATTTGGATAGGTTTTATAGAAACTTGTGCAGTTGCTCTCCAAAAGCATAATTTGGTGAAGTGGAACTGATGATGAAGACCATAGATAGCCACTGGAACTTCTCAATAATAAGTTGCGATTCGATTACTTCAATATGGTTGTTGCACTTTATGCTTGTCCCAATGCATATGGTGAAGTGGAGCTGATGGTGAACTACCAGGAGAACTCTTCAACAATTGACGGCCTTGCATAACAAAATAAAACCGAGTTCCAAAATAATACTGAAAATGTAAAAAATAACTTTAATTTCGAGGGGTGGTGTCAGATAACAAAAATACAAAACCAAAGACTACCGAAATTAAAGTTATTTTAACCGAATTCATTCTTTTTGCAGTGTTTTTGGAAGTCGGTTTTATTTTTTGTTAAAAAGTTTTTCTATAAATAAAATACATAAAGACTATATTTTTAAATTAATAGCATTCCCAAGAACTGTGTTTCACCCTAGTTCTTATTTTTTTCGGTCATATGATCACCTCGCACGCCTTTATTCACATTTCTGTTTTAGGTATTTTTTTTATTCAAATATTTTCTTACATACAAACCTTCTCCTGACAATTATAAACATAACAAAAATAATTAGTCAAATAGGTGCAACTGTTTCGAAGTTACACGGATAATATTTTTTTTCTGGGTGGGAAAATCATCAAACGACTCCTCCCATTTGGGTAGAACAAAAGTGAGTGTCAGACTTTTACCTACTAAAAACCCACCCTGTTCCCTCAGTTGCCCTTATGGTCCGGGACCGCGGTATCTTGTTAGAACATTTCCGCAGCCCCAGCAGGCAATGGCCCTAACGGGTCCCGTTAGTGCTGCAGACTGCTCTTTAAGGTACGGTCCTTACGTGAGCATGGGTAGCTCGCCGCCCGCAAGCCTGCGCCTACGGTGGCCGGAGATCAGCTCGCAATCCCTGACGCCCGGGGTGTCTCCCGCGGCAGCTGGGACGTGAGGAAGAGCGTTGTCTTTCAGTCACGCGTTCAGCCTCCTTCTTCACTAGCATAACAGCTTCGCAGAAGGAGGCGACCGTATCGCATTCCCGCTCGCCCCACACAATGGTTTGAACCGGGGACGAGCGCGAGAGGCTTCAGCCGCCGATGGCCTCCATGAGGACACGGCGGTACTTTGACCAAGCGGGCACACCTCCACTGTATGCTCCACGGTGTCCTCTGGGTGATCCTCATAATGACGACACCCGGGCGTCTCCTCCCGCTGTATCCGAAACAGGTACCTCGCGACACACCCGTGTCCGGAAAGCACCTGCATCAAGCAAAAGTTGAGGACGCCGTGGCGTCTCCCAAGCCACTCCTCAAAGAGGGGACTTATCGCGCGATTGCAGTGTGCCCAGCCCTCGGTAGCGATAGTCGCTCTTTCCAACTTAATTATTTTTAATGACATAAAATTTTGAATCTATCATATCTTCGAAAGTATTTATTTGGTTTGTTTAGGGTACAGTAAAATTTTAATCTGCATTAAATGCCGAAGCTAATAAACGTATTTATTTATATACAAATTAATAAATAAATATAGAAAACCGCGTCGAAAATAACGTAATATCTTTAATCAATATTTGGACATAAAAATAATTATTGTGAGTTAATCGTAGGAGTACTTTTTTGTTGCATTATAATTGTAGATCTACAATTATAATGCAACAAAAAAAAATCTAGTATATTACTTTAATGTATCTCTGCTGGTTTACGCAGCGTACGCGATTGAATGTCTCAGGAGGCAAGTTATTTTGCGATCTCTTCAACAATAATCGTTATATTTCAATCAATTTACATAAAATATTAATGAATTGTACTTAAACCTTCCTCACACTTTCTATTCGTGAAAACTATATATAGGTACAAAAATCCATTAAGTAGGTAAACTAATATCTCGAAAACAATAATTAAACTTGCCTCGTTCTCTCGCCGATTTTTTCAAGGCAGTGTTTATGAAAACAATCTAGTATTTTACTCCAAGGTTGTAAATTTTTAAACACAAAACACAACGTGTTTTGGTTACATTTATGATCTTAAATCTCACAAATCGCAATTACAGAAACGTTATTAACATTCAATATAACTATGATGCGTTTCAACTAAGAACAGGATCGACTTAGCGACATATTGTGTCGTCATAGCTGTTAAATCGAACTAGTTGGGTAGAGTGAACAAAACAAGCATTTATCACAAAAAAATAAAGCGAGACTTCATAGGTATGTAATTGTAAACTAAGTACTTAAGTACGGTTCCCCGGTAACCTTAGGGACCGCACATTAAGGGCTGTAATTTTTAATATATTGTTTAAAAATGTAGGAAATGCTCGAGACTCGATTCCAGAACAATTTGTATTTTTAGTTTTTCTTTTTAACT
This sequence comes from Tholera decimalis, assembly GCA_943138885.2. Taxonomy (NCBI): domain Eukaryota; kingdom Metazoa; phylum Arthropoda; class Insecta; order Lepidoptera; family Noctuidae; genus Tholera; species Tholera decimalis. The sequence goes on along the minus strand of OW964568.2, from coordinate 22,273,736 downwards.
GTTTCCCCAAAATTTCACGTATGTACCTACTCACATTAAACCCAGTTACTTTTTCTGTGTACAAAACAATAGTAAAGTATAATCATAAAGCAATTTAGTCCGCAAACAAACAATTGCGAATGCACACATTAATATTATCATTATTACACAGATATTGTTGGAGGTAACTATGTTTGACAGCAAGGAAAATTATATAAAAATAGTCTAGGTACCTGTCACATCATGACAATTGCTTTTATTTGTATTTCTTTGTTATATAAGACTAGCTGCTGCCCGCGACTTCGTTCGCATGGGTTTTCCCGCGTAAATCCCGATCGCGTGCGAATTTCGGGATAAAAATAGCCTAAATGTTATTCCAGGATGTCAACTACCTACTTACCAAATTTAATACACATCCGTTCAGTAGTTTTTGCGTGAAAGAGCAACAAACACACATACATCCTCACAAACTTTCGCATTTATAATACTAGCTTCTGCCCGCGACTTCGTACACGTAGGAAGGTTTTCTCGCGTAAATCCCGATCCCGTGGGAATTTCGGGATAAAAAGTAGCCTATGTGTTATTCCAGAATGTCAACTATCTACTTACCAAATTTCATTCAGATCCGATCAATAGTTTTTGCGTGAAAGAGTAACAAACATCCATCCATCCTCACAAACATTCGCATTTATAATACTAGCTTTTGCCCGCGACTTCGTACGCGTGGGAAGATTTTTCCGCGCAAATCCCGATCCCGTGGGAATTCCGGGATAAAAAGTAGCTTATGTGTTATTCTAGGATGTAAAATATCTACTTACCAAATTTCATTCAGATCCGATCAATAGTTTTTGCGTGAAAGAGTAACAAACATCCATCCATCCTCACAAACTTTCGCATTTATAATATTAGTATATAGTATATATATAGTATATAGTATAAGTATATATATATATAGTATATAGTATATAGTATATATATAAGTATATAGTATATATATTAGTATTAGTATTAATATTAGTACGATTAGTAGGAAGTAGGAAGGATTATCTTTGCACAGGTCGTCGATCTTAAAGGTTAAGCAAAGCTTGCTGAGTTCCGGCCGTGGATGGGTGACCGTCTTAACATATCAAGATTCCTCCTTACCTCGGAAAGTAAGCTAAGCCGTTGGCCCCGACGGTCATTTGTTCATCTTTCACAGTCGTTACAGGAAGTCCGTAGCCAGAAAATCTGATAGTGGTCTGGCCAACGGGTATCGTGCTACCCAGCTACTGGGTTGCAAAGGTCAGATAGGTAACCGGTCCATGTAAATCACTAGTAGTTACCCAGCTGCATCCGATTACACTGGAAACCAATCCCAATGCGGTTGGGAAAAGGCTAAGCAGAAGATAATAATATAAACTATTTTATACTACACCTGCTTGGAAAGTACCTTGATACTTTATCAAATTTACGGTAGAAAGTACGTCATTGCATATCGAACAAATATGCGGGGAGAAAACGCATCTGAGCGGGAGAGAAAAGTGTATGAAAATCCATTTCTTACGTGGTTTTTCTTTTTCAACCGACGACCAAAAGAGGAAGTTATCAATTCGACGCGTATATTTTTTTTTTTTTTATGTATGATCACCGATTACTCGAAGACGGCTGAACCGATTTGGAAAATTCTTTTTTTGTTTGAAAGGGTATACTTTGAAATTGGTACCATTTATCACCAAGTCAGGATCTGATGATGGGATTCTGGAGAAATTGAGGGAACTCTTCAAATATTATAGCATTGATCCAACATGATTTGCTTAAAACTTAAGCATACATAGCTCCTCTGTGAGAGAGACTAGACTCCAACCCAGGCGGTTGGAGTCAAACCCAGGCCCAATCTCTGATGAACGTCGGTTATACTTAAAGAACAAAGACAGATCCTGGCCTACACAACTTTTAAATTTAAAATGGCACGGCCATTTATCTTTAATGTATACAAAATCTATACAAAAAAATCTAAACTATAAAGTTAAATTTAATTTCTTTCGAAAATTTCTCCAATAGAATTGATTTATTAATTATTAATAAACAAATAGCTGACCGGAAATTGTCAAAAATAAGTTGAGTTATCTAACCTCAAAAACTGGAAAATAGGAGCTTTTTGTGGCTGTCACGTTGCACTAGGGGAACAAAAATCACTGGAAGCGTTAGAAGGGTGAAAATTAGCGCTATGATTCTCAAAAGGGAGTTATTAGAGCTAAAACTGCAGGTTATGACTACATTACAATGACGCCATGATTTTTTAAGAAAAGTTATAATTCACTTGCAAAATTGAGTTGGGATTTACACGGGAAAAACTACCCACGCGAATGAAGTTGGGAGCAACTGCTAGTATTCGATAAATGTATGAATGTATTCTGGCAAGTGTCCGCAACACCACAACTAAGCGCGTATATTGCGTAGGTACTGGTAAATCCAATAAATCATTCTATAAGTGCGAAAGTGACAGATATAGTATTTGAAAGCCCGGTAAAAGCCGTTGCGTGTAAGCGAGATAGCAATATGTAGATCATTAGATGCTACAAATGCGAAACTCTGCGCGCGAACAATCGCGATGTGTAGTAGTGTAGCAGGCAGTAGATACATTGTGTTATTTTGATAAGAATTAAGCGCGCGAACTTTTAAATAGTTCGGGTTTGACATTGATTCTCTATCGAGCATTTTTTAGTAAGGCTTTTGGGCTTATATGAAGGTACCGCCACTGGCTAGAGTAAGATAGAATTAGACAATGATATAACACACTTAGGATTCCATTATTGAAAGAAGTAAGAAAACAAGCGTTCTTCAAATAAAATCAAATAAAAATCATATATTTTAGTAATAGTTAAGTAGTGAGTAGATTTATAACATCACAAATCGTTATCAACAATAACAGCATTGAGGAAAGTTGCCGGGAGCAGTAAATCCCGTATTAGCTACACAAACCAGAATTATAATGGTTACAAGTTTTTATGGCAGGTCCAGATAAGTTTGTTGACTGCTTTCCAATGTATAATCCAAGCTGCTCCAGCATTTAAAGCTTGTTTTTATTTTCGATAAATTGAATTGTAACATCTGGAACAATTAATGAATAAATATAAGAAAACAATACATAATAATAATGTATAGCAACTGTATAAAATAGTGATAAAATTTACCATTTTCTCTGCATTGATTGCTGCGAAGTCGAGCAGTTGATTGTTTTAACTGTCTAAAGCATGACCTAAATGTTGATCCTTGATCACACACAAGTGTAAGCGGTTTTAAACCAGTTTCCACAAGCAGAGGAATCATTTCTTTTAAAATTCTTATGAGCTCATGTGCTGAAATTGTTCCATCACAAAAATAGTATGCAATGGGTTGCCTCCATGAATGACATATGCCCCTGATCATAAAAACTAGAGCATGGTCAGCCAGTTTTGGTTTTCTTTCACCTGCTATCTCTACAAATCCAATAATTATATCTTTGCTTTCATTATATGTGAGATGTGGTGACAGCGCTACCTCATCAAATACTAAGGAGCAAAACTTTTTTGTCGTATCCCAGTCCTTAGTGGTGTGTTTGATATGCTCGAAAATATTTTTATTTACTCCACATTCAAACTCAATTTTATTTGAGAGTCTAGCCAGTGTCCTCTTGTTAGGTAAGGCAAACATTTTTTCAAGAAGTTTATATCCCTTTGAAAATTACAGTCATCTCTGCAAAACAATAATATCATTTTTTCTTTCATTCGCAAAAAGTATTTGACACGTGAAATTAAACACCTTATAAACAATGCATGTGACCTTCTCATTTAAACTAGTTAAAAATCCAAGGCCTGTCTGCGTGAACTAATTTGTTAATAAACTTTTAATATTATGTTACATACTAAACTGAATCAATAGATTATCTTAACATAGTATAAAGCAAAGTCGCTTCCCTGTGTCTGTCCATGTATGCTTAAATCTTTAAAACTACGCAACGGATTTTGGTGCAGTTTCTTTCAATAGAAAGAGTGATTCAATAGGAAGGATTTCAAGTAGGTACATATATATAAAATGCATAATATAGTAGAGGAACACTGATAATTTTTGAGGTTTCTAATGTGATGTCGCAAATAAACACATATTTTTGCGCTTGCTTTGCAAACACTGGCTGAACCCTACGAGATAGATCAAAATAATGTACTACAGTATTGTACACCTTAAAAAGGTCAACAAAAAAAAATTTTAGCAAAAAATAGAACCGACTTCCATATCAAAACACTACAAAGGCAAAAATAACTTTAATTTCGGAAGGCGGTGTCAATAAACGAAAATATACTTATACAAAACTAAAGACACCGCCTTCCGAAATTAAAGTTATTTTTGCCTTTGTAGTGTTTTGATATGGAAGTCGGTTCTATTTTTTGCTAAAAATTTTTTTTTAATTTTGGGTAAGACTATGCGCCGGTAACCTAAATATCAAAAGCCAAAAAGTTTTTACAGTGAGTTTTTATCTCCAAGTTCGCAAAATGACACTGGCCACTAGCTGTGTGTTGGATGGTGTCGGGCTGGCAGTGCGACCCTGCGGCGGCAGGATAAACAATTTGAAAAAAGAACATGTGAAAATTGCAGACGCCATTGGCGCCATTTGTGAAAACAGTGTTACATTAAGCTTCACTAACTGCAAAAATTTCAATATAAATTTCAATAAGTAAAGATTTAGTTTTTTATTTTCCTCGTAGGTGTAATATAAAGCACTATGTATCACTCGAGAGAAAGTGCGATTCCCGATCTCGGGTGTTTTAAAGCCCTCGCCTACGGCTCGGGCTTCAAACGACACCCTCGACGGTAATCGGTCACTTTCTCCTCTCGGTGAACAATGTACTATTATAAACTCCTTTCTTTGCTCTTTCTTGCTTGCTTTCTCATTATCTTTGCAAGTGGAAATACCTAAAGAGTGGAATTCCCTGTCAGAGTCTGTGTTTCCTAATAGCTATAACTTGGGGGTCTTTAAGTCAAGAGTGAATAGGTTACTTCTAGGTAAGCATGTTTCATCTTCGACCAATTCATCGCTTACCACCAGGTGAGATAATAGTCAAACGCAAGCCTATAAAAAATAAAACAAAAGTAATTAGAAATATATACTAAAGTCCGTAATACAGAACGAAGTCAATCTATACATTCGCTTTGCTTGCCGTTAATGAGTTCTATTGTGTGTCTTCGCAGATCAAATAAAGAACTCGGTAATGTGATATTATGGGCTTTATGCTGTTATATCAAATTCGGCATCTATAGACCGGAATACACCTTAGCAATTTTTTTTAGATTTTCCTAATGATATTTACAAAGATATCATGACACACGTGATATTTTATGTAGGTATAGAATTTTAGGTATTTCTTTTTCTTAAATAACTAGGTTTTGAATAAAAGGAATTTCATATCAATGACACAGTGAACCTTTCGCAAAAAACTGCTTCCATTTAATTCATCAATAACTTCAATAATCCCACTAGTTAAAACATATTTGATAAAATCACTAAGTAAATATTTTCTCCTGTAAAATTTTGATTTTTCGATTACCGAGTTCTTGCTTGGGGGGTCGACATTATTAAATATCTGCCATGCTTTGAGATTTACATACGTAAACATTTGTCACGTTAATTATTAAAATATAAGCCCGCTTGTCGATCTTATAAATTTAATATTCTGAGAAAAACACGGTAACTTTTATTTTATTCGGGATGAGATGAGAAAATATCGAATTAATTTGTTTGAACAGCTTAAATTCACGAAAATGGATCCAACTGTGTATATACAATATGTAACATAATTAATGCACGTCCTGAAATTTCTTTGTTCAGAATTATTTACTGAATCGATTTTTATAATTTTAATGTAAGTAATTTTTTTACTTAAAATATTTCTTTTTTAAATCTACATAAATTACAATTACACTATTACTATTACACATTTACACTAGTACTAAGTACAAAAACAAACCAAAATGGACCGTAATTCAAAGCAATAACTTTCTAATGCATTTTTATAAAAATTCCGTCATTCAAAACAAATTAAAGAAAAAATAAAAATGATTGCAAGGAAAATTAAGTCTTAAAAATACTGTTTATACAAGTAGAACTAAAAATATTGTGTATGTTTATAACACAATGTCCCAATTGGGGTGTATGGTGTGTTAATTAAGGATAACATTATTAATATTTTTTTACGACAAATTAATGTCGCCGGAAGGTTACAATTATCAAGAAGAGGCGAACAGCAGAGTGCTATGTGCAGTAGAATGCTTTTTTTTTAATATATGACAAACTACGCTTGAGTCAATCGAGAAACGGGCCAAGAAAGATATTTATTCAGTTCTAGAGCTGACAGGGACGAAATTGCCACTCTCAGAAAGGCCATGGTAGAGCGCATGAATTCGACCTTAAATCTCGTTTCCAAATGGGGTGACGACAATCTGGTCAAATTCGACGCTCTGAAAACACAGGCTTGTCTTTTCAGCGCTAAAAGGAGCCCATTTCAACTATCCCCTACTTTCCTTTCCGTTCGTCACATCGTAGACCTCATCTATCGCTTACCATCAGGCGAGATCGAGGTCAAGAGCGGGCTCATCCGTAATAAAAAATAAAAAATTATAAACTATTTAAACCAACTAACATACAAACTAAAACAAAGCATCAAAAAATTGATGCTCAACGCTGTCGGCTGGCTACGTACCGAAGATACTGGCGGCATTGCCTCATTGTATGGCAATGCCTTTGGCCAAAGAAATAGCCAGCCCTTGAGTCACGGGAAGCGCCAACGAGCCTTTTCGATATGTCTTTAAAAAGGCTGTGAGCACACGGGCGCCATGGTCCGAGAGTTTCGACTCCAAAAGGCTCGAAAATATAGTTATCACTGAGATTTTCCGCAACCGCAGTGGGAGCGCCAGCACAGCATGATGAACTGGGAAGATGGGATGGCGCGAGAGTATCGACACAAGTTGCGTCCCACACTAAAGGCCTACCCATCTTCCAACTAAACAATGACATGCCGTCCTGACTTTTGCCATCGTCACGCACCAGGCCATTGGGTTCCAAAACGGCTGCAACGCCGACAATGACAAGGGCTCGTCTGATAATGTCGTTTAAATTGGCATGTCATGCAAAACTACCCGCACTATGGTTGCAAGAGAAGCCATGGTGCCCAAGGCTGTTGACCACTTCCCCACAATTACAGCGATGAGGGGAACAACAAGGGGCTCCTAGGCGTAGTGAAGCAACGAGGCGGAAAGTGGTGTCGTCGAACAAAGTAGCTAGATTTGAGGATGGTAGAGCGTGTAACTAAAGACCTGACTCCCACTTTACCACAGCCAGCAGACGTACACACTCAGCAGAAATAGCAGACTTGGTTAGTAAATTATTCAGAACTACTCTGCAGAGCGGCTCGTCCCACCGCCTCTGGAAAGATGGTATATCAGGTTGGTCAGAATTCGGGCAAGCGAGATTCCAGGCATCAATAGCCTCATTGAAGCACGGCACATTAAAATCAGTGTGGAAGAGTGGAAGTGGACCGAGGAAATAAAAGCCGGTAAACTAATACTAGAAATTTTGCGGATCTCGAGCCCTTCCATGCGAATGGAAAGAGAGGCTTGGGCCCAAGCTCGGTCATCCAAAGCCACATTCAAAATTAAAGATAAAGTTCGTCTGATAATTTGATCTATTTGAACTAAAAGTTGATGGTGCTTCCACAAATGGGAAGTACGAAGAAAGTATATCAATTTAGTGCCGTAACAGCAGAAACGAATTATAGTGATGGCCGAGTGCATATTGATTCGGAGCAATCTTTCCGAAACGTCATTGAATTTATTCATTTGTTCTGCAATAAAGTCGGGAAAGGAAGTATCAAAGATTGGAGAACGAAGGAGACGCAGAGAACTTTTCTCAGTTATTTGGATTCCAGGTACTATTTCGTTAAATTTAGAGAGAGTCAGTGTTATCTGTTAAAAATAATTCACATTTAAGAAGGTATTTTAAGGTCAAGGCCATTGGTCAAGGCCAATAAAAAGTATTTAGTTAAATTTTTAAGAAATTTAGGTCTGCTAAAACATTTTCTACATCGCTTCCCATGGTTCTGTCGTCTCTTGAATACCAAACATTGAATTTAGAATTTAGCTTTCGAATTATTGGGTGAATAGATAAACTAAAAATCACTGGCCCGAGAGGGTCACCTTGTTGACAGCCAACGGCTGATTCTAATAGATTATCTCGAGACAATAATTTGGATCGATTTCTATACCATTGCCTAAGGAAATTATAAATTTGGGGTAATTCTTTTTTAGTCTCAGCCAACTAAATGTCCCTGTTAACTGAATCGAAGGCGTTCTTTATGTGAACCTTCAGAATGGCCTCACTTTTCCCAGAATTTAGGTATGTCGACAAAGCGTGTACGGCAGTCTCACAGCCCTCTTTTGAACCATAACCAAGTTGCAGGGGCTGAAATTTTTCCGAAACCACCTCTCCATAAAATTTACAGCAAATCTTGGTTGCCATACGACGATAGGTGGTTCCCACGGCAATGGAGCGAATGCCGCCATTTTTCTTGCGTAGCGCACATAAATTGGCGCCATACAGAATATCGATGACAGATTCGTTTACCCTGCCAGAGAGCATAAGGTTAACTAGAGCCGGCAGTTCCCTCAAGAGCGACTCACCAGCTACGCTAAATAAGGTCCTTCAGGTGCTGCGGACTCAAGCCGTCGAGACCGCCAGCGGAGCCGCTCCGGAACGAGCTAACAGCTGTGATTACCTCTCGACCGAAATGGAGAGGAAGTTAATATCTGGATGGAGGGTCGGGAAAAGCAAGATCATCCGCTGAGGCAGGGTGTTTGGTCTTCAGAGCTTCGAGAGTTTCTGAAGAACATGGTGCCACCACATCGCTGCTGAAGAGAATCCTGGCAGCTCCGCTCCGTCCCTAACTTCGATTCTACCAAAAGGGATATACCTCGTGAAGATGTAAATCTAAGGGAGGGAGAATCGAAATCAAAACTTGGAACCGAAACATTACAATTTTCTTATATTTGAGCAGTTAAAGTCTTTATTGTGGCTGAATTATTTTTCACGTGAAAAATTTTGTAGGGGAAGATAAGCAATTGTTCCCAGGAGCTTTGTGAGTTCTCCCGGACAGCTTGGCGAACGCAACTAGCCAGGTGTTGAGCGACTTTTTAAATTTGAAAGTGTTTTCTAAAAAGGTCGGAAGTGGTATTTGAAGGTGTGAAAATAGTGCGTACAGCTAAAGAGTAGATTTCCCTGCCGGAGTCCGTGTTTCCTGATAGCTATAACCTGGGGGTCTTTAAGTTATGAGTGAATAGGGTACTTCTAGGCAAGCGTGCTTTATCTTCGACCATATAATTATTTAGAAGTAGCCTTTTCACTCTTAACTTAAAGATCCCCAGCTATAAGGAAACACAAACTACGGCAGGGAAATCCACTCTTTAGCTGTACGCACAATGGAAGTATTCCCAAAATGTTTTATGCATATGGGTCGGATGACCACCATGTAACGATGGCGCATCGCCGTTCGTCTAGTAGTCCGATGATGAAACGGGCTTGGAGGAATTAGTTTGTGCAATTCCATCGCACGCTCCCCGAAATGTAACCGATAGAAAATCAATAGATTTGCAACTCGTCGCCGATGTTCAAGGCTAGAGCTTTAACTCGGTCCGTAACTCTCGGTCCGTTCCTCGGTATTTCGCAGATCCGTCCTAAAAGTTTGAGCAGTACCTACTCCAGACACAATAGAACTTGAGCTTTATACAGATTGAGCACCTGTTCTGGTGTGAAGTATTGCCTTGCGAAGGGGTATCTACCCAGCTAATGGAGAAACTGATTATCTGACCTCCACAACCTATGTGGAGGTCAGATAAGAAGTCGTTCCATTTAAAGCACTAATATTCAGCTGCATCTAGTATTCAAGTATTCAAGTATTTATTTGCATAAGGTAAGACTGTAAGCCAGCTCCAACAAAGAAAAGGCTAACCATAATTGGCTATTTGACTGTTGTCACGGTAAAATATGAAATGTGTTAAATATGGTTGCTTTTAGGTTAAAAATAATTATACAATACCTACGTTTTTTGCATGAAAATAAATAGTAAATATTTTTATTTTTGAAAAATAGATTTGAGTTTTTTTATCTGTGGATACGAGAACCGAAACACGGGCGGCCATGATTGAGCATCGTATTTTATCGTAATTTACTGAAAAAATTAATAAGAAATATTTTGATTTGTGCTGTTGAGAGGTTTCGTAAAATGGAGTCAGGCTATACAAAAGCTGACAGTGCGAATCTGCCTAAAGTTGATTCATTTATTGTCGCAAATTTAACACGAATGTATTAATTACTTACGTTTAATTTGGTCATGTTTTATTAACAACATAAGGTTAGGTTTACTAATTTGTTTTTAGTAAATCAGAGGCTAACTTGATTTCTCTAAATACTTACATGAAAGTGGTCCTAACAAAAGTATATTCCAGATTTATCAGATGTAAACTTTGAGTCTCGAAACGGCTAGTTGTAACCACTGCTTTAGATGTTTAGGAATGTGTATAAAAAAAATTCAGGAAGGTTTATAGTAGTACTTCTACACATAGGCACGGCACACGTCTTGTAGCTTGTCATTTTCAAAATTCCAGATAAAAAGGTGTTACTTTTCCACAAAATAGCTTCAGAGTTATAGCGTCGTTAGTAATTAAGTATATAGTAGTAGTTAGTAGTAGGTAATTAGATTCTTTTGCACATTGTTTATTGAAATTTGACATCTCAGCCGCAAGTGTCAGATGACCGGCTGTTTCGGCGCGAATTTCTAATTCATAAATTAAATTCATTTTTTTTCCTACCAAATAATGCTTTTTTGAGAAAATTAATTATTGTAAGAGGTATAAAATAAACCTATGTAAATTTTAAAATACGTTTTCAAAAATTGTCTAATAGCCAATTATGATGATGATGATTACCCAGTTAAGTATTTTGAAACGTTGTCGTCGTGTGTTCTACCTATCTTTTCTGACGATTGTTGAAATAATATCCTTAAGGCTGGCAAATATTTAATCTACATTAATCCCCGTCTTATCTTTTTATTTCTATTAGCTCATCATGAAGATTATTATCATCTCCTTTTCTAGTCACTTTACTTCGGTCATTCCCGCTCGTCATCCCTCTTGTTGTCCCCTCAGGTGACGAGTGGGATTTTTTTTTTTTTAAATCCCATATGTCACCCTGGGTGACGAATGGGATTTGTTTTAGAAAAAATCCCACTCGTCACCCCTAACAAAATACCTCTGCTTGTGGCGGTATCCAATATTTTTATTTAATATCTTTAAGGGTTACTTATTACCTATTTCTATAAATCTCAAAATTTACATTAATTAATGAATATATAAACTTACTAGCAGTTGCTCGAGACTTCGTTCGCGTGGGAAGTTTTTCCCGTGTTTCCCTTTCTTAGCGGATGCCTACGTCATAACATCTAGGTACCTGCACGCCAAATTTCAGCCCGATCCGTCCAGTGGTTTGGGCTGTGCGTTGATAGATCACTATGTCAGTCATCTTTGAGTTATATATATTTAGAAGATAGAAGATCACCCAATGTTATAATTTTTTTTGCAAAATATTAAACCAACTTCTATATCAAAACACCACAAAGCCAAAAATAACTTTAATTTCGGAAGGCGGTGTGAAAAAAAGGAAAATACAAAACCAATTACACCGACTACCGAAACTAAAGTTTTTTTTTAGTGGGTCGGTTTGTAATTTATCTAGTTACAAAAGCTAAAATATCAACTACTTACTTATCACCTTTTACAAAATATTGTTTTTCCCAATGCAGAGCCGTTAATTTTTGAGGAGTTCTGGTACTTCACCATCAGCTCTACTTCACCATATGCATTGTGACGAGCAAAAAGTGCTTAACATCCATATTCAAGTAATTGAATAGCAATCCAGGAAATACTTATTATTGAGTAGTTTCGGTGGCCATCTGTGGTCTTCATCATCAGTTCCACATCCCCAAATGGCGCTTTTCGAGAGCAACTGCACAAGTTACTATAAGAAATACCCAAAACGCTATAGGTGTGCCTATAAAATTTGAAGAGTTTCCTCTATTTCTCCATGATTCCATCATCAGATCCTGACATGATGACAATGGGACCAACTAGAAAGTATACCCTTTCAAATTAAATATTTTAAATTTTAAAAATTAAATAAAGTAAAAAGGCGATGTTTTTTTCTTTTTATTCCAATAAATCTAACTCTCGTAAATAGATCTAAATAGTTCTCATTTTTTCTATTCAGAGTTCAAAAACGACTACTTTTAATATTAATTTTTATCAGGGGTGACGAGTGGGATTTAAAAACAAAAACTCCCATTCGTCACCTGGGAGTGACATATGGGATATTTTTTAAATAAAATTCCCACTCGTCACCTGAGGGGACAACGAGGGCGGTGACGAGCGGGAATGACCGCTTTACTTTGCACTCTTCCTCAACTTTGTATTTAAAGGCCAAACTCGGAAGATATGTTTCATTCAAAGTAAGTTAGTGTGATTAGAATCAAGATTAAAAAGTTTAAAAGTGGAAATTGAGTTCCAAAATCCACATCTTTTAAATGATAAGGTGATTCGTTATTTTGTTTCGTATTACATGAAATAAGCAAGCAAGGTAATTCCTATACATACTTAGCACAGACAGACAGTAAAATCCGTCCAAGTGCATGTCGGAGTGGCTAACGAGGCGTCATGGCGTCCTCACCTTCCGCCTGACGCAGATGCTCACCGGACACGGTTGTTTCGGGAGATACTTGTGTCGGATTCGGCGGGAGGAAACGACTGGGTGTCACCACTGTGAGGATCGCCCTGAGGACACGGTGGTACACACAGTGGAGGTTTGCCCCGCTTGGGCAGAGCTCCGCCGTGTCCTTGTAGGGGCGATAGGCGGCGACCTCTCGCTCCCAGCCTTGGTTCGACCCATGCCCCGGAGCGAGGAGGCATGGGAAGCAGTCACCTCTTTCTGCAAAGCGGTTATGCAAGCGAAGGAGGTGGCGGGACGCGCGAGGGAGAGGCGAGCCTCAAGGCCCTCTCAGCCCTTGCGCCTCACGCAGGAGACGCTCCAGCCGGCCGTTGCCTGCCGGGGTTGCGGAATAGTTCGAAAGAGTTACCGCGGCCTCGGTACACCCTTCGTGTACCGATGGTGCTTTGATGATTTCATTGGATGAAATCCCATCCTTAAAAAAAAACAAGGCTACGCACAGTGTAGGATTCGGTAGTTTACGGCAACGCCAAGTGCGAGTCGATTTAGCTAACCGAGAGTTCCGTACCATGATCTAACAAAAACAAACTACTCTGTTTTAGACAAATAAGAACTTCACCTAAGTATTTTTCAATGGAATTGGTCCGAAAGCAAGTAGAATCCTAGCACTCGTTTTGTGAAGCCAACTTAGGTCTGATAGTTTTCTTTTTAACAAAATAACTAATCGGCAGTTTTAGTTGAAGAATACAATATGATATTAAAAGAAAGACAATTTTTCCACTGCTATCGTGGTAAAAGGTTTTTAAGTGCGATTTGCGACCATAACGAATTAAGAAATTTCCATTATTTGATTATACTCATCTTTTATTCATTACTTTTATATACTTATTCAAGTGCAAGTTTAATTACATTATCTTAAATAAATAAGGAAAAACAGAAAAAGTATTAAATGTTGCAGTTCAGATGATAAATCCAACAATCGAAAACGTTTTTGGTTTTGATACCTCTGCACTGTAGGAACCTCTGATCTCAGTTGGCTTTCAAAATAACCACACCATTAAAAACATCAAAACAAACAAACTAATTAAAAAAAATACTTTCGTTTGGTGAATTGTACCCAAATTGTGGGGGTTAAATTTTAAACTAATAAAGCATAGTGCCGCCATAAGCCGTATTAGGTTCTTATACGTCATTGATGTTGCATGCCTTTTGAAAATGAAGTTAACGGTTGAAAGCATATTAAAAAATTTGACGAATATTCAGTCATGACGAAAATCATTTTACTGTTGAAAACAGGCCCAATATTTGCGGTCTACAGATAAGCATGGTATATTTTTTACTAGCTTCTGCCCGCGACTTCGTACGCGTGGGAAGGTTTTCCCGCGCAAATCCTGATCCCGTGGGAATTCCGGGATAAAAAGTATAGCAGTATAGCCTATATGTTATTCCAGGATGTCAACTGTCTTTTTACCATATTTCATTCAGATCCGTTCAGTAGTTTTTGCGTGAAAGAGTAACAAACATCCATCCATCCTCACAAACTTACGCATTTATAATATTACTAGCTTCCGCCCGCGACTTCGTTCGCGTGGAAGGGGTTTCCCGCTTAAATCCTAATCCCGTAAGAATTTTGGGATAAAAACTATCCTATGTCCTTCCCAGGGTCCTAAACTATTCCCATGCCAAATTTCATCTAAATCGGTTCAGCGGTTTAGGCGTGATAAGATAACACACAGACAGACAGAGTTACTTTCACATTAATTTATAATATTCGCATGGATTAAGTAAGAAAGATTGATGATATCTACCCTAGATAGGCTCGTGTTTGACCACCATCTCACCTGATGGAGAGTGATAATGTGGTCGAAAATTAAGCACACTTACCTAGATTTGTCTCAGTTATACGAGCTAGACTAAACTAACTTACATTATTTAGTAGTTGCTGGTACAATAGCTTTACAATCGTCAAATGGCTAGCATAACTTCCTAGTCATTTGGACATCTGTCTATATTAACTACGAACCTGCAGCTTGGATAAGTAACCGCATGGCAACTGATGCTGGCAATTTATATAAAAAGGAATGATTCTTTTTAATTTTTAGTTGCTCCGAACACAGTTCGAAAGCAATATCTTTTTAGTTAAGTATTTTTAATAATATATTTAAGGTTTTCAGGAGCGGCTGTTCGTAAAATACCAACATGGTTTTAGCAGCTGAGGTGAGTTATAACTTACTTATAAAAAATATAAAATAGCTAATATTTATTTTTCTTTAAAAAAATCGCTGTCGGCTGCTAATCTGTTTAAGAGACTGACGGCATTACCACATTGTGTGACAATGCTAAGGCTCCGGCCAAAGGAAAAGCCAATTCTTGATTCATGGGTACCACAGTTACAAAATACCAAATTCTACAATCAGTGTGTTCCCCCAGTTTTTTGCAAGACCCATAGAGTCCACAACAAATGGTAGAAATCAGCTATCGCATCGCATCGTAGATGTCATAGACCTCTTTTCGTTCTCTTTGATCGTTACCGATTTTTATACTCGTATAGACCCCCGGGTCGAAAATAAACACCTTTGCAACACAATGAATTAGTATGTGCGAAATAAAATGCCTGCCTCATTGATCTAGTGGTCGCAAGAACGACTGCTGAAGATTTGATCTCGGGTTCGATTCCCGGGTCAGACAAAAAGTGCTTTTGGATTATTATACAGGGTTAATTGTAAAACACCGAAAACCTCTCGGGACTATGCTACTAACATCATAATCAACAACTTTTGTTCTATGACTTTTAAAAATTCGTCATATTTTAGTTCACCAGATTTTCATAAAAAAATAAAATATTTAAATTGAACGCCCTAAATGTTACAAAGTCTATGCGAAGCAAAAGAAAGTGATAGTATAAGTCGTTTTCTTTTGCTTCGCATAGACTTTGTAACATTTAGGGCGTTCAATTTAAATATTTTTATTTTTGTATGAACATCTGGTGAACTAAAATATGACGAATTTTTAAAAGCCATAGAACAAAAGTTGTTGATTATGATGTTAGTAACATAGTCCCGAGAGGTTTTCGGTGTTTTACAATTAACCCTGTATAGGAAAGTTCGCAGTAGTACCCGGAGTTTGGAAGTTGGTGGTGTGATACCCCGTTCCTCGGAAAGCATATTAAGCCCAAGCCGTTGGTTTTGTTTGTCATTTGGATATCTTTGGTCTGACCAAAGGGTATCGTGTTACCCCGCTACTCGATTGTGAGGGTGCGTTTCCACCAGAGATGTGCGATGGAAATGTGTCGTGTGAGGATGTCTAGCTGTGCTGTGAAAATGTGTGGGCGTTCCCACCAAAGCTGTGCGATGAAAATGTGCCTACGAGGATGTGTAGCGGAGCTGTGAAAATGCGCATTAATGTGTGGTGCGAGGATGTGCAAACCTCGCAACACATCCTTCTCAACACACATTCCTCGCAACACATCTCTCGCAACACATCTCTCGCACACATCCCTCGCACACATCCCTCGCTTGTTTTGTATGCGCAAAAATCTAGCTCCGCTGAGCCGTTTCCACCAGAGCTGTGCTGACCGAGGCGAGGTAAATGAAGCGATTCTATTGGTTCTTTAAAAACACATCCCTCGCTACGCATCCTCGCACATCTCTGGTGGAAACGCAGCCTTATGGTCAGATAGGCTGTTGCTCCATGTGAAACATTAATACACAGCTGCATCCGGAAGCCGACCTCAACAGAGTTGGAAAAAGGCTAAGCAATAAATCGTCCAATTTCGTTTCGCCGATCAACGGCCACGTGATCAAACACATTAAACAAAAAATTACTTTTCTTTTAAACTCGACGGCTAAATAAAAAACAATACATTTCAAACAGCCTGAAATAGTTTCTGACATTTATTTCAAGTCAATCACAGTTAATAATATAACAATAAGTCATTTTCGTTATCAAGTTATTACATATTCTATCCTGTGATCTAAGTCATCTAGCAAGCAGAAAATGTCTGTAACGGGTGACTTCACTTCTCTTCCTAGCATAGAAAACAGTTTTCTAAAATTATAATTATACAATTGTATTTTTCGTAAAACTACATTTCGTGATGGCTGCATGTGTGAGGATGAGTGTGTGTTTCATACCATCAACAACAACTTATTATAACGTTATTCCTCCAGAACTGTGGATGTCCCATCGTGGTCGAAGGGCCATCTCTAGTCAACTCGCCAGTATGCAGTGGATACTTCATGTTCATGATGCTGCTAGAACAGTACTTATGGGGAAGATGCAAAATCTCCACGCCGTGCAAGAGGATCGAGTCGGTGGCTGAAACAGAACCTGCTTATGACTTTATTGTGGTGGGTGCTGGATCTGCGGGATCCATTGTGGCTGGAAGACTTAGTGAAGATTGTAAATATAATGTGAGTAAGTTTTTGAGTACAGAGTTTTGAGTAATACGTATAGGCACTTTTTATAGGAAAAGCCATACTTACTGAAAGATTAAGGACCAAAACCCACAAATTATAATTAGATAAGATAAATAATAAAATTTTATATACATATATAAAAATCAATTGCTGTTCGTTAGTCTCGCTAAAACTCGAGAACGGCTTCACCGATTTCATTAATTCTTTTTGTATTATGTTCCTCTAATACACGGAAGGTTTAACAGGTGAGACACTAGGGATAATAAAAACATATGGCGGTACGACGTTCAGCGGGTTAGCCAGTAAAAGACAAATTTATTTTTGAACTAATCAAATCTGATATGCGAGATCCATTAACCCGCGCCGGGCTGGAATACGCGCCATTCTTTCTGGCCTGTGTCCAAGCAGACGGAACCTAATAGGCTGTATTAGGTACTATGTATTTCGTGTGACTCGAGACTGATACTTTACCAACACATTCTATTGTTTCATCTGAAAAGAGTGTTAAGTGTTAAAAACTAAATACTTATTTACACAGTTGAGCACACAAAAAGTTACTTTCCGACTAAGAATGTGAGAAATACAACCGTATGCACTAGTTTTCGATGTTTTTAAGTACGTTTTTTTGTATGTTTTCTTTGGATGGGAAAGTTGTCGAATGATTTCTCCCGCTTTAGCTGAGTGGAACGGAAGAGAGTGTCAGACTTGTATACTGACTATCGTCTTACATTATACATTCAGCTGCCTTTGTGTTCCGGATTCGCGGTATCTTGTTAGTTAATTCCCGAAACACCGGCAGGGCATGGCCCTATTGGGCTCTGTCACTAGTGTAGAGAGCTCTTTGAGGCGCTCGTGGAATAAGACGCGCCGCCGACCCGGGCCTGGTCCTTACCGGACGGTGAGCTAACCCTGCTCGCCGTGCGCAAGCCCGCGCCTTTCGTGGCCGCAGATCGGCTCGCGATCCCACATTATATAGGACTACCTTTGTAGAATAAAGTAGCTTCGTAGTAAAGCTTCAGAATCAGTTTTATCTTATACCTATAGACGAGGGCCAATAACCTTTTTTTCCGGGTGGGAATATCATCGAATGAATTCTCTCGCTCTGTTTGGAGCGGAAGGGAGTGTCATACTTCTACTGACTAAAAACCCACACTGTTCCTTCAGCTGCCCTTGAGTTCTGAGGCCGCGGTATCTGTATCTCGTTAGAACATTTCTGCAACCCCGGAATTCCCGCTAATTCTATAAGAGATCCCATCACCCTATACAAAATAGGTGCCAACCGTTACAAAGTTGGTCTTGGAGGGACCTATCGCTATCACTTTGTTACTTGATAAGTACCTATACTTCTGCATTACCCGTAGACACAAAACTTACCATACTATCAGAATACAGGAGAATTTTCTTTCAGGTGCTGCTACTAGAAGCAGGTGGGCCAGATCCTCTGGGTTCACGCATCCCATCCTTCTACAGGACGTTCTGGGGCAACGAGGAAGTTGACTGGAGAGCTCGCACCGTGCCTGATAACTACTGCCTCGATCAAAATGGACAAGGCTGCCAATGGCCGCTCGGAAAAGGATTAGGTGAATCTTAATCGCTTTACTGGAGAATTTTTGGGATAAAGTTGATTCTCATCATCTCTTAATCTGTAAAAAAAAATTATCAATGAATACATTCTATTTTGAAGAGGTAAATAGGTAAAGAGTTTCAGAATAACGCTCTATATTATCCTACTAGTACTCACGCGGGGCTTCGCTCCCGTGGATTCTATCACGGTAAAAACATAACTCTCCTTTTTTGCAGTCGCGTAAAAAGTAGCCTATAACCTTCCTCAAGCTTCAAGCTACTTCCGTACCAAATTGCATCCAAATCCACCCAGTACTTTCGAAGATTAGCGCGTTCAAGCAAACAAACAAACAAACAAACTTTTCCGCTTTATAATATTAGTATAGATATAGATTACATGCTCTAGTGAAACTCCCATTAAAATCGGGTCAGCCGTTCCAAAACCCCGATAAACAGAAATGCAGATAGAAAACCCGACAAACAGACAAACAAAAATTTAAAAAGTATTTTAATATTGTGTAAATTACAACAAGTACTTAAGTAAAGAGTCATTTGGCAGAAAGACAATTTTATATGTAGATATGTACAGATTTTTAAGTCGTAAATTGAAAGCAAATTGATGCACATAAACAAACAGACCCACGAGGAATCTTATCGCTTGGACCTAGTAATGGCTGTCTAAAAAATCTGATCAGCAGTTTTTGAGAAAATCGCGGACATACATACATACTGGTCGAATACAGAACCTCCTGTTTTGAAGTCGGTTAATAATACTCCCCTCTTTTTCGATCCAAGGGGGAACAAGTCTGCTGAATGGCATGATGTACCACCGAGGCCACGCTGCTGACTATGAAGATTGGGTTGCCGCTGGAGCCGAAGGCTGGTCCTGGGATGAAGTTAAACCCTTCATGGACATGGCAGAAGGCAACAGGGAAATTGGAACACTCGTGGATGCCAAGCACCACTCGGGCACTGGAAAAATGCCTATTGGAAGGGTACGTAGTGAAGTTCCTTCAATCTAGCATGTGAATCTTTTGTCTCTACTTAACTCTCCCAGTCCTCCATCTCATTTATTTATTTGGTATACTAACATTATTGTTACATCAATGCTTAATTAAAATATAGCACATAACATTTAAACTAGATGTACAATATTAAGCAGTAAACACTTACATGAACATATCTAAATAAAAGATTTAGGTACTAAAGTAAACAAAACTGACCAGAAGCAAATTTTGTTTGATGGTATTACTTAACTAAAACTGTAATTAATACATAGATGGTGACAAGTGGTACTAGTGTTTTTTTTTATATAATAAGACTTATTGTATACTAAATTAATGCTTACTAATCTACGTTTTTCTTATAATCCTCTTTCACATTCAGACGATTAAATTTTTTTATTTATTAAAACTTCATGCAACACAAATGGTACAAAGGTGGACTTAATGCCTTAGGCAATCAAGTTACCAGTCAACCGTGTGTGGTGAAAAGATACCATAGCAGGTGCATAAAAAATATACCTACTACGCTATCTCTTAAGCCCGATTTACACTTCAACAAGTACAGTAGCGAGTTAACTTGCGTCATTGGGAGTTAAGTTGTTAATTTACTACTACTTAACTCGCTTTTGCCGTTCAAACTACAATAACAACTTAACTCGCCGATGACGCAAGTTAACTCGCTACTGTACTTGTTGAAGTGTAAATCGGGCGTTAGCCATCCTTGGTTGACTAGTAGAGAATGCCTACCGCATTAAGTCCGCCTTTCCACGTATGTGCATGAATTGTATATAAATAAATAAATCAAATTGCGGCCTCCCTTTGGGGCAGTGGTTAAGTTGTTCAAAAGATGCTTGATAGATCGGTATATGCAGCTACTTATACTAGCAGATAGTAAAACTGTTGTACTCTTTTTAGGGTTCCGTAGCCGAATAGCAGGTACCCTTATAGTTTCGTCATGTCTGTCTGTCTATCTATCTGTCCGTCCGTCCATATAATAGGGAATAAAATGGCTGTGACAGCCATTTTATTCCCAAAATATTGGCACTACACATGTGAAACTTAGTAGGTAGATGTATTCTGTGAACCGCTTTCCGATTTTAAGACAAAAATGTATAAAATTAAGGGGGAATCCCCATACATGAAATTGAAACTAAAAATATATTTTTTTCATCAAACCTATACGTGTGTCATGTGTGGTATCTATAGACAGGTCTTTTAAAATGACATTGAGGTTTCTAAAACCACTTTTTCTGAAAGTCAATCGTTTAAAAGAGATATTCTCTCAAAGAGGTAAAATTTGTGTCCCCCCCTCTTACTTCTATAATAATGGAATGAAAAATAAAAAAATATATATGCTGTAGATATTAATAAAAATTTTGAACAAAAATTAGTTTGAACAAGATCGGGTTAGCAGTTTTTGAGATATAGCACTTTTTCAAAAACCGCAAATATAACTTTGTTTTCATACAAACACAACAAAAACAAAAAAAAAAATTATTTTGCGTAGTTACTACGGAACCCTTCATGTGCGAGTTTGGCTCGCACTTGGCCATTTTTTGATGTTTGAAATGGGCAGTGACCCTGATCATTTGGTTTATAACCGTATAGACTGTTACATTCAGAAGCAAATACTTACTAACAACATAAACTAGCCAGTATTTCTGCCAGAAATAATTAACAAAAGTTGAGTCCTCAAATAACAATGTGCCATTTTATCCACAGTTCAATCACCAGCCTAAGGCGCTTCAGGATCTGTTACAAGCCATCAACGAGACCGGGTTCCCGATCATAAAAGACATGAACGACCCTAACACCCCTGATGGCTTCAACATAGCGCAAGCTTTCAATGTGTGAGTATTGTCTTACTTCTTACTAATATTATAAATACGATGGATGTATACATATATGGACATTTGTTACTTTTCACGCAAAAACTACTGAACGGATCTGAATTAAATTTGGTAAGTAGATAGTTAACATCCTGAAATAACACTTAGGTAACTCTTAATCCCAGAATTTTCACGGGATCAGGATTTACGCGAGAAAACCATCCCGTGTGAACGAAGTTGCGGGTAGATACTAGTATCTTAATAGTTTAGATAATTTAGGTATTTAGTATACATATCACCACACACCTGGACCACCCGGAGGACACGGTGAAGCGTACGGTGGTGGTGTGTCCCGCTTGAGCAGAGCTTCGCCGTGTCCTCGTTGAGGCGATCGGCGGTGGTGACCTCTCGCGCCCGGCCCCGGTTCAAGCCATGGTGTGGAGCGAGAGGGAATAGGATGCAGTAGCCTCCTTCTGCGAAGCAGTCATGCTAGTGAAGGAGGAGGCCGAGCGCGCGAGGGAGAGGCAACTCCCTTCCTCACGTTCCAGCCACCGCGGGAGACGCCCTGGGCGTAGGGGATCGCGAGCCGATGTTCGGTCACCGTCGTAGGCGCGAATTTGCGGACGGTGAGCAGGGGTAGCTCACCGTCCGGTAAGGACCAGGCCCAGGTCGGCAGCGCGTCGTGTTCGACGCGCGCCTCAATGAGCTGTCAGCACCAGTGACGAAGCCCCATAAGGTTTCTTGTGGGGTTTTCTTAAGTCGCAGGTCTATGCAAATAAACCACAAACCACAGCGGCCCTCAAAGCCAACATAACCTATGCCATAGGTCGAATTCAGCCTGATTTATGCGCAAAAGTCATGGAAAATTGGATATCTCGCATGCGCTCCACCCAGAGAAGCCGTGGCGGACACTTTAATGATGTCATATTCCACACATATTGGCATCACTACACCTTTCAAATAATAATATAATAAATAAATCTTTATTCACATTTCATACATTGTGTTCATGTAATAATTGAGGCAGTCCCAGTAAGTTACGAGAGTACTTGTGTTGGGACTGTCTCGCATCTTCCCGTAATAGTATATCTCGGTTAACAATGGTGAGACCAATATAAGTATGCTAGTAAAGAATTTTAAACAAAATTAAACAAAGGAAAAGACATAAAATAATAGATGAAATTTAAATAAGTAGCTCAGTAGGACTTTTATGTGACTGTGTAGTGTGTGTATATGTGTGTGTGTGTATATGTGTGTGTGTATATGTGTGTGTTTGTGTGTGGTATTGTGGTTGAGTTTGTTGACATGTTTGTGCAAGTAATAACTGTGGATGTACGCTACGTACGAATTTGAGGAAAACTATCTAGCTCTGGCTAAGATCATTTCGGTTTCCTCGTATGTTAGTGATTTTAACCATTTAACTAGTGCTTTCTTGCATTTGTATAATAGGAGGGGATATATGTTCAGTTTAAAATTGATTTTGATATAAATAAAAGCAGATTGCGTTGGATATTGTCTGCTAGCAAAGGCATTTCGGACCCTTGGGGAGTGAGCGACAATATCTTTCCTTCTTCTATTAAGGATAGTTGAATCTATTGGAAGGGCCTTGTGAAGTTTTAGAGTGATATGTAGGAGATATAGTTGCCTAATCGATAGCAGGTCACTAATTTGATAAAGGTAGCATGTCGAGAACCTGAACGGTTTATAAATAAATAAATAATTTCGATAATATCTCACACACACTTTGTTTTATTTAAATTTAAAGATAGGACACGCTTAATGAAAGACCCACACGACACTAAAACCCAAACAAACTTTTAAAATAAAAATGTCTATCTGTCTTCTTTTTATCCGAGCTAATCTCTAGAAAGCCTGAACAAACACTTTTTAATGGAAGTGGGAGGAGGTAAGTGGGTTATAGGCGACTTTTTATCCCGGAATACCCACGGGATCTGGATGTGCGCAGGAAGACCGTGTTGGTAATATCGACAATGAGAACGAAGTCGTGGGCTACGTCTTAATTATTATAATATTTGTCTTTCAGCGACGGCCAGCGCTACACAACAGCGCGTGCCTACCTAGAACCTAAGTCCGTACGCCCCAACCTGGACGTGAAGATGTACGCCCTCGTCACTAAGGTGCTTTTCGACGGCAACAGAGCCTATGCAGTCGAGTACGTCGACGATAAAGGCATCACCAGAACTGTTAAAGCTACTAAAGAGGTAGGTAGCCATTGTTTAAGGGTAATACCAGTTTCAATTCTTTGTTGTGAGTGGAAAGGCGTTTATTTCATTTTAACTGTTGCAGTTATTTAGTCTCGATTAATAGATTCACCTCTGACTGCAGATTTCTTTTGAGCTTTTCTCGACCCACTGCTGGGCAAAGGCTCCCTCAAATCTTTCCCGTCTGCCTTAGCTGCAGTCTTCTCCGGTCAAACCATCAGACATGACTCAAGATTGACAAGCCAGCGTTTCTTTGTCCTACCACGTCTTGAAGCACCCGCTGAGTGACGATACTGACCCATCTATATTCATGCATTCTGTAGATGTCCCCGCCCAACCCCATTTCAGGCATTTGACATATTTATTTCAAAAATAAGTTAAAAGTAATATTTTGACACGTTAATATTTTGGCTCAGTTTAGACTGAATAAGGTAAGACACACACTAAAGATCTACACAGTATATAAAATAATTCTCACCAAATTCTATCATTTGCAGGTAGTCCTCACTGCGGGAGCTTTAGGCAGCCCCAAAATCCTGATGCACTCCGGAGTGGGTCCTAAAGAAGTCCTAGAACCCTTAGAGATCCCTGTGATAGCTGACCTGCCCGTCGGCAAAACCCTCAAGAATCACTGCGGAGCAACGCTGTACTTCATTCTGACCGCAGTAGACAACACCGCCAAACTGGACTGGAACGCCTTGACGACATATCTGCTCACTTATGACGGACCTATGAGTAGTACAGGTCTTACTCAGGTACTTAATAACTCATAGTTGACAGGTAACACAAACGATTAACATGTTCAGAAAGTACCCAATTAGGTACTTAAAGACTTAAAGTCCGTTCATATTTATTTTATCATGCATATTTGGCTGTGAGGAGCTCGTTGCTAAATAATAACAGCCGCACGGGGTGATCTTCGACGTTAAGCAACGCTTGTCGGTCTGTGGATTTCTCCGCCTCAAAAAGTACGTTAGGTAAGCCATAAGTCCCGGCTGTCATTTGTACATCTTTGACAGTCTTTACGGGTCGCCAGAAGAAGAAGAAGAAGAAGCCAGAAAATCTGACACATGTGGAGGTTAATGTATTACCCAGCAGTACCCAGGCGCGTGCACAGGATTATGACAGGGTATGCGGCGGAGTAATCGGTCACAAAAACTTTTTCTTTATAGATTTTTAGCCTAGCCACAGCCACGCATCGTAGCATGGTGGCGATGCCCATACCCTGTCATAATCCTGTGCACGCGCCTGGCAGTACCCTAGCAGTCACTCCATATAAGAAACTGGTACTCAGCTGCATCAGATTAGTCTGGACCCGAGCCCAACTTAGCTGGGAAAAGGTTAAGCTGATGATGATGACACATTGCTGAACATAACGCAAGCTACACGATACAACAAATAACATTCTGATTTAATTCAATTTTTATCCGACTACAAAGGAAGGGTTATGTTTTTCGCGCGTATCTTGTATGTATGTTTGTATGTTTGTAATATTCTTTATTACGTCATATCTCCAGAACCGCTGAACGGATTCACATAATTGAGGTATTGTTAGATTCGTCTTAGCAGCCCAAGTATTCTTAGATAATATCTAAGAATACTTGGGCTGCTAAGACGAATCTTTGAAAAAATCAAACATGGCGGCTGTGCGAAGCCATCATACAACGAAAAAAATTTTTTTTTTAATAATGCAATCTGGGTATCAAATTAAAGGGATTAAAACAAGGATTTCAAAAAGGTATATCATGTTTATCATTAGTGTAATACTAGCAAAAGTAAAACAAAGAGAAAGTTTAAAAATATGGACTTAGCTCTTTCACTTTCTGAATCCGATGGGGTGCCATTGTGACACGACCGGGAAAACTTTAAAAATATTAATTAATATTTAACTAAAAACCTGAAAAAAAAGGTTATTTAAAAAATCTAAAAAACCCTGCTCAACAGAAATACAAGAAACAAGCACATTTTTATTTTAAAAAGTGAAAAGCAGGCGGACCCATCCCATTAAAAAAAAGTTCAATTGGGTCTCGCCTTTTTTTGATTTCGTGGTCTTTCATAAAAGCTTTCAGATATGGATGGCAATCTTATAGGCTTACAAAGTTGAACAAATTATCGAACACAACATAACCAACCATTAACATTCCCACTCCCAGTACTGGAAAACGCCTCCTCTCTATAGGGAATGGACCGAAATCAACCGCACGGGCCCAGTGCACCAATAGCCACTTGGCCCGCATGTCTTTTAATTTTCGGTCCTAGGTCATGTCGGTTTCCTCAACATGTCTTACATCACCATTTTGAGAGACCTAAAACTAGTCGTGCATGTAGACCACCACTAGGATCAATTATATTAGCTAGCTCTTTCATGATTATTTTGTATTTTAAACCCTTTTTTATGTGGTATATACTCAATAGGTACGTATTCTTATCCCCAGCTTACAGGCATCTTGTACTCGAGCTACGCTGATAAGAGTCGACAACAACCTGACCTGCAGTTCTTCTTCAACGGCCTCTACGGTGAATGCTCCAAAACTGGTATGATCGGTGAAGAAGCTGGCGACTGCGCTAGCTCTGGATACAATGTATCGTAAGTATATTTTTATGAGTCTAGGACATTTAGCCAACATTTTTAATACGCAGCATGGTCAGAATAATAAAAAAGCGGTGTGAGCTTATCTCCGAAAACATTTTAAATATCTTATCACAAATGCTGAGAAATTATGGACTATTTCTTCAAATAACGTAACATGCGGAGACAATGCCCTATGAGAGGGAATGGTCCGTAATCCAACAGTAGCACGCGGGCCCAATGCGAGTGGTGGATGTCGCATGTCTCCGGATTTTTCGGTACTAGAAAAAGCTATTTTCTTCAACCGTTTCGAGAGCGTGATGTTTATAAAAACTATACAAAATAATGGTCTTGCATGGGTTCAAAATTCGAATCCACGACGTACTTACAACTCGAAAGTTGTACTCGTAAGTATGTCGAATTCTCGGCCAGCACTCTCCATTCTTCAAATACTTTTTAAAATAAAATATTACACGCTACAATATTTGAATTTCAATGTTGCCATGCGGAAAAGTGGGAGTGAGGTAGATGATAATAATAATAACCATCACTGAATATTTTAGGTACGCGTGTAAAATAATAAAGAGCGTAACCTGATAACGTCACATTTCAATACGTGCATTGATTTTTGCACAGTTTTGAAAGGTGGTAGAGGATTATTTTATATCTAGCTTACTTGAAGGGATTTTAAAAAATCGTTCGATTTGTTTCACAAAATAAATAAAAGCCATTGGAATTAAAAATAAAACTTGCATTCTTTTAAAGTTTATTTTTAAGAAAAGAAACGTAAAACATTTATTAAAACATATTGACTCAAAATGTTGTTTTTACTCGACGAAGTGCGCGAACTCATCATGACGTGACAAACTGGACTCGTCTGACCCGGACTCCACCAAAGCGGAAACGAAATGAGCGGAGTGGAGATGTGTTTTAAAAGAATTCGTTATTTATACATCTCGTGTCCACTCAGCTTAAGTGCCACTACCGGATACATATCCATACCTATTTGCATTAGATGCTAGAACGCATCTCGGCACTGTTTCGGTGGATACACCCGAGCTGCAAAGTGCAAAGCATTTCTTCTTCACGTCTCCACTTTGGACATCCCCGCATTCCCCGCACATCTCCCATATCATCCATAACATAAGAAATGTATGTAAAATAGGTGTGTTTAGATTTCGGTGTACAATAAAGTACCTATATTCTATTCTATCTCAAATGTAGATATTTCGTAAAAGTTTTATTTTTATTTTCATATTAAATGCACATACCAGCGTCTACTATAGATATAAGCGAGAAATATGTGCCTACCTATAATAAAAAGAACATGTCATCAACTTAAAAGTAACTCCTACTTACATAAGCCTAACTACGTACATAAATACAAAACAAACTAAGTACCTGCACCCAGTCATCGAAATACCTACCCGTCCACATCGCTGTCGTCCTGAAACATGCCCAGGAGACTGGCTGCATTGCACGTTGGAAGGCAATGATTATTCTTCAGCCATAAAAAAAAAACTATTCTGGTTTCCAGCGCAAACGCAGTGGCCCTACTCCCGCGCAGTACCGGCTGGATGACGATCAACTCGACCGACCCCCGCGAGCAGGCGCTCTACTACCCCAACTTCTTCTCACATCCAGACGACATGGCGATTATCAAAGAGGGCCTCCAAATTTTACGCATAATATTTAATAGTGAGGTAGGCAATGGACATTATTCAGTCTTATTCTTCTTTTGTATGTTATTACTCGATTCAGCATAATAATATAAGACGTTGAATTTTTTCCCCACAAAGTAACTTAATGCAAAATGTCAAAGTAAAATACCTAGGGGTTTGAGTTTGCGAGTGACTGGTGCCTGAAATAGGTTTCTATGACACCCTGTATTACAGGTCACCAGATGTAAGTATAGTTAAACAGTAGTGGTAACATTTACATACACCAGTGAAGCTAAGCAGAGTTTTAATTATTTGTAAATAGATCTCTAGTGTAGGTATAATGTGATGTAAAATTAGTGTTTAGTTCTAGTCCTTTTTTTTTTTTTTTAAAGATTTCTAGCATAGGGTGAAATTCACATTACTAGCAATCTTGTTAACCCCTCTAACTAAGCTAAATATGCTTGTGTCTGGAGTGGGTTCACAGCAATAGTGTAATGAGTGGGGTTCGAACCTTTGACCTCTCGATCACAAGTCCGACACTTTAGACTATTGACGCTTAAAATCAGTTATTGACGATTATAATCTCAAATATACCTTAAGCAACTAGACGATATGTGAAATCATACACACGTATGTATATTTAGTCTAAGGTGAAATGTTTCTAGGCAACTGCAAATTTCTACTATGCCAGATATTTCAAGAAAAATAAGTTTTACTTTAAATTCTAATACGATTTAAGCGATGGAAGCCAAAGGCTAATACTGCAGTGGGGTTGACTATAGGTACCTTACCATTGAGTGGGTAATATACACTCTTTGTGACCTGTGCATCAGCACCGTAACAAGTACCATCAACGTTTATTCGAAAGAGCTTTCGATACTTGACCGAAATTCCATCTTCAGTCCATTTCTCCAATTAAACTTACAGTAGGCAACATAATAAGGAAGGAAGGCATGTATAAACAAACCGTATTGATGGCTGACCTCAGTTCAACGTTGAATCTTAAAAGTACTGGTCCTTTTTTGGTGTTGCTATTTAAATAAATCTCTTAATTTTATTTTTATACCCAACAGATTCTGCAAAAGAAATACAAGGTGGAGTTAGACCCCGAATACACTGACGAATGCGACAAAAAAGCCGAGGCGTGGTCAGACTCGTGGATGGAGTGCATGATCCGATTGCACACCGATCCTCAGAACCATCAGCTTGGAACCTGCGCTATGGGCCAGGTCGTTGACCCGCAGCTTAGAGTGTACAACTTAACGAGTAAGTTCATAACAGGACTATTTATTTTAAGGACTTACTTGATAGAAGGCAGAAGAGTGGAACTCTCTTGACTAATGATTTGAATTCACCATCTTCCTGCCCATATCCCATTTACTAGAGTCAGAGCAACACGTTTTCTTCTTTCATTCTCCCCTGTTATACAGGGTGGCCCGTTTACAGTGTTTCAAAGATTTTTTCAGCTTGAGAGCATCATAAGTGATCATTTAAAACATACTTTAGTTAAGCGAAAACTTATGGTTTCGAAATTGTTTTTTTTTTTAAATAATCTAGTCTAGTTATTTACACTACATGAGCCTATAGCGTGATAGGTAGATTATTGCACTATGCTTATACCAAATTTCATTCGATTCGGTCCAGTACTTTTGATAACAGTGGTTTTGTGTCAAAAATATTGAAATTTCGGGTAATTTATCACACAAGAGTCAGCTCCTGTATTTCTTCAATTTCGATATCAATTCGTTGCTCATCACGGCTGCATAAGTTACTATTTTCTAATATTGTCTATTCCTGTAACTTACGGAACCATTCAATTATGTATATATATTTCTTGCTTACAGATATACGAGTATGTGACGCTGGGGCCATGCCCACCCAGCCGACTGGCAACCCTCAAGGAGCTATCATGGCCGTCGCCGAAAGATGCGTAGACTACATCAAAGAAACATGGCAGTAAACTAGCTGACTTTAAACAGTCGGTACCATCAATAATACGTACATAAAGCATTGTACATTATTTTGAAATCAGACTTTATGAATAAAATGTTGAACATTCAAAAATGTATTACTTACTTACATCTTCATTTCATCTTTTGCTCGTGACATCATCGTCAACTAGACTAATGGTGCACCAATCATGGACTTTTTTTTTTGTGGTAACCAATACTTGCAATATCAAAAGCCAATTTATGGAGTGGAGTGGTATCACCATCTGCTTATCCTTTTTCCAACAACATATGCTCGAGTCCAGTTGAGAACGAGTATTTTATATGGAGCGATGTGTGAGCGCCTATTTGACCTCCACAGTGTACGCATGTTCACTCCTGCTTCAACTTCTAGGCTCGCTCGTTCCATCGTAGACCTCATCTATCGCAAGACTGGTGTCAGGTCTAGGGGTCTTTAAGTCAAGAGTGAAAAGGTTACTTTTAGGTAAGCGTGCTCCATCTTCGACCACATCATCAGTTACCATCAGGTGAGACGGTGGTCAAACGCGAGCCTATTATAAAAAAAGGATTTTTGGGTTCTGACTACCCTTGACTACTGTTAAAGATGTACAAATTTGACAAGCGAGACCAACGGCTTCTTTTTTCGTTTGGAAAATTATCAAATTACTCCTCTCCTGCTACGGGTAACAACTATCAAACATGTACAAATAACAGACGGGAGCTACGGTTTATCATTTTCCGAGGCACGGAGAATCTCGATATGATAATTTAAGGAACGGGATATTTAATAAAAACTATTAAATGAGAGATAATAAAAATCTGTAATGTAAATAAATGAAAACAAATACATACATACATGATTACACAACTTATACGCACGTTAATACTATAAGTTAATTTTATTGAAACCTAGGACTAAAAAATTCATAATTTAAAAACAAATAGCTTTGTCATTTAAACTAAAAAAAAAAACTTCATTTTTGAAAGAAGAAGTGTTAGTATCTAATTCAAGGAATGATATATTAATACTTTGTCAATGTATGATTTGAATCTAATGGCAACACTGACTATAATAAAGACTGGTCTATATTGATACAACAAAAGAAAACATTTATTATTATTTTCTTTTCAACCATTACTCATTGTTCTTTTTGAACACAAGTATTAACAAAAGCTTAGCACATTCAATAAACATGGATAATTAATATGGCATTCATAGAGCCATTTGTATTAAATACCTAATTCACTATTATGAATCAGTCTATAAATACTATGTTTGCACAACAGAATCCATACATTTCAGAGTTCACAATAACAGTGTTGCCAGCAATACTAACAATTATAATAGAACAAAATTCTGAATACATGAACAAAATAATTATAATAAAATAAACACAAGCCAAACTTAAAAATACGATGGTCCAATAATATGGAATTACAATTTTCATTATAAAATGCGAAATTGGAAATGCAAAATTCGTAAGAACTAGGGTATATTTAGCACCGCAGTATCTTTAAGAGATTATTCAGAAATCCATATGAACCTAACTTATATACCTACTGATTTTATTCTACCAATTTTTTGTTTGGCAATATAATATAAAATGGCGTCTGGTAAGGCGGGTAAGGTACTTCAGTCAGAGAATACGGATAATTATAATATTTTTAAAATCATTTAATATTAAGTCCTATTTTCTTACACCTCTGACTACATTAGAGACAAGCCGATTTATGTAGTATCCAGAAATTGGGGCTTTAAAAATTTAAGTACATACGAATGTGTGGTCTGCTCTCTGATATTGTCATCCAATCACTAAATTTCTTAATCTTTAGTCTACATTATTGCTTGAATACTTCTTCCATGTTCTGAATCACTGCATACCTAACACACACTACACTTGGAGGACAATTTCAGAGACTGACAAAATATGTTGATAGTGATTTCGTGGATCCAACTTTCTACTTGATAACCGATCTCTAATGTGACCCGCCTCTGTTTATAAATTTTTACTGTTCATCCTTGTCCTTGGCTCCGTGTTTGAGAATGCGTGTGAACTCGACATAATCGAAAAGTCCGTCGCGAATGGGTGCTTCGCGCAGCATTTCGTCAACATCATCGTCTGTGAACCGATCGCCCATGGTGGTAAGAAGTTCACGGAGACGCTCTTCGTTGATCACGCCTTGGTTCTCCTCGTCGAAACATCTGGTAAAACAGAGTTTGTGTTTAAGTACCGTAACCATAGAATAAGCAATATTGTTAAATAGGTGTAGACTACAGGCCCGTGTCCAAAATGCATGGGTCATATGAACCACCAGGTGACGTATATAGGACGATATAAGAGCATAAAATAATAAGATTCAGCACTATGCCGTCACTTGTAAGCTGTCCAACTGAGTGCAGGTGAGAATTCAAAAGTGCAGGTAGAGTGAGTACATTTTGGTCATATATTTTTGTACGGCATTTTTACCATAGATAGATCCATGAAAAATAATAAGAAAGCGCGCAGTGCCGTAAAAAAAGGGTGCGCCACAAAGTCGGTAATTTTTTTTGATTTTATGACAATTTCCAGGGTAAATTTGGTCATTTCATTCTGTACGGCATCAGTTTCATATTGTTTCAGTACAGCTTCTAATCCATTATTCCGCAACGCCGTACAAAAATCATGCGACAAGGGAAAAAAATCGAGGGTTGCAACCCCCTCTCTTTCCGTGGTCCGGGGGGTGATTTGAAACAACATATAATTAATTTATTTTGAAAGTATTTTATGCATAGATAATATTTTTTTACATGCCGTACATTTTCGTTGGTCCAAAGGTTTGTAGGGGAAAAAAAACTCAAGGAAAAATTCATAGAACGAAATGTAAGAAAAATCCATATAACGAAATGTAAGGTGAAATTCATGACAATATTTTTTTATACGGCATTTAGATAGTTTATTTGTACTTAATGCAATAATTTATAAAAAGTTAATGCCGTACAAATCTAAAAGTTCATATTGATAAAGAAGTAATAAAAATATTAAATAAATATAATTTACATATATATCGCTTACGGAGCGACGTTCTGTTACGACGTTTAGCATTTGTAGGCATATATCTACCTGCCTATACTGTTCTGTGTGCTAAGTAGTCGTGGGTCACAACCATGGAGAATAGACTAGTCTATTCTTCATGGTCACAACGTATTTTATTCGGATGTAGGTACTCGGCTTGGACCCGAGTAAGGTGTTCGTTTGCGCTCGTTCACACATACTTCGATTAGTATGTGTGTACTCAGCAAGGGCGGATCCAGGGCGGGGGGGGATCCTGGGCTGGGTCCAGAACCTAAGTGGACCACTAATTAAAATTTTTAAACATTGTTACTAGATAATACTCCAGTTTTCTGTCGTTGTAAACGAATATCGGCAGTGGATGGCCAAATGGCAGCGGAGTCAGGAAATACAAATTATAACTTCTTGTGACTTGACCACGAAATGTGACCTTATGTGACCCCCCGGCACCAAAGCTGGATCCGCCCTTGGTACTCAGTGACATAACGAAACCGGATGAGGAATCAGGCGAAGAAATTGATGACGTCATAGGTAAATAAGTAAATCTTTAATCTGTACGTAAGACTTTGATTTTGACAAAAACTTATTCATGTTTCAGAAAATAATAGAGAAGATAATTCGGACGTCGATGAAGACGTTGATTCCGATAACAGCTCAGCGGCTGATTCCGGTGAATAATTTAAATAAAAACCTTATTTTGTATTATCATCTTTAAATATATCGATTTTTTCTAAAAAATAGTTGTTTTATTTATTCACATCATTACAATGAAACAAATCAATTATAGTATACAAAACTGTTGATACTGGGATTTACAGTTTCAATTCTTGGATATTATATACACACCCTTTCACTTCAGTTAGACATCATAATGTTTTTATCATATTATCGATTGTTCTCTTCAAAAATATGTTAATTCCGTACAGTATCAGATGGCCATAAAGTACTACACCCTTAAAATGGTAGCGTCATTTTCATCAGCCTAAAAGATATGGTCTGCATTAAAATGTACGGCATCATTTTTTCCTAATTTATTTATCTTAATACTATTTAAAACAAAGGAAAAATGTAGAAAATTGTTATATTTTATTAATCTATGAATATTTAAACTTTTGCAATAATTTCAAAAATTTTTGTTTTTGTATTTCTCTATAAATTTTTTTAGTACAGTTTCTTTTGAACGGCAATACTATATAACAATTGTATTTTACAATATCATGTTAAAAAAAAAGTTGCCGTACAGATTCAAATGATTTTACAGCTTTATTTAATCAAGTATACCATGAAATTAAGATAATCTATACTTATAATAAATCTGTAGAGTGGTCAATTCTGTACATGAAATGTATTTACAAAATAACTATCGGGGGTGATTAGGGATCGATACTGATGCCAAAAATGCAATCAGTAAAAATTTTGTCTGTCTGTCTGTGTAACCGTTATAGAAAAAAGAGTAATTTAAAAAATCTAAAAAAACCCGACTGCTCAACTGAAATACAAGAATCAAGCACATTTTTATTTTAAAAAGTGACAAACAGGCGGGACCCAATTGAACGTATTTTTTTTTAAATTTGACGGGTCCGCCTGCTTGTCACTTTTTAAAATAAAAATGTGCTTGTTTCTTGTATTTCAGTTGAGCAGTCGGGTTTTTTTAGATTTTTTAAATTACTCTTTTTTTCAACTTTTCAGTTAAAATATTAATTAACATTTTTTTTAATTTTCCCGGTCATGTCACATTTGCACCCCACCGGATTAAGAAACTGAAAGAGCGCTAAGTCCATATTTTTAAACTTTCTCTTTGTATTATTTTTGCTAGTATTAAACTAATGATAAACATGATATACCTTTTTGAAATCCTTGCGATAAACCCTTTAATTTGATACCCATATTGTGGTAATCGATACAAAACATTTTTTTCTCACTATGTATAATGGCTTCGCACAGCCGCCATGTTTGATTTTTTCAAATGCCACCTATCTAAGAACACTTGGGCTGCTAAGACGAATCTAACGATACCTCAATTATGTGAATCCGTTCAGCGGTTCTGGAGATATGAGGTAATAAAGAATATTACAAACATACATACATACATACATACATACAAGATACGCGCGAAAAACATAACCCTTCCTTTGCAGTCGGGTAACAAAAACTACTCGACGGATTTTAACGAAACTTGGTACAGTTATTTTTCATACTCCTGAGCTGGTTATAGTATACTTTTCATCACGCTACAATCAATAGGAGCAGAGCAGTGAAGGGAAATGTTGGGAAAACGGGAGAAGTTACTCCATTTTTTAAGCTTCCGTCGCGTGTGCAACCTTAATGGTTAAAGCTACACAGAAATCATTTATGACGGAAATGTTCTCCTTAAAATTATACAAAAAATATCCCACGACAGCATATATCTATCTTTTATGGTTGACTCACAACAACACGTGTAACTCCCGATAGCTTAGCAGTTCAAAGCTTTCTGATTATTATTCTGCTCCGAAATTTAAAACCACCACAACTTTGCAATGGAACTCGGCTAAAAGTAACCCAGTTGCAACAAAATATAATCGAGGCTCAAATTTTAACAGGTTGCGGTGCAGGAGAAACCGTCTTTATTCCCAGAATTCCCATAATACCAAATAATTTTCCATTCCAATTTAAAAGAACGCGATTCCCAGTATCGGTGTGTTATGCAATGACAATTAATAAGGCTCAAGGGCAGACTTCGTGTTGCTGGAGTAGATCTCGGTGTCAGTTGTTTCTCGCATGGTCAGTTGTACCTACGTCGCTCTTTCCCGGGTTAGCAGTTCTAGAAATCTTTATGTTCACGTGCCGGTCGGGTCAACTTTCAACATAGTTTACCCGGAAGCTTTGCACTGAAGTATTGTCGTTCTATAGGTACTTAAGCCTCATGTGAACGTGATCTAAACAATATTACCAATACATTAACTTAATAACACACAAGGAGTTACACGCTGACGGAGTCGCGGGCACAGCTATTAACAATAATATTGTGGGGTTCGGTATTGCGATATTTTTCAACAGTATTATAGATTGACATATTATATTTCCCTACTAAATTACGAAAGTTAATCTGTGTGTTACATCAAAATCACTGAACCGTGAGGAAGGACATAGGCTACTTTTTTTTACGAAAAACGACGGAAACGTGGACGAAGTCGCGGGCAACAGCTATCTATGCTAATAATATAAGGCTGAAGAGTTTGTTTGTTTGTTTGAACGCGATAATCTCAGGAACTACTGGTTCGAATTGAAAAAATATTTTTAATTAAATAGTCAATTTATAGAGAAAGGCTATAGGCTATATATCATTACGCTAAGGCCAATAGGAGCGGAGCACCAATGAAAATGCTTCAAAATCGGGGTTAAATTTAACGTTAGCCCAAAGTAACTATTCCACGCGGACGAAGTCGCGGGCAAAAGCTAGTTATTAATATACATTCAAATGAACAAGAATTTTTTAACGGCATTATTTTTAATAGTACTTTTGAGTGCTAGATAATGTTTTGGAACCGAAGCCGTACTTTTTCAAATCACCCCCCGGACCACGGAAAGAGAGGGGGTTGCAACCCTCGATTTTTTTCCCTTGTCGCTTGATTTTTGTACGGCGTTGCGGAATAATGGATAAGAAGCTGTATTGAAACAGTATGAAACTGATGCCGTACAGAATGAAATGACCAAATTTACCCTGGAAATTGTCAGAAAATCAAAAAAAATTACCGACTTTGTGGCGCACCATTTTTATACGGCACTGCGCGCTTTCTTATTATTTTTCATGGATCTATCGATGGTAAAAATGCCGTACAAAAATATATGACCAAAATGTACTCACTCTACCTGCACTTTTGAATTCTCACCAGCACTCAGTTGGACAGCTTACAAGTGACAGCATAGTGCTGAATCTTATTATTTTATGCTCTTATATCGTCCTATATACGTCACCTGGTGGTTCATATGACCCATCCATTTTGGACACGGGCCTGTAGTCTAGTGTGTTTACATTTTGATGTACCATAAAATACATATATTCTATCAATCTACGTAAGGTGACACATACGGGTTGATCCTAGCCGCCAGTCTGCCACTAAATGGCGCTGATAATATAGGTTTTAGTTTACAACAAAAAATATCATTCACTTTTGAACAATTGCGTTTGCATAAAATACTCATTTCTAAAAAAGTTACTATAAGTTACCGTTTACCGCTGTTTTCGTTATTTTTAAGAAAATTACAAAACGAAAAACTAAAATTTACGCACTAAAACTACATCCTAAATAGGTACATATTTCGGTTGCAATGGAATTTGAACTGTTACTTAACAATGTTCCGTAATTATAATTTTTTGTTAAATATTGCGGACGGCTATATTCATGTAAATAGAATTCCGCGGGCTATAGCCATCCGTGCATGATTTATACATTACTAGCGACCCGACCCGGCTTCGCACTGTCTTATTCGGCTAATTTACATAACACCTTAATTAATTATCCTCCTTATCCTAGGGCTTCCAATCCCACAGCCTGAATTCAATCTCGGATTTGCGGGAAAACGAATTTTCAATCCCGCGGGATCTCAGTATTTGCGGGATCCCGCATATTAAAAATATTCACATTTATATAAGGCAAATAAAACAATGAATTAATCAACTAACTCCACATTTATTTACGTATTACTATTATATTCCACAATATCAAATTACACCGTTTATTTATCTACTAACTCCACATTTATTTAAGTATTACTACTAGTATGAGATCAATCAAATTGCACAGTTTATTTATCACAAAAAAAAACAATAAATTAATCTACTAACTCCACATTTATTTAAGTACTAGCTTTTGCCCGCGACTTCGTCCGCGTGGAATAGTTACTTTGGGCTAACATTAAATTTAACCCCGATTTTGAAGCATTCTTCATTGGTGCTCCGCTCCTATTGGCCTTAGCGTAAATACAATATTATTGTTAATAGCTGTGCCCGCGACTCCGTCAGCGTAAGTTAATGTATTGGTAATATTGTTTAGATCACGTTCACATGAGGCTTAAGTACCTATAGAACGAAATTTTATACCTTCGGCCGCGAGACGCGTCGAGCGCGGCGACCGATTCTCAAAAATAATCCTTATAGCATGATTCAGTATTCACGCGCGATGGCTTATTATTAGCGTATTGCATGTATAACTTTGGTGTTTCTATACCGATTTATATGATTCTTTTTAGGGTTCCGTAGCCGAATGGCAAAAAACCGAACCCTTATAGTTTGGACATGTCTGTCCGTCTGTCTGTCTGTCTGTCCGTCCGTCCGTCTGTCACAGCAATTTTATTCCGAAACTATTAAGACTATACATGTGAAACTTGATAGGTAGATATATTCTGTGAACCGCTTTCAGATTTTGAGAAAAAAAATAAAATATATTTAAAATAAAGGGGGGCTCTCCATACATGGAACTAAAACTGAACATTTTTTTTTTTCATGAAATCGATGCATGTGTGGTATCTATAGACAGTTCTTTAAAAACGGCATCGGGGTTTCTAAAACCACTTTTCCATAAAGTCAATCGTTTAAAAGATATAAGCTTCCAAAGTGGTAAAATGTGTCCCCCCCTCTAACTTCTATAATAATGGAGTGAATAATTTAAAAAAAATATATTTCTGTAGATCTTAATGTAAACTTTCAACCAAAATTGGTTTGAACGAAATCAGTTCAGCAGTTTTTGAGATACAGCATATTTTCTAAAACCGCAATAATAACTTTGTAATTCATACAAACACTATGAAAAACAAATTTATTTGGCGCAGTTGTAAAAAATGTAAATAAGCTAGTTTTAAAAAAAATGTAAGGTTTTTTTTCGCCAAATAAATATGCATATTATATTATTATAGTTACTACGGAACCCTTCATGGGCGAGTCTGACTCGCACTTGGCCAATTTTTTTATGGAATAGTTAATAATGTTAACTTTTTCAATTAGGGGTGACTGAGAGTGTTATAAACGTAAGAGTAGACAAATATTATAATCAGAAAGCTTCGAAATGCTAAGCTATCGGGAGTTACGCGTGTTATTGTGAGTCAACCATAAAAGATAGATATATGCTGTCGTGGGATATTTTTTGTATAATTTTAAGGAGAACATTTCCGTCATGAAATGATTTCTGTGTAGCTTTAACCATTAAGATTGCACACGCGACGGAAGCTTAAAAAATTGAGTAACTTCTCCCGTTTTCCCAACATTTCCCTTCACTGCTCTGCTCCTATTGATTGTAGCGTGATGAAAAGTATACTATAACCAGCTCAGGAGTATGAAAAATAATTGCACCAAGTTTCGTTAAAATCCGTCGAGTAGTTTTTGTTTCTATAACGCTTATAAAGACAGACAGACAGACAGACAAAAATTTTACTGATTGCATTTTTGGCATCAGTATCGATCCCTAATCACCCCCTCATAGTTATTTTGGAAATATATTTCATGTACAGAATTGACCTCTCTACAGATTTATTATAAGACGTATAGATTACTACTAGTATGAGATCAATCAAATTGCACAGTTTATTTATCACAAAAAAAAACAATGAATTAATCAACTAACTCCACATTTATTTACGTATTATTATTAGTATGAGTTCAATCAAATTACACCGTATTTTCAACCGACGACAAAAAGAGGAGGTTATCAATTCGACGCGTATTTTTTTTTTTTTAATGTATGATCATCGAGTACTCGAAGACGGCTGAACCGATTTAGAAATTTTTTTCTTGTTCGAATGGGTTTGACTTCGAAATTGGTCCCATTATCACCAAAGTCAGGATCTGATGATGGGATCCTGGAGAAATCGAGGGAACTCTTCAAATATTATAGGCACACCTATGGCGTTTTGGGTATTTCTTATTGTAACTTGTGCAGTTGCTCTCAAAAAGTACCATTTGGGGAAGTGGAACTGATGATGAAGACCACAGATGGCCGCCGAAACTACTCAATAATAAGTATTGAGTGGATTGCGATTCGATTACTTGAATATGGATGTTAAGCATTTTATGCTCGTCACAATGCATATGGTGATGTAGAGCTGATGGTGAAGTACCAGGAGAACTCCTCAACAATTAACGGCCCAGCATTGGGAAAAGCAATATTTTGTAAAAGGTTATAAGTAGTTGACATTTAGGCTCTTGTAACTAAGTAAATTAAAAATCATCCAACTAAAAAGAGTGAAATAAAAACTTTTTAACAAAAAATTAAACCGACTCCCAAAAAACACTGCAAAGTGAAAAATAACTTTAATTTCGGAAGTCGGTGCCAAAAACGAAAAAACAAAACTAAAGACACTTTGCAGTGTTTTTTGGGAGTCGGTTTAATTTTTTGTTAAAAAGTTTTTTCTTCATAAAAAACAGTGACAAATACTGAATAAAAACTTTACTGATATTTTAGGCAACATACTTAGTTTACCACTAACTGAAATTCGGCTGTATTAGGCTACTTAAGCTGTGAAAAACGAGCGACATCGACCCCCGCGTTGTTTGCAACACTGCCGGCTGTCAGTCACCGATCGATCGCGCTCGCGAGAGGTCGTATACATGCTATTTTTCAGTCCCGCAAATCCCGCGGATCCCGCGCCCGTAATCCCGCATCACGCGGGATTGGAAAATGACGCGGGATCGCGCAATACCGAGATCTCGGTATTCCGGGATTGCAAGCCCTACCTTATCCGTACGCACAATGAAAGTATTCCCAAAACGTTTTGTGCCTATGGTGGTTGGCATGTCCATCATGTAAAGATGGCGCATCGCTGTTTGTCTCGTACTCCGATGATGGAACGGGCTTGGCGGAATTAGATTGTGTATTTCCATCGCACA
Source organism: Tholera decimalis (assembly GCA_943138885.2). Taxonomy (NCBI): domain Eukaryota; kingdom Metazoa; phylum Arthropoda; class Insecta; order Lepidoptera; family Noctuidae; genus Tholera; species Tholera decimalis. The sequence continues at coordinate 22,232,853 of OW964568.2, read as the reverse complement.
CTCCTCGAAATGCAACCGATAGACTTGCAACTTGTCGGCGATGTTCAAGGCTCTGGAGCTTTGACTCGACCAGTGCATCGTTGCCAATAAGTCTCTTGGCGGCCCGTTTCTCGATAGACCCAACCATGGTGGTCAAACGCGAACCTATTGTCGATAAAGAAAAAAAAACCATGTTGCTCTCGAAAAGCACCGTTTGGGGAAGTGGAACTGATGATGAAGACCACAGATGGCCACCGAAACTACTCAATAATAAGTATTTCGTGGATTGCGCTTCGATTACTTGACTATGGATGTTAAGCACTTTATGCTCGTCACAATGCATATGGTGAAGTAGATCTGATGGTGACGTACAAGAACTCCTCAAAAATTAACGGCTCTGCATCGGGAAATGCAATATTTTGTAAAAGGTGATAAGTAGTTGACATTTTGGCTTACAAACCGAACCACTAAAAAGCGTGAAAAAAAAACAACTTTTAAGCAAAAAATTAAACCTAAAAAAAGGAAATTCAATACCAATAACACCGACTACCAAAATTAAAGTTATTTTGGCTTTGTAGTGTTTTGATATGGAAGTCGGTTTTATTTTTTGACTAAAAATTTTTTTATTATTTTTATCATATACAAAATGGAATCAGGCATTACTTTGCGGAAATGCTATGTTGGTACTAAAGCAATAGCTTTAGCAATTAGTAATACCTAGCTAGTATTTGCATTGCAATGTTAGTAAGTATTTTGTTTTGTTAAATCTCTACTTTCACGCTTATTATTTAATGCATGCCGTGACAGCCTTTTTAGGGTTCCGTAGCCAAATGGCAAAAAACGGAACCCTTATAGTTTCGACATGTCTGTCCGTCCGTCCGTATGTCACAGCCATTTTATTCCGAAACTATTAGAACTATACATGTAAAACTTGGTAGATAGATGTATTCTGTGAACCGCTTTCCGATTTTAAGAGAAAATAAAAAAAAAACATTGAGAGGACTTATTTGATAATTTGACCACGTTAAAAAAAAAAAAGGTTTCTGAAATGACTTTTTCATAAAGTTAATCGTTTAAAAGATATACGCTTCCAAAGTGGTAAAATGTGTGTCCCGCCCCCTCTAACTTCTATAATAATGAAGTGAAAAATCTAAAAAAACCCATATGTTGTAGATCTTAATGTAAACTTTCAACCAAAATTGGTTTGAACGAGATCGAGTCGGCAGTTTTTGAGATACAGTATATTTTCTAAAACCGCAAATATAACTTTGTAATTCATACAAATACTATGAAAAACAAAGTTATTTGGCGTAGTTGTAAAAATTGTAAATAAGCTAGTTTTAAGAAATTTTTAAGGTTTGTTGTTTTTTTTTTTTCAATTAAATATATTAAGTATATTATATTTATTATAGTTACCACGGAACCCTTCATGGGCGAGTCCGACTCGCACGTGGCCAATTTTTTTATTAAGGCTTAACTTAAGGCTAATTAAATTAAGGCTACACTCATGGGCGTAGGAACGGGGGGGGGCCGGGTGGGCAGTGCCCACCCCAGAATTTATACCAAAAAACAATATGGTTGAAAAATAAAAAAATCTGGCCAAGTGCAAGTCGGACTCACCCATAGAAGGTTCCGTATCCAAGCATAGAAAAATAACTTTGTTTCTTATTTATTACGAAGTTTGTTCGTTAACCGTTTTTATAAATGACCAAGTTGTATTTGCGATTTTTAGGGTTCCATAGCCGAATGGCAAAAAACGGAACCCTTATAGTTTCGACATTACTGTCCGTCTGTCTGTCTGTCCGTCCGTCCGTATGTCACAGCCATTTTATTCCGAAACTATTTAAAACTGAATATTATACCCTTACAATATATAATAATATATATATAATAATATTACCCTTCCAAAGTGGTAAAATGTGTGCCCCCCTCCCCCCTCTAACTTCTATAATAATGAAGTGAAAAATCTAAAAAAAAACCACATGTTGTAGATCTTAATGTAAACTTTCAACCAAAATTGGTTTGAACGAGATCGAGCCAGCAGTTTTTGAGATACAGTATATTTTCTAAAACCGCAAATATAACTTTGTAATTCATACAAATACTATGAAAAACAAAGTTATTTGGCGTAGTTGTAAAAATTGTGAATAAGCTAGTTTTAAGAAATTTGTAAGGTTGTTAGTTTTTTTTTTCAAATAAATATATTAAGTATGTTATATTTATTATAGTTACTACGGAACCCTTCATGGGCGAGTCCGACTCGCGCTTGGCCAATTTTTCAAAATGTTCTATATCACATAAACTTAGCTGGCCAGGCAGCACCTAAGCGTAATAATACCTTAGATCTCATTCAAAATAATTTACGTTGTAAGTTTTCATTAATCATATGCTTTTTTATATTTTGCACTTTCTTATTTTAAACATAGAAGACAAACACTGAAGGATAACACACATTTTACCAGTTTGGTAGTCTATAAATCATTCAATCGATTGACTTTGTGAAGTGTGAATGGTTTAGGAAACCTCATTCATTAGCTTTAGATAGATGTATTCTGTTAACAGGTTAACGATAACAATCGTAAACCTGTTAACAGAATACATCTATCTAAGGAGTTTCAACTTTGTAGTCCTAATAATAGATCTTTACCTATGAAATTCTATACCTAATCAGTATTATCAGATTTAATTTTCTGTGGGTTGGCGCGCAATTAGAAATTCAAATAAATTTGATCCTAAAGCCGTGTTAATTTGATTTCAAATTCAGTCATTGGCTTTTAGATATTTTTTGTTTTTTGTTTTTGTGTAACTGTGCTAGTTTTGGCGCCATGGATAAACTATAAAATTTTTCGTATATGTACGTTCGTACGTATGTACGTTCCTACGTGGAAATACCGATGCACAAACAACACTAAATATTATCGACGTGTACGGCTTAACATTGCTTGCATAAACACGTTCCATTATTGGTTCAACCGTTTTAAATATGGAAAATTTAAGTTGAAGAACGAGCTCGCGGTCGGCCGGTAACCGTTGTCGACAATGACGAATTGAAGGCGATAGTGGAAGCAAATCCTACTCAATATACGGCTGAGCTGGCTGCAGGCCTTGGAGTTAGTGTCAGAACAACATTGAAGACCTTGCTCCAAATCGGAAAGACAAAAAGCTAGATAAGTGGGCGCCACACGAAGTAAGCGACCAACAGCGAGACAGCGAGCTATGTATGCACACAAAAGCGTGCATGCATAGCTGTATTGAGTCAGTATAGAAAATACGGAATTCTCAATCAAATTGTTACCTGCAATAAAAAGTCGATCCTGTACGACAACCGAAAGCGTTCGTCTTCTTACCGAATGGCACAACAGTGATGACAGATGTCTATTGCCAAGAATTGCAAACAATGATGGAGAAGAAAATCAAAATCAAAAATATTTTATATCACACAGTTAGTGCAAATTCGAAATTGGTCGTTTCCTATGGAGAAGAGCCCGCAAGAAACTCCACGGTTAAACGCACAACGCAATTCAACAACCAAGACTGGTCAATCGCTCTTCCCCATTGCTTCTCCACGACAACGCGCGAGCTCACATTTCACGACAAACCATCTCAAAGCTAAAAAGCTAGTTTTAGCTAACAGCCAAGTTACAGTTGGAAGCAATCCGCCACCCACCGTACTTAGTGGACCTTGCCCCTTGTTTGTCTGACTCCGCTGGGCTAGTGATAGACACTTAACGGAATGATTATAGACTTTGTGTTTAATAGTTTTAGTTCTATTTAATAGTTTTAAATACGAAAAATAATAGTTTTAAGCGATTACTATAAGGATTAGATAGTTTCGTGAGTGTATGTACATAGAACTAGAGGTAAACATTAGTACATAGGAGTTATATCTTTAAATGTTATGTTTTTTCTTGATTTAATATTTTTCCTAAATAGATCTTGTGATTTAGAATCGAAATATATATAGTTTTACCCATGAAAATAGCGTAAAAATAGTGAAAATGACCAAAAATATGCAATGGCTCTCGTTACGGTAAATTTTCGCAGCAGCTAAGCAAAGTGCGCCTTCTCCTGATTGGTCAAAAATACTTTGTTCTGATTGGCTGACCAATCACAGCGCTTAGATTTTTAGTTTTGGTATATAATGAGTACATAACGTAAGTAAATAAGAGATAGCTGTTCTTGATTCTGATTGGATAAAAATCTTGTATTCTTATTGGTCAACCAATCATAGAGCCTACATTTTCTTAGCGAAATTTGTATAAATTAGGAACATTTAGTCCGCTTCGACCCATCCCCTTATCGTATCGGCCGCCCAATACGAACCCTCGCGTATCTCTAAGATTCGCCGACCAAGGCATACCCTAGTCACTCCCGATGACGCACTCACCCTGCTCCAAGAGAGCCGTAAGGAAACCAGCACAGTTTACAAAAACAAAAATCGACCGTCTTTCCGTCCTCGCCGCCGAGGCCCGCCGCGACGTCCCCGTAATAGTCCGCCCCGACCCTTGCCAGAGCCAGCCCGCGACGCTGAGCCAGTAGCTTTAAATTCCCTTATTAATAATAATAATGATATGATCCAGCCTGTCCCTAGCTGCCCTCCCCCTGCGACGCCCTAAGCCGAGGTCCGTACCCCACAGGGGGTGCCCTTAGCGTGTAGTCGCCTAGTTTGTAAGTTTTTTAATAAGCCCTGGCTGGAGGCTTTAATTAATTTATTAATTAAGGCAACCACAGGCAAGCCCGGTTAAGCAGCCGACAACCTCAGAGGTAGACCTGCGAGATGCCACTCACAAAAAAAAAAAAACGCTTCGACACATTTCTGTCGAACCGCTCCTTCAGATATCGTATCGAAGGAGCGCTTTCCACTCCCCGCCCTATCAGAGCCGGGGTCCCCCAGGGCGCCGTGCTCTCCCCCCACTCTTCACGCTATACACTAGCGATATCCCCAACAGGCCCCCAGTAGAGTTATCCCTATTTGCCGACGACACGGCCATCTATTACTCGGGAAAAGTCCCGATTGCATTGCTCGTACCCTCCAGACCTCAGCCAACGCACTAGGCGATTGGTTTAGGAAATGGAGGATCGAGGTAAATCCCGACAAAAGTCAAGCAGTCCTGTTTCGCAGGGCTCGCCAAAGACAGCCCACCCTCCCCCGCCCGATCACTATGTTTGGCAAGCCAATCCCTTGGGAAAAGCGAGCCCAAATACTTAGGTGTAATCCTAGACCAGTTCCTAAATTTCAATGAGCACATAAAGTCGGTTCGCTCGCGAGCCGCTTTCGCTCTCGGTAGGCTTCACAACATACTGAATGCACGCAGTAAGCTCTCCCTTAGATGTAAAATCCGAATTTTCACGACGTGCATTTCCCATCATGATATACGCCTGTCCGGTGTTTGCTCAAGCCAGTCCCAAGCAGATCCATAGGATGCAAGTCATTCAGAACCGTTTTCTCCGAAAGGCCACGGGCGCGCCCTGGTTCTTGAGGAATGAGGATCTCCACGTAGACCTCAAAATCCCGACTATAAAGCAAGTGTTGAAACGCATGTCAGTGCGTTACTTCACCTCTGCTGATACCCACACAAACCCCCTGATCGTATCGGCCGCCCGATACAGACCCTACAAAATTTCTCGGGTTCGTCGCCCGCGTAACGTCCTAGACGAGCCCGACGACCCCACCACCATCCGACAAGAGAGCAGTAGGGAAACTAGCACTCTTAGAAAACACACGCACAAAACGCGTTCCGTATTCCGGCCTCGCCGACGAGGCCCATCGCGACGTCCACGTACTTGTAACGGAAATCCTCCCCGACCTTTACCAAACGAGCCAGCCCGCGATGCTGAGCCAGTAGCAATAAATACTCCCTTAAATAATAATATGACCAAGTTTGGGTGGCAGATGAATAATTTTACATTGTCTCTGCTATACCAAAAACTCAGAAATCTATAATTAAATTGGAAATAGACATTATTTTCAAAGAAAAGGGTTGTTATATGAAACTAGCTTTTGTCCGCGACTTCGTTCGCGTGGGAGATTTTCCCGTGTAAATGAGAATTCCGGGATAAAAAGTAGCCTATGTGTTATTTCAGGATATCAACTATCTACTTACCAAATTTCATTGAGATCAGTCCAGGAGTTTTTGCGTGAAAGAGCAATAAACATACATCCTCAGAAACTTTCTCATTTATAATATTAATAGGATGGGGTTGTTATATCAAAAAGATCTCTTAACAGTTTTGTCAGTAATCATACTTGAGCTAAGATGCAAGCACTGCACATTGCACACATTCCGGACGAGTTTCAACAAATTGTGCCAACATACCTCGAGGGCAGTCAGACGGCAACCCTATGTTGTGATTGTAGTAATGATAATTAACTAAAGTGATTTGAATTTACTACGGGTGAATTTGGATACAAAAGATGAACAATTTTGCTCAATAAGGCCGTGCGCGCACTGCCTTGCGGTGGCCGCAATTGCGGTAGTTCTACCGCACGGTGGGCTGAAAAACGGCTTTCATAGACTTAGGCATTTTATTTTGCAAGTGCCAGTTTTTGTGCCGGATATCACTTCTATTTGTTATAACAATATATAAAAATGACACCAGAATTGATTCTGCACAAAAACGAAGGAATTATAATTTTTTTACTAAAATTTTGTATGGAGCTAGTATGAAAAATCGAAATATTTCTGAAACGGCAGCGATAACCGTAATATCCTTATAGGAGGTTTTAGTACTAATTATTTATGATTTTTTGACATACGTTACATAATGGTTGTAGATGCCTTTTTTTTTTTTAAATCGTCAAAATATTTTTATTTAATTTTACATATTAAACGTTCCTTTTAGTGTTTAAGTTGAAGAATTCAGAGCTTTAACAACTCTTAACATAAAATAGCATCACCCCTATAGACCTGAAGGACTAGACAGAGGTGTGTAGTATCTTGTTGATCTTGTAAGATTTCCAACAATACCAAATAGTTGAATATCAGTGTCAAAGTGCCCATGCTGTCGCTTCTTTTAGAAAGATAGGGGAATGAAATTGTTAATTGATCATACCCTAAAAGTATGATTACAACATAACCGGACACATAATAATATCGACACAAAAGGAATTTTAAAACCTTGCATACGTTCAAAATACAAAATAACATATTGTGTAGTCATCTAATGAGTCTGATGACAAGTAATTAAGTAATTAGAATGATGGTTGTAGTCTTCTGATTCTAATGAGCCTATTAAGTGATTAAATGATTTGAAATATCTCGCAACAATACCAACTAAGAACTGCATTCACCTTTTTATAATTAGTGAGCTAATGTGATTTGCTAATGTTGACTAGTTCTACTATGAGTTCTACGAAATGTTTTTGACGATTATAAATTTTTATTATCATATCTTTTATAACTTTAATGAGGGTAGTTAACTAATTATTGACTTTATACAATAAAAGGGCTATAATTTTGTTCCATAATTTAGATTGTTCACAACCGTGTAACTGCTAACACTAAAACTATTTGCTTTGCGACTACAAAATCTTAGAATGGAAAGTTTAATCACCAACTTAGATTTGTTTGTTCTTCTAAAAAGTGAGTGTCCTTCATTTAATCATGAAGTATTGTTTAGTGCAATTGTGTCCCGCATAGGCGATTGCCTTTCTGCCGAAGATCAAGTAACTCTCAAAGAATTTTGCCGGAGATTCACGCGAGCTGCTTTAAACAGGTGGCAGAAATCTAAACGATTCTTTGATAAGTTTAGAAATACGTACGGAGAGTGGTTGCAAGCAAATATTGATTGGCCGAGTTGCGTGCAAACTTTAATAAATCAAGAACCAACTGTTGATGAGATACCAAGAGCACGCTCAGTCTCTCCAGAACCTTCGACATCATCGACTGTTGGAACAATGACAAAAAGGTCCCGAAAACCATTCAAAGATCTGGGAAGCAAACAGAAAAAGAGAAGATCTAGTGAGCACATAGGCGAGGATTCCTGTGAATTGGCATATGCAGCTGCAGCACGTTTAAAAGAAGAAAGTTATGAAGATATCGCATCTGTAATCAATTATATGATCAAAAATCCAGAAGCTGCCGTTAAAATCAAGGAAAGCATTAAGAAAACAGTAATATTTACACCAGAGAAAGCACTTGGATTGCTTCTTTCACTTAAGCTTTCAAAGTGGCAATATATTACGTTGCGAGAGACTGCCATTCGGGAAGGTGCTAAGGATATTTACCCATCCTACTATAAACTGCAACAAACTAAGCTTGCATGCTACCCTCCTAATCAATCAGTATCAGTTACGGATTCATCAGCTAGAATTACACTTCAAGCTTTACTTGACATCACGGTGAAGCGGATTCTTCAAAGTCTTTCTGATAATGTGATAAATAAGCAGTTAAAGCTGATATCGAAGTGGGGATTTGATGGTGCTTCCAATCAAAGCCGATACAAGCAGAAAATGGACGGCGAGCATGATGATTCAAGCATTTTCATGACCTCCTTGGTGCCACTGAAACTGACAGATGGAGATAATACTATATGGACAAACCCGAAACCATGCTCAACTTTTTATTGTCGTCCGGTTCAGTTCACTTTTGTAAAAGAAAGCCATGCAGTTGTCATTGATAACAAAAGAAAAATGGATGAGGAAATTGAGGCCCTTAACCCCACAGAGTGCATTAATAGTAACAGGGTGACTCATAAACTAATGATGACAATGATCGACGCAAAAGTCTGCACGTACCTTTCTGAAGCTAGATCAAATGCATCATGCTACCTGTGCTTAGCAAAACCAACAGAAATGAACCACTTAGATGCTGTAACATCAAAAACTGTGTGTTCTGACATATATGAATTTGGCCTATCATCCCTACATGCCCGTATAAATTGCATGGAATGTCTGTTACACATTGCGTACAGACTTGACTTCAAACAGTGGGCAGCAAGAAGTAATGAGCATAAAGATATGTTACAAAACAGAAAAAAAAACATTCAAAATAAATTTAAAGAGGAGCTCAATCTGTTAATTGATATAGTAAAACAAGGCTCGGGAACTACCAATGACGGGAATACCGCAAGGAAGTTTTTCGAGTTTCCCAATAAAACTGCAGCTATTACTGGGTTGGATCAAAACCTGATAAAAAGATTTGCTGTTATTTTGCAAGCAATAACATCTGGTGAGAAGATCGATGTCATCAAATTTAAAGATTTTGCTCGCAAAACAGCAGAAAAGTACGTGGAATTATACGACTGGTACTACATGTCATCAACCGTACATAAACTATTAATACACGGAGCTGACATAATCGAAAAAAATGATATTGTCCCGATTGGGACTCTCTCGGAAGAAGCCTCAGAGTCTCGAAACAAAGATTTTAGGAGGTTCCGGGAACATCATTCGCGGAAAAGAAGCAGGCAAGATTCTAATCAAGATATCCTAAATATGCTTGTTGTTTCTTCGGATCCTTTTCTAAGTGCACAAAGGCCGAAGTTAGATGCCAAAAGGAAGACAACCTTTTTTGCTGAAACTCTCGACCTAATACAGTTTCCGGAAACTGAGTTCGAGTTTGTAGGTATATCCGATCTGGATTCTGACTCGGAATTGGAGTCCGACAACGAAAGTTGTAAAGAAAATTTGTAAAATTTAATTATTTTTCTTTATGTTCTTTTGTTATTTATGTTAGTTTATTGTACCAATATGTTTAGTTAATAATTTCATAAATTATAGTTTCAAATATGTATTTTGTATAATTGAATTTATTAGATATTATTTTTGTTACTTCTGTTTTATTTAAATTACCTATCAATAAAAAGTTTATATACAGTCTTTTTTTTTCACATATTCTTAATATTTGGGGAAAAAGCATGCTTCCTAACGATGTTCTTAACTTTGACACAGTTCATGGATCGTTTTGAACAGTTTCATATGTTAAAATAAATAATGTTAGTACTATAATCCCCTATAAGGATATTATTATTATTATGTGTCCGGTTATGTTGTAATCATACTTTTAGGGTATGATCAATTAACAATTTCATTCCCCTATCTTTCAAAAAGAAGCGACAGCATGGGCACTTTGACACTGATATTCAACTATTTGGTATTGTTGGAAATCTTACAAGATCAACAAGACACTACACACCTCTGTCTAGTCCTTCAGGTCTATAGGGGTGATGCTATTTTATGATAAGAGTTGTTAAAGCTCTGAATTCTTCAACTTAAACACTAAAAGGAACGTTTAAATATGTAAAAATAAATAAAAATATTTTGACGATTTTTTAAAAAAAAAGGCATCTACAACCATTATGTAACGTATGTCAAAAAATCATAAATAATTAGTACTATAACCCCCTATAAGGATATTACGGTTATCGCTGCCGTTTTAGAGATATTTCGATTTTTCATACTAGCTCCATACAAAATTTTCGTAAAAAAATTATAATTCCTTCGTTTCTGTGCAGAATCAATTCTGGTGTCATTTTTGTATATTGTTATAACTAATAGAAGTGATATCCGGCAAAAAAACTCGCACTTGCAAAATAAAATGCCTAAGTCTATGAAAGCCGATTTTCAGCCCACCGTGTACCGCACCGGTAGAATGACCGCAATCTCAGGTGCGCGCACTGCGGCGAGAAAAACGCACCTTTTGTCTGACAATGTTGCCATACATACAGATTTCTTCGTATTTATAAGTATATATTTTCGATGTGTGATTCAGATTAGCACTTGATACAGATTTTTATATAAATTTCACACTGTATTGATAAAATTAACTGGTACAACTAAAGACAGAACTTGGCAAAATAAATTACCTAGATACCGCATTTATTATTGATAAAATTAACTGGTACGGTCGGCCAAGAAAGTGGTGTACCAGTTTTGATTTAGTTTCCCGGTCATCGAAAATTACAACAAGGTTCGTTATAAAAAGATATTACTGAAAGAGACAACATTATCATGACGTAAACCTATGTATTTAGTATTCATACGTCATATGTCACATATAAGTACATGACATTTTAACCTTTAGTATAAATGAAAAGGACATTAGTTTCTACAAAGCAATTGAAATGTTTCCAAACAAAAGTAATAAAAACTATTTAGACAACCGAATTCCATTTGAAAAAGAAAACTGACAATTGACATTTTGTCAAATATATGCAAAAAATCGCTATATTTTCCGTGTTATTTTTCAATCAACTGCATATAAAATCATCTCAATGCCTGCCAACTTGACCATTGCCGAAAGAGCACAAATAATTGCCCAATTTAATGAGGGAAGCAGTATCAGTGCGATATCCCGGAATTTGAATATATCGAGGCGTTCTGTCCGCTTTTGGATTCGTCGTGAAGGAGAGGAGGGAAGTTTGTTGGATCACAGAAGAAGTGGTCGCCGGCCTGCACTCTCCAATAACGATAGAGAATTCATGAGACGGGAATATGAAATCAATGGTTTTAAGCCCACAAAACATTTTGCGGAGATGTTCGATGTGAGTGCCCAAACATTACGCCAAGAAAATATATTTGACGGATGCTCACAGACTTGCTCGTCTGAACTTCGCCAGAGAGCACTTAGAGTTTGATTGGTCTAATACAGTGTTTTGTGATGAAAAAACGTTTAAATCCAGTCAGCATGGACGTCTTCACCTTTGGCGATATAATTCAACACGGTATAAAGATGATCATGTAATCCCAAATAGAGAATCAGGTCGAATTTCCGTAAATATTTGGGGCTGGATGAGTACGGATGGTGTAGGAGAATTGTGTTCTCTACCTCCTCGAGCGACGGCTGTAAATTATATCGACGTGCTTCAGAATGCAATGCTACCGACAGTCCGTAATGTTTACCCGGAGAACGAAGTGCCACAATTTGATTTTGTTCAAGATAATTGTTCAATTCATAATGCGAGGATCGTAAGAGCCTGGTTTCGTTCACACACTGACGTAAGGGTAATTCAGTGGCCCTCAAGATCGCCGGACCTCAACCCGATAGAAAATCTTTGGGGCCTTATGGTCCAACGATGGTCGCATCAAAATGAAAGAACCAAACAAGCTCTTATTAGTCACTGTAATTATATCTGGGAGGAAATGCGGGGAACCGATATTTGCTCACGGCTTGATGGTTCAATGAGGTCTCGTCTTTTAGAGGTTATAGAGGCCAACGGCGGTTACACCCGTTTCTAATTTTTAAAAATTTTCAATATCTTCTAAATATTACTATATATGCTATGTTTTTGTTTGTTATAAGTATTTTAAAATTGATTGTAGAAATTTAATAAAAGGATAAATCTATTTTTAGCTTGTTTTTTATTGATATTGTAATTACAAGTTAACAGAAATTGTAGGTTTGTGGACTCGCCTTGTGCCTTTACAATTTTATGTAACTTGTTGATTACAATTCTGAATTTGTAGATACAATTTTGTCATCAAAATCTACAGCCCCCCGCCGTTGATTTTACGACGTCATTGGTTCCATCAAGTTCAAACTAAGAACAGCTGTCACGTTACAAACAGTAATAGTCGTTATCAATAATCAGATAAAGACAGCAATAGAAGTTGTCAGATCGATCTGCAAGCGAAACTAATCTTTATCACCTATGAATCTGCAAGCGATATTCAACCTTAGGGTGGTACACCACTTTCTTGGCCGACTGTACAACTAAAGACAGAACTTGGCAAAATAAATTACCTAGATACCGCATTTATTACGTTACACACACCATTGTATGATGCTATTATTATAGTTATTTTTTATTTTTTTTATAAACAACGTTAATTTAAACATTCTAATTATGTATTTGTATTATATAGAAAATTCCATATATTTTGTGATGATGCTGCCAAAAAATCGATTTCAAGCTCTTACATTGCAAGTACTACGTCAATAGACACCAGCCTATGTTAAAATAATGTACTACGGAAATTAATTAAAATAATAAATTTAAATAATTAGAATATTTAAATTAACGTTGTTTATAAAAATATAAAAAATAACCATAAAGAATAGATTCTTCAACGGTCAATATGTCGTTTGTATAGATGTCATGTATGGGTTTAATATGTTTAAAATGTTTAAAGAATAATGTTCAATCATTCTGTTCTGTTCAACGGTGTGTGTAACGTAATAAATGCGGTATCTAGGTAATTTATTTTGCCAAGTTCTGTTTTAGTTGTAACAGTTATCTGCATATATATTTTACTATTTTTTTTTCTCTGTTTTTATGAGTAGTAAGTACACTAATTTTGCCCTCCCCACTTTAATTAAAGTTTTTAAAGTCCTTCCAAAGGTTGTCTATCAATACAGTGTGAAATTTAGATAAAAACCTGTATCGAGTGCTAATCTGTATCACACATCAAAAACTTTTTTGCAAAAAAAATAAAACCGACTTCCATATCAAAACACTACAAAGCCAAAAATAATTTTAATTTCGGTAGTCGGTGTTATTGGTTTTGTATTTTCTTTTTTTTTCACACCGCCTTCCGAAATTAAAATTATTTTTGGCTTTGTAGTGTTTTGATATGGAAGTCGGTTTCATTTTTTTTGCAAAAAAGTTTTTATTTTCGCGCTTTTTAGTGGGTCAATTTGAATTAATCTAGTTATAAAAGTCAAAATGTCAACTACAAAAAACTAAAAACGCGCGAACAAAAAACACAATACAGAGTAAACGAAAAGATCATCAATGTAAATATATTTTTTTTACTTTTGTTGATTTTTCAGAAACGGCTTGTCCGATTTCGATAAAATTTTCATGGGACCATTTGGGAAGTATACCCTTTCCAACAAAAAAATAATTTTTCAAATCGGTTGGCAAGCGACGGAGCTATGCCCGAACATAAAAAAAAAAAAAAACAAACAAACATCCGAATTGAGAACCTCCTCCTTTTTCAGAAGTCGGTTAAAAATATATATAAATACAAAGAAATCTGTATGTATGGCAACATTATCAGACAAAACGTGCGTTTGTTTCACCGCAGTGTCTTTTCGCATTATAGTATGTATGAACTTGTAATAAAATCTCTTTGGCTATACTAGTTGTATCTGGCTGGTTTTGGTATCATTGAAAGTTTAAATTTTAAAGAACATAATTCCAAATTCAAATTAGGAAAATGTGTGATTTTCATTTGTTTTTCGTACTGTCAAGATGAGTGAATCTAATGAAGAAATTCGATACATTTTAAAATTTTACTACAAAAAAGGTAAAAATACAACGCAAGCCGCGAAAAAATTTGCGATGTTTATGGACCTAGTGCAATGTCTGTGAGAGTAGCACAAATTTCGTTTAAGCGTTTTCAATCCGGAAATTTTGATGTCAAAGATGCACGTCGCTCTGTTCGCCCTATTACGGATAAAATGGATGCCATTTTTGAAAAAGTGGAGCAAGATCAGCATATCAGTTTATATTAGTAGTATATTAGTTACGACGTAGCTGAAGAACTGGGAATTGACCACAAAACAGTTTTGGCGCATTTGAAAAAAACTGGGTACACAAAAAAGCTCGATATTTGGGTACCTCACGAGCTCACTGAAAGAAACCTAATGAACCGTGTACTCATTTGTGATTCTTTATTACGACGTAATGAAACCGAACCATTTTTGAAGAGGCTGATAACTGGGGATGAAAAGTGGATCATGTACGACAAGAACGTGCGAAAAAGGTCGTGGTCAAAGGCCGGTCAGGCTTCACAGACTGTGGCTAAACCCGGGTTAACTCGCAACAAGGTGATGCTGTGTGTGTGGTGGGATGGTAAGGGCATGATTCATTATGAGCTGTTACCACCAGGCAGGACCATCGATTCTGAACTCTATTGTGAACAACTGATGAGATTAAAGCAAGAAGTTGAGAGAAAGCGGCCGGAATTAATCAACAGAAGGGGTGTGGTTTTTCATCATGATAACGCTAGACCTCATACATCTTTAGCCACTCAGCAAAAATTAAGAGTTTGGCTGGGAGGTGTTAATGCATCCGCCGTATAGTCCTGACCTTGCACCTTCAGATTTTCGGACAGGCAGACTTAATACCGTAGTCATTCTCTACCAGTCAACCCATGAGTGGTGAAGAGATAGTGTGGGAGGTGCAATTATAGATGGGCAATCCACCGGGTTTAAGCCCGGTGCTTTGATAAAAATCCGATAAACACCCGCAAGCACCCATAAACACCCAGAAATTTGGGTGTCTATTTGATTTGATGAAATTAAATTAGTGATGTTAAAAACTATGTTTTAAAAGTGATTGTCATTCATTTCATTTCTTTGTAGGCAATATTAGTTACATCAGGATTCAGGGGGGGTAAAATGAAATGGTACGAGGTAAAAACGAAATTTCAAAAATCACATTTTCTATTATTTCAATTTTTGAATAGCTTATTTTATGTTGTAGTGTGTAATTAGCGTTGAAGACTCGAGCGTAAGCGTTGTCATATTCTTCATTTGTAAGTTGATTTACATGATACCCCTTAGCTTCCTGTAAATACTTTAAGATTTGTTCATAGCATTTGGTGCGCACACATGGCTTAATATACTTAAATTGCTCCGCCACTAATTTTCCGAAGAGCTCATTTCTTTTGTCATCTCCCTCTCCATATAAAGCACATTCTGAAAAATTAGACTTCTTAACTGCGTTATCTTTAATTCTTTCCTTCTTTTTATACCTATGGAGACAGAAAGAATAAATGGAGAACTTGGTCTATGTAGCTTTGTTGATGACGGTAAATCATCTAAACATTGTGTCTCACTATCTAACATGTTTGGCGACCGGTTCCGATAACAAAGTCTGTTCTTTTTCTCTCCTACGTTTACATAATAATTAGGACCATGGGGTCTGAGTGCGCATCGACTCTTTCGTGACATCGGCAAACGATTAGTCGACTCCACAGGTGACCAGAGGGCTGGCTGGCCTTTTCTTTGGACTGAGAATCAGCATTGCCATTCAACGTGGCAATGCGGCCAGTGTTCTGGGCACTTTTCCCATTGATAGCAACGTTGACGAATTTTTCGATGCCCTATCTTTTTATTTTCGCCTGTTTATACTTTATTTGACTAAATATATACCATTCTGTCGACTTGTACTTTATCAGAATAAAGTAACATCATAAAAATGAAATTAGATGGGCTATAATACAAGTATGTATCTAATTATACTATATAAAGCTAAATTACCACTCACTGACTCACTGACAGAATTGTTCTCCCAGATGGTGGATGAAGAGGTGGGTATATTTTGACAGATTCGTAAACAAGTAACTCTCAAACCTACGGGAAAAGTGCCAAACCCCCCCTTTTCCCCCCCCTTCTCCCCCCCCCCCTATCGTATCTCGGAAACTACGAGACCCGTATTTTTTCTTTTTACGGATTCGTATAGAGGAGGCTCGGTAAAGTAAAAACCATTTTTCAAAGTCCCCCCTCCCCGCCCCCCTTCTCCCCCCCTTTAGGCGGATCTCGGAATCTAAGAGACTTGGAACATTTTTTTTTTCAGATTCATTTAGAGGGGCAATGCTTAAGTCGAAATACTTGTGCAACCCCCCCCCCATCACCCCCCCCCCCCTCTTTTTTTTTTTATTTTTTTTCACAAGCTCGCGAGGTGCTTGCACCTCGCGCAACACGCAAATACTAAACCCCTCCATCAACCCCCGCCTTTTTTTTTTTTTTTTCACAAGCACGCGAGGTGCTTGCACCTCGCGCAACACGCAAATACTAGTTATACTATATAAAGCTAGATTACCACTCACTCACTGACATAATTGTTCTCCCAGATGGTGGATGGGGAGGTGGGTATATTTTGACAGATTCGTAAACAAGTAACTCTCAAACCTACGGGAAAAGTGCCAAACCTCCCCTTTTCACCCCCCTTCTCCCCCCTCTCTATCGTATCTCGGAAACTACGAGACCCGTATTTTTTGTTTTTTACGGATTCGTATAGAGGAGGCTCGGTAAAGTAAAAACCATTTTTCAAAGTCCCCACCCCGCCCCCCTTCTCCCCCCCTTTAGGCGGATCTCGGAATCTAAGAGACTTGGAACATTTTTTTTTTCAGATTCATTTAGAGGGGCAATGCTTTAGTCGAAATACTTGTGCAACCCCCCCCCCCCCCATCACCCCCCCCCTCTTTTTTTTTTTTTTTTTTCACAAGCTCGCGAGGTGCTTGCACCTCGCGCAACACGCAAATACAAATTTCTTTTTTCACAAGCACGCGAGGTGCTTGCACCTCGCGCAACACGCAAATACTAGTTATTATACTATATAAAGCTAAATTACCACTCACTGACTGACTGACTCACTCATTGACATAATGTTCTCCCAGATGGTGGATGGGGAGGTGGGTATATTTTGACAGATTCGTAAACAAGTAACTCTCAAACCTACGGGAAAAGTGCCAAACCTCCCCTTTTCCCCCCCCTTCTCCCCCCCCTCTATCGTATCTCGGAAACTACGAGAACCGTATTTTTTGTTTTTTACGGATTCGTATAGAGGAGGCTCGGTAAAGTAAAAACCATTTTTCAAAGTCCCCCCCCCCGCCCCCCTTCTCCCCCCCTTTAGGCGGATCTCGGAATCTAAGAAACTTGGAACATTTTTTTTTTCAGATTCATTTAGAGGGGCAATGCTTTAGTCGAAATACTTGTGCAACCCCCCCCCCCATCACCCCCCCCCTCTCTTTTTTTTTTTTTTTTTTTTTTTTCACAAGCTCGCGAGGTGCTTGCACCTCGCGCAACACGCAAATACTTGATTTAGAGGGGCAATGCTTTAGTTTTTTTCACAAGCACGCGAGGTGCTTGCACCTCGCGCAACACGCAAATACTAAACCCCTCCATCTCCCCCCATCACCCCCCCCACTTTTTTTTTTCACAAGCACGCGAGGTGCTTGCACCTCGCGCAACACGCAAATACTAGTTATACTATATAAAGCTAGATTACCACTGACTGACTCACTCACTCATTGACATAATTGTTCTCCCAGATGGTGGATGGGGAGGTGGGTATATTTTGACAGATTCGTAAACAAGTAACTCTCAAACCTACGGGAAAAGTGCCAAACCTCCCCTTTTCCCCCCCCTTCTGCGCCCCCCCTATCGTATCTCGGAAACTACGAGACCCGTATTTTTTTCTTTTTACGGATTCGTATAGAGGAGGCTCGGTAAAGTAAAAACCATTTTTCAAAGTCCCCCCCCCCGCCCCCCTTTTCCCCCCCTTTAGGCGGATCTCGGAAATTAAGAGACTTGGAAAATTTTTTTTTTCAGATTCGTTTAGAGGGGCAATGCTTTAGTCGAAATACTTCTGCAACCCCCCCCCCCTATCACCCCCCCACTTTTTTCTTTTTTTTTTTCACAAGCACGCGAGGTGCTTGCACCTCGCGCAACACGCAAATACTAAACCCCCCCCATCACCCCCCCCCCTCCTTTTTTTTTTTTTTGTTTCACAAGCACGCGAGGTGCTTGCACCTCGCGCAACACGCAAATACTAAACCCCCCCATCACCCCCCCCCCCCTTTTTTTTTTTTTTTCACAAGCACGCGAGGTGCTTGCTCCTCGCGCAACACGCAAATACTTGATTTAGAAGGGCAATGCTTTAGTTTTTTTCACCAGCACGCGAGGTGCTTGCACCTCGCGCAACACGCAAATACTTGATTTAGAGGGGCAATGCTTTAGTTTTCTTCACAAGCACGCGAGGTGCTTGCACCTCGCGCAACACGCAAATACTAGTTATACTATATAAAGCTAGATTACCACTCACTCACTGACATAATTGTTCTCCCAGATGGTGGATGGGGAGGTGGGTATATTTTGACAGATTCGTAAACAAGTAACTCTCAAACCTACGGGAAAAGTGCCAAACCTCCCCTTTTCACCCCCCTTCTCCCCCCTCTCTATCGTATCTCGGAAACTACGAGACCCGTATTTTTTGTTTTTTACGGATTCGTATAGAGGAGGCTCGGTAAAGTAAAAACCATTTTTCAAAGTCCCCACCCCGCCCCCCTTCTCCCCCCCTTTAGGCGGATCTCGGAATCTAAGAGACTTGGAACATTTTTTTTTTCAGATTCATTTAGAGGGGCAATGCTTTAGTCGAAATACTTGTGCAACCCCCCCCCCCCCCCCATCACCCCCCCCCTCTTTTTTTTTTTTTTTTTTCACAAGCTCGCGAGGTGCTTGCACCTCGCGCAACACGCAAATACAAATTTCTTTTTTCACAAGCACGCGAGGTGCTTGCACCTCGCGCAACACGCAAATACTAGTTATTATACTATATAAAGCTAAATTACCACTGACTGACTGACTGACTCACTGACATAATTGTTCTCCCAGATGGTGGATGGGGAGGTGGGTATATTTTGACAGATTCGTAAACAAGTAACTCTCAAACCTACGGGAAAAGTGCCAAACCTCCCCTTTTCCCCCCCCTTCTCACCCCCCCCTATCGTATCTCGGAAACTACGAGACCCGTATTTTTTTCTTTTTACGGATTCGTATAGAGGAGGCTCGGTAAAAAAAAACCATTTTTCAAAGTCCCCCCCCGCCCCTTTTCTCCCCCCCTTTAGGCGGATCTCGGAATCTAAGAGACTTGGAACATTTTTTTTTTTCAGATTCATTTAGAGGGGCAATGCTTTAGTCGAAATAATTGTGCAACCCCCCCCCCATTTCCCCCCGCTTTTTTTTTTTTCACAAGCACGCGAGGTGCTTGCACCTCGCGCAACACGCAAATACTTGATTTAGAGGGGCAATGCTTTAGTTTTTTTCACAAGCACGCGAGGTGCTTGCACCTCGCGCAACACGCAAATACTAGTTATACTATATAAAGCTAAATTACCACTGACTGACTGACTGACTCACTCACTCATTGACATAATTGTTCTCCCAGATGGTGGATGGGGAGGTGGGTATATTTTGACAGATTCGTAAATAAGTAACTCTCAAACCTACGGGAAAAGTGCCAAACCTCCCCTTTTCCCCCCCCTTCTCCCCCCCCCCCCTATCGTATCTCGGAAACTACGAGACCCGTATTTTTTTCTTTTTACGGATTCGTATAGAGGAGGCCCGGTTAAGTAAAAATCATTTTTCAAAGTCCCCCCCCGCCCCCTTCTCCCCCCCTTTAGGCGAATCTCGGAATCTAAGAGACTTGGATCATTTTTTTTTCAGATTCATTTAGAGGGGCAATGCTTTAGTCAAAATACTTCTGCAACCCCCCTCCCACCAATATTCCCCCACTTTTTTTTTTTTTTTTCACATGCACGCGAGGTGCTTGCACCTCGCGCAACACGCAAATACTAGACCCCCCCATCACCCCCCCATTTTTTTTTCTTTCACAAGCACGCGAGGTGCTTGCACCTCGCGCAACACGCATATACTAGTTATATTATATAAAGCTAAATTACCACTCACTCACTGACTCACTGACATAATTGTTCTCCCAGATGGTGGATGGGGAGGTGGGTATATTTTGACAGATTCGTAAACAAGTAACTCTCAAACCTACGGGAAAAGTCCCCCCCCCCCCCCGCCCCCTTCTCCCCCCCTTTAGGCGGATCTCGGAATCTAAGAGACTTGGAACATTTTTTTTTTCAGATTCATTTAGAGGGGCAATGCTTTAGTCGAAATACTTTGCAACCCCCCCCCCCAACACCCCCCCCCTCTTTTTTTTTTTTTTTTTTTCACAAGCTCGCGAGATGCTTGCACCTCGCGCAACACGCAAATACTAAACCCCCCCATCACCCCCCCTTTTTTTTTTTTTTTTTTCACAAGCACGCGAGGTGCTTGCACCTCGCGCAACACGCAAATACTAAACCCCCCCATCTCCCCCCCCCCTTTTTTTTTTCACAAGCACGCGAGGTGCTTGCACCTCGCGCAACACGCAAATACTAAACCCCCCATCTCCCCCCCCCCCTTTTTTTTTTCACAAGCACGCGAGGTGCTTGCACCTCGCGCAACACGCAAATACTAAACCCCCCCCATCACCCACCCTTTTTTTTTTTTTTCACTAGCACGCGAGGTGCTTGCACCTCGCGCAACACGCAAATACTAGTTTATCTATAATACTCACGTAGTTTCGTTTGAATCATCTGCTTGAATGCAACATCTTTATCATTACTTTGGTTGCCTTCCATTCTGCTTAGCAACTTTACGATTAGCACGTTGATCGTATTCTATTAATTCGTTCATTCTGCTAGATTTTTTTTTTAATATATTGATAATAGGCTCGCGTTTGACCACCATCTCACCTGATGGTAAGTGATGATGTGGTCGAAGATGGAGCACGCTTACATAGAAAGTAACCTATTCACTCTTGACTGAAAGACCCCTAGGTTATAACTACCGGGAAACACAGACTCCAGCAGGGAATTCCACTCCTTAGCCGTACGCACAATGAAGGTATTCCCAAAACGTTTAGTGCGTATGGTAGGTGGGATGTCCACCATGTAACGATGGCGCATCGCCGTTTGTCTTGTAGTCCGATGATGGAACGGGCTTGACGGAATTAGATTGTGTAATTCCAACGCACACTTCCCGAAATGTGACCGATAGACTAGCAACTCGTCGTCGATGTTCAAGGCTCTGGAGCTTTGATTCGACCAGTGTATCGTTGCCAATGAGTCTTTTGGCCCATTTCTCAATAGACTCACACTCAAGCGCGTCCAGTTGGTACTTGGCAGATCCATCCCAAAGATGAGAGCAGTACTCCATACAGGACCAAACCTGGGCTTGATAGAGATTGAGCAGCTGTTCGGGTGTGAAGTACCGTCTCACCTTTGCTAGGATTCCCAACTTTTTTAATGCTAGTTGAGCCTTAGCCTCAATAAATGGGCCAAAATTGAGGGTAGAAGTTAGCGTTACCCCCAGAAGCTATATACGATCGGTTATCGGCACGATTACATCACAGAAAGTGGGAGCCGGTTCGAATTGGCTCCTTTTTGAGGAGAAGAGACAAGCCTGGGTATTAGCTGTATTAAACTTGACCAAGTTGGCATCACCCCATTCGGAGACAGCCTTCAAGGACAAGTTCAAGCGCTTAACCATGTCCTCATGGAGAGACTGGATCTGACCCACCAGCACGCACGCTGGACACATATCTCTCAGCAACTGTGCTGAGAGAACCGACCCCTGAGGGACCCCGACATTAATAGCCAATTGGCAATTGGCAATTTAGCAGTCATCAATGACCACTCGTAAGGACCGATCTCTCGGGAAGTCTTTAATCAAAACGCAAAGTTGAGTGGGTAAACCGAAAGAAGGTAGCTTAGCAATAAGGCTATCGTGCCAGACCCTGTCAAAGGCCTTAGAGATGTCAAGGGATACAGCAAGTGCTTCCTCGTGCTTCTCGATGGCCTCACTCCAGATATGAATATCATACGCTAGAAGATCCCCAGTAGACCGGTTTTTTTGGAAGCCGTATTGTCGGTCACTGAGGATGTCGTTGGCTTCTAGGTATGCCAGGAGCTTACTATTGAGTACACGCTCCATACTCTTACAGAGTATGGATGTGACTGAAATAGGCCTGTATTTGGCCGGGTCAGCACGACTGCCCTTTTTGGGCACAGGCTGCACGTTAGCCAGCTTCCATGCTTTCGGCACCTTTCTAGTCTTAAGCGAAAGGCGAAATAGGAGTGTCAAGGTTGGAGACAGTAGATAAATTAACATATTTACTGAAAGCATATTTAACTTGGAGGGAGATCAGTTTGGTATCCACAAAATATGCATTACGTTTAAAGATATACTGGCTAAAATACGTTTCGCATTGCCTCATACTGCAATGTTAACGAAGAAGGCAAATTCTGACATAAGTCGCTGATAGGCGCAAAATGTCCATTAGACCAATTCATTTGGCAGCGTATATGCTGGATCCTTCAGTTCAGGGTGTTAAACTTACTCAAGATGAAGAACTTCAGGCTATGAGGTTCATACACGATTTAGGCCAGCAACTAAGTTTACATAATGTAATGGCCGAACTGCCATGTTACAAAGCTAAAGAAAACTTTTGGGCCAGACAATTTGTATGGAATTCAGTGCGTAGCATTGAGCCCATTGTGTGGTGGAATGGAATCTGTAGTTCAACTGAGCTAAGCAAAGTAGCGGTACGCATCCTGTCAGCTTCGTGTACATCAGCAGCAACCGAGCATTCCTTCAGTATTCAAGAATATATACATAATAACAAAAGAAATCGACTTTCAACGGAAAGAGCCGCAAAAATTTCATATATTTGTTACAACTGGAAACTTAAACATAAACTTAGTAATGAAAACATTCAGTTAGATGAAGAAAATGAAAACGAAAACATAATAGAGAGTTTTATAGACCAACTTAATGAGAACCATGATGAAAATGAAACCGGAATAGAAAGTTCTATAGACCCGATAATATTGGTCGACTACCACGAACCTACACCTCCAACGTCAGAGGAAGCCAGACAGCCTTTACATTTTGTCGTCTGTAACAATGATAATGGAGAATCCGATAGTTATAGATTGTTAAGTAGGTCATTGGTTTTTGATTAGTACCAGAAAAAAGATTTTTCTTGCATTATTTTATTTCACCTAATTATGTATAATACAATTATTATTATTTATATAAATGATTTGCCGTACCTGATCAAAAATCATGACATAGTGTTATTCGCTGACGATACTTCTCTTTTATTTAAAATTAAACGTCAACAGCAGGTTACTGAAGAAGTAAACAGAGCCCTTGCGACGGTAGTTAGCTGGTTTAATGTTAATAATCTTCTTCTTAATGAGAAAAAAACCAAATGCCTAAAATTTACGTTACCTCATGTTAGACAAGTGAATACTAGTGTATCAATAAAGGGCGAAATATTGAAACCCGAAGATACCACAGTATTCTTGGGCATAACTTTGGATGCGAAGCTTCAGTGGGGCCCCCATATAGATAAATTGTCAAAAAAGTTAAGTTCTGCAGCATATGCCGTTAGAAAAATACGTGGATTAACTGATATCGAAACAGCACGTTTAGTCTACTTTAGTTACTTTCACAGTGTGATGTCATACGGCATTTTACTTCGGGGAAATGCTGCCGACATTCACACAATATTTGTATTACAAAAAAGGGGCATTCGTGCAATTTATAAATTAAGTCCTAAGCACTCCTTAAGAGACAAATTTAAAGAGATTAATATTATGACTGTGCCATCTCAGTATATTTATGAGAATCTCTTGTATGCACACAAAAATATTAATCTGTTTAAAAAATACAGTGATATTCATAGTGTAAATACAAGGAACAAAGACAAATATGTCATTCCTAAAACAAGGTTGAAAAAAATAGGTGGTTCGTTTAGATGCCAATGTATACGTTTTTATAATAAAATTCCTAGCCATATTCAAGAACTAAGTATTAATAAATTCAAATTGTTTATAAAACGTAAGCTATGTCAGAAAGCTTTTTACAGTGTTAAAGATTATATTGAGGACAAGAAGGCTTGGGAATGAGATGCTCCAGTGATATACGTGAGCCCTTTTTATTTTCTAATTTTTGATAGTTGATTTATTTTTTATTGATTAAAATATTTGTTTTGTTAAGTATTATATATATACCTATTTATTTCGTTTTTTTTTTATATAATTATTTCATTATTGTTAATGTGAGGACAATGTAGGTTATTCTTTCTTCGTTGTTTTTACTTTCACTATAATTTATTTAATGATGTCAAGCAGTTTGAGTACTTGTGTGGCCTACCCAAATCTCCTTTGGTTTTTTTTGTCAAATTGTTGAGCTCCTTAAGTTCTAAGTTGAGCTACATGATAACTGACAAATGCTTGCACTGTCTGGACAGGTCCGCTTAAATTTGCGTGGTTATTTCCTCAAAAAAATACTACAGACATGAACCTACATGCTTCTCATATACAAATACAAATTGTCTGGACTTTAAAAGAGATTATGACCTCTGAGTTTGTTTCGGTGTTTCTTCTCAGAGTAGTCAGTTAGGAAATACCGGCCTCATCTAGCTAAACTTAACACGCAAAAAAACATGACGTGTAAAAGTGTTATTTATAACCAATTTACAAAATAAATATTTCATTTCATTTCATTTCATTAAAATAAAAAAAAAAACTAAATGTCATTTATGCATAAAAATCATTTACACCCGAAATTTGGGTGGAAATCGCGTGTTTACCCAAAACACCCGGTTTAAACCCACCTGGGTTTAAACCCGGGTGGGTGGATTGCCCATCTATAGGTGCAATACATAATTATTCCTTTACTTTCATCAGATTCAGAGATTCACACTTTAATATCTGAAACACTGTATATTTTTGCATTTGAGTATGCCTCTAGCTTGACTAAACCAATGTCATTTACCCAACAATGAGTACAGAAAATAAATTACCATAGATTATTTCTAGTTAGTGGTATAAAAGACACATTTCATGACACTTTTCATGCACCACAAATTTTTGATAGTTTTCCCATATGAAAAATTTGGATAAAACATACTTGCTTCAACTCATACCAGGTCAAAATAATTTAGTTGTGATTGATTTACAAACAGAGATTCATATTTATAACTAGTACTCACGCGGGGCTTCGCTCCCGTGGATTCTATCACGGTAAAAACATAACTCTCCTTTTTTGCAGTCGCGTAAAAAGTAGCCTATAACCTTCCTCAAGCTTAAAGCTACTTCCATACCAAATTGCATCCAAATCCACCCAGTACTTTCGAAGATTAGCGCGTTCAAGCAAACAAACAAACAACTTTTCCGCTTTATAATATTAGTATAGATAATAGTAAAACAAGATGTGACAATAACACATAACAACAGACCATTGAAGCTATTGATAAGTTTATCTCCAAATAGAACACTTTAGAAATGGTATTTAAGTTACAGATTAAACAACAATGACAAACTTACCCAAATGCATTCTTGATGACATCTTCAGGGTCAGTTCCTTGCAGACGCTCACCGAAGAGAGTAAGGAACATCGTAAAGTTGATAGGACCAGGTGCTTCATTCATCATACCTTCCAAGTAGTCTTCCGTTGGGTTCTTGCCTGAAGAAGTATAAGAACATAATCAACCTATACATTATCATACGTAATCCCATCTCCTTTCAACAAGATGGGGCTATCCACTACATATGTTAAAGTATAAGTTGTGTCTGTGACCACAGGTTTACCACTGCTCTAGATAAGTGGATTTAGGGGAAAGAACGGTATTTCAATACTATATGAATATACTAGATTTCATTGCAGACAAATACAATGAACAATACACCTGTTTATATTCTTTATGAGAAAAGACTTGTCAACTTGACACAGGACTAGCAGACAAGCAGGGCTTCGCTCCTGTGGACCGTATCACAATAAAAGATAATATCCTTCTTTTGCAGTCGAGTAAATAAAATAGCCTATATCCTTCCTAAAAGCTTCAAGCTTCCCTACCAAATTTCATTCAAATCCATCTAGTACTTTCGAAGATTAGCATGTTTAAACAAGAAAACTTTTCTGCTTTATAATATACTAGCAGTTGCTCGCGACTTCGTTCGCGTGGGAAGTTTGTCCCGTGTAAATCCCGATCCCGTGGGAATTTCGCAAAATCCCGTCTTAGCGAGCATCTACGTATTAAATGAATGATAAAATTCAAAATTTGAGCCCAATCCGTCCAGTGGTTTGGGCTGTGCGTTGATAGATCACTATGTCAGTCAGTCAGTCAGTCACCTTTGAGTTATATATATTTAGAAGTATAGACAACTGAAAAAAAAAAATGGGGACTATATTTCTTGTCACCAAAATTTATATTTGTCACCAAGTTGTATCACCTAATAAATAGATCTATCGCCACGAAATATTTTCCTTCTCAGATAAACAAAAAGTGTTCCCAGGTATGAATTATCAAATTAATGTTAATATATGTGTAAAATAAGAGATGGATTACAAATAAAATTGTAGTGCATTAGATGAATACAACATGTAATTTAAAGGGTATATACATACCAAGTGCATGGCTTCTTTGGATGATAACAAACGATATGGCAAGGGTTTTCTAATCTTATGTCTACATGTGTGGAGAATATTAGAAATTTCAATACATTGATAACAGAGGCCGAATTTTACAATTAAGAAGAACGAAGAGAATTATCGTTTTATTGGCAAGTGACGTGGAAAGTGATGACCCTCATAGTGCTGAAACACGTTTGTTATTACTGGTATTCAAGAAACATATGAAACCAATAATTTGGGGTCAATTCTGTGAGTCACTTATTTTAAGCTGAAACTTTGCATAGGAAACTTTGCATAGAGACTCCATACCAGATGTTGTCTTCAGTCCTTTTGGATAGATATGGGGTTTCCATTACACATTGTATAAACTTCGTTCTTATAATAATACTTTTCGTCGCTGCGCCTGCCAAATTCCATTTCTGCATTTTTTCACCTTTATGTGCACTCTTGCTTAAAAAAGTTCTAGCGCTTTAAATGATCAATAGTTTTGGCAACTTTTGTATTTTTATAATATATTAAATAAACGTCTGTGCTGTGGTATCAACAATTTTGCCGAGTTTTTTATTTTCAATTCAATAACATTCAATAACATGTTTTTTGTTGTTTCCCAAAACCTTACAAAAATCACTTATGGAACTTGGCAGGCGCAACGTTTTATTACTTAAATAATAGCTTTGTGCTCAGAATGGTAGATCTGTCACCAAATAAATTGATTATCGATCCCGGACTGCAACTCCTTTTTATTTGTTATTTTGTCACCAATACAGTAGTTACATTTTATATCATTCAGTTATTAAAATAATAGTATTCTATACCAATTTAATACATCAATTTATAATTTTAATGAAAATATGTTCAGAGGCAGAGACAAATTGGCGCGCTTTCCAGCCTCAACGATGGGTCGTAGGTTGGATGCATGGGAAATGCAACTGTCCTGCGTTTTACAAAAATTATATGTGCAAACATATTATCGGATTAGCCATATGCTTAAAGCTGGCCAACCCCCCACCAGAAGCAAAAAATGTGCTTATCGGCCAGAAAAAAAAGGGAGCGCCCTTCAAAAGCCAAACCAGCGCTGATTATTCAGTGATTATTATTTTTAACAATAAATATTGATTATTTTGACTTTAATTAAATGTTTTATTTACTAATCTGCTAGAAATTTTATTTAAATACTAGCTTTTGCCCGCGACTTCGTCCGCGTGGAATAGTTACTTTGGGCTAACGTTAAATTTAACCCCAATTTTGAAGCATTCTTCATTGGCGCTCCGCTCCTATTGGCCTTAGCGTAATGATACAATATAGCTGTGCCCGCGACTCCGTCAGCGTAAGTTAATGTATTGGTAATATTGTATAGATCACGTTCACATGAGGCGTACCTAGAGAACGCTTCGACCGCGAGACGCGTCGAGCGCGGCGACCGATTCTCAAAAATAATCCTTATAGCATGATTCAGTATTCACGCGCGATGGCTTATTATTATAAGCGTATTTCATATATAACTTTGGTGTTTCTATACCGATTTATATGATTCTTTTTACGGTTTCGTAGCCGAATGGCAAAAAACGGAATCTTTATAGTTTCGATATGTCTGTCCGTCTGTCTGTCTGTCTGTCTGTCCGTCCGTCCGTCTGTCACAGCAATTTTATTCCGAAACTATTAGGACTATACATGTGAAACTTGATAGGTAGATGTATTCTGTGAACCGCTTTCCGATTTTGAGAAAAAAATTAAAAAATATTTAAAATAAAGGGGGGCTCCCCATACATGGAACTAAACCTGAAAAATTTTATTTTCATGAAATCGATGCATGTGTGGTATCTATAGACAGTTCTTTAAAAACGACATCGGGGTTTCTAAAACCACTTTTCCATAAAGTCAATCGTTTAAAAGATATAAGCTTCCAAAGTGGTAAAATGTGTGTGTGGCGGACACAACCTCTAACTTCTATAATAATGGAGTGAAAAATCTAAAAAAAATATATGTCTGTAGATCTTAATATAAACTTTCAACTAAAATTTGTTTGAACAAAATCAGTTCAGCAGTTTTTGAGATACAGCATATTTTCTAAAACCGCAAATATAACTTTGTAATTCATACAAACACTATGAAAAACAAATTTATTCGGCGCAGTTGTAAAAAATGTAAAAAAGCCAGTTTTAAGAAATTTGTAAGGTTTTTTTTTCAAAACAAATTTATTTGGCGCAGTTGTAAAAAATGTAAATAAGCTAGTTTTAAGAAATTTGTAAGGTTTTTTTTTCGTCAAATAAATTTGCATATTATATTATAGTTACTACGGAACCCTTCATGGGCGAGTCTTACTCGCACTTGGCCAATTTTTTTATGGAATAGTTAATAATGTTAACTTTTTCAATTAGGGGTGACTGAGAGTGTTATAAACGTAAGAGTAGACAAATATTATAATCAGAAAGCTTCGAACTGCTAAGCTATCGGGAGTTACACGTGTTATTGTGAGTCAACCATAAAAGTTAGACATATGCTGTCGTGGGATATTTTTTATATAATTTTAAGGAGAACATTTCCGTCATGAAATGATTTGTGTAGCTTTAACCATTAAGGTTGCACACGCGACGGAAGCTTAAAAAATGGAGTAACTTCTCCCGTTTTCCCAACATTTCCCTTCACTGCTCTGCTCCTATTGATTGTAGCGTGATGAAAAGTATACTATAACCCGCTCAGGAGTATGAAAAATAATTGTACCAAGCTTCGTTAAAATCCGTCGAGTAGTTTTTGTTTCTATAACGGTTATACAGACAGACAGACAGACAGACAGACAGACAAAAATTTAACTGATTGCATTTTTGGCATGAGTATCGATCCTTAATCACCCCCTGATAGTTATTTTGGAAATATATTTCATGTACAGAATTGACCTCTCTACAGATTTATTATAAGTATAGATATTTATACTGCCTGTGGAAGTTAAGATCCTTGGGGGAGGCATATGTCTAATTAAGTAGTAGACTCTTTTGGTTGAAATGATGATGAGGACAACCCTAAACTTTATGAAATTTTCTAGTAACATAATATATGACTTATTGGTGATCTCTTTAAATTAGTTTGCTTAAATACTTATTAGTACAAACCTATTATAATACATACAAAAATTTATTTGGTACTATACTATATCTCCATGATTTTAGGTGATTTATTGTAAAATTGATTTTATATTGTTTAGCGACTACATTTTGGTGACAAATCTACTATTTTGCAGGCAAACCCTATTATTTAAGAAACACAAAACTAATTAAATTGGCGATAGCATCAATGATACCTAACATATTAAACTAGCATCAAAGTTCTTTATTCAAAATGGTAGTATGTATTTTTAAATACTTGTGTACTCACCAAGGGAAGCCAGCATGTCATGAAGATCATCTTTGTCCACAAACCCATCTCTGTTCTGATCAATCATGTTGAAGGCCTCCTTGAACTCAGCAATCTGGGCCTGGTCAAACATAGCAAAGACATTGGAAGTGGCACGCTGAGCACGCTTCTTGTTGGTGCCACGGCGACCAGCAGTCTTGCGGGATGACATTTTGATATCTAAAAATGTAACTGTAGTCAGTAAAATATAAAAACAGATGTTCAAATTCTTAAATGATTGAGCATGACTCACAGTTTTTCAACCCTATAAGGATAAAAATAAATGCACAACAAAGAATTTGTTACAAATCTGAATATTTTATACCTATTTAGATACGAGACAAAACTTCCTTTCCAACGAAAACGCTGATAAGCCCGGTAATAGCAAACGCTCTACTATAACACTTTTCGTACACCAAATAATAAGTTTATAAATAAAATTATAATGAAGTTGAGGTGTCACTCGGCGTATCGTCAATTCGTCAGTTTCTTGCGCTAACGAGCAAGTGACTCATTGCCAAAACCGCCTTCCAGTATTAGTAACGAAGTTTATCTAGGGCACACGGTGTCAACACCAAGGAGGCAAGGACTTCCATAAATGGTCATGCATTTTCAACATAACACCTGCTTGATAATAAGCAACAATAAGAGCTGCTGAAGTTTCAAATAAAACTTACCTGTATTTTTAGACTAAACACAACAGGAAAGAACAGTTTGTAACTGATATAATACGATATTTTAACTTATTTTACTCAGTGACTAATTTATTTGACGTCAGATCACGAGCTTTCAAAAACTTTGAAACAAAAATTGGTGTTTTGGGTATCCTTAGGTTTTATTTTCTCACGAACACCTTTAAAAAAAAATTCAGTCTACTATACACATAAATTGGTGAAAATGATTACCAAGTAACATATTATTTCAATGCACGAATGTAGCTATATATTAAAAAAATTGTACACTAATAAAAATAAGAAAATTCTTTTAGTTTAGAAATGTATATAGATTACAGTTTTAAGTTTGGAACGCACTTCGAACTCTTGTTTGTATTGCCAGTGGACAAATTAATTATTAATTATTTCACTTATAACATACAACATCTATGTATTGGTATAATATATATAATTTTAATTTAATAATCGGACGTTTAGAAAAATAAATATACACTATTTTATTTTATTACTTTTTACTTTTATTTTTGCAATGAGGTTACATAATTTTCTTAACCTTAGCTGTTGTGTTGTGTTGACATTTTTGACGGCAGATTTTTAGTTTCAATTCATAATGCATTCATAATGTCAAAATCGTTTCTGGATTTCAATTCAAATTAGAAATTTATTTACTTCCCATTTCTATTTAATATTTATGGTGCATTCCAAAATCTTATCCAAATCAATGCTATCTGATCCAGTAAGTTAATGACATGTGTAATGTGTATTGTGTTGTAATTTTACTATATTTAGTGGTAGAAATAACTCCAATGAATATCTTTTTGAATTTTTAGATGCTCCTCACCACCGCATCGAGACTGATGTGTGGCATAATACGGTCTCTAAGTACATCGCCATCGTTATGTGGAGCCAACCACTATGACGTACTTGAAATCACTCCTAAAGCGACTCAGGGTGATATCAAATCTGCATATTATAAATTGTCAAAAGTTTACCATCCGGATAAATCTAATAACGTAAGCTCTCAGTCTTCACATAGGCAGTACATATTACAGTTCCATGATCATGTATTTTACTTGTATGAAAGTATTTATATAAAACTGTTTCCAAGTAACATTCAAGACTGCTTTTTCAGGATGAAGAAGCAGCAAAGAAGTTTAGAGCAATTTCCGAAGCATATGAGGTATTGGGAAATGTTCAGTTAAAAAAGATGTATGATAAAGGTAGGTTATTTACTAATAACTAGTACTATACAAGCATGGATATTGGACTGGTGTAAACAATAAAAAAATTAATAATCTTAGGAAATAGTTGCCCTTGTATTTATAAAAAACGACAACATTTCTATGCTAGACTGACTTCCTGTGATAAATGCCTAAATCAAGTGCTTGCCAATATAATAATTATATAACAGGAAAAAAATGAGGCATGTATATAATCATCCTTGTCTATTTCAGGTTTGTTGGGAGGGAGGGTTACTAGGTCGAGAGTAGAATATAATCCAGAACCCGAGCCAACTGACCCCACTCTGAAGTTCTACAAGTCTCGGACACATCGCAAAGTTGTGCCAACCATGGATGGCAAGCAACCTATTTATGACTTTGATACTTGGTATGTTTTATGACCAAAACCATCCATAAATTGCTTAATTCAATTAATAATGTATCTAATTTATTTTAGTAGGGACAACAAACAGCAGTACCTATATTAAATTATAGACACAATATAATGATGAATAATAAAAAAGTAACAAATACAATAGTTAAGATGTTAAGGGAGAGACTCAAACACGTAAATTTTGGTTTGACTCAAACCATTTTGATCGTTTACAAAGGTAGTTTGAACGGTTTGTCAAACATATACAAGTTTGAAGCATGTTTGATGAAATTTCATATTTTTGTTGTGTTTGACGCGCCTTTTGATCGTTTTCCGACGCGTTTGAACAAACTCAGCTTAGTTTTGTGTTGGATTTTGTAGCGTGAGCTTGTGTGTGACGAAAATGTCGGACGAAGATATTGAAATTGAAACCAAACTAAACTAAAAAAAGTGCTGTTTGACAAACCGTTCAAACCAACATCAAACGGTAGCATCAAATACGTAAGGTTTGAATCAAACCGTTGGACCATCTCGGGGGCCCTTTATCCACAGATTAACTTACAAAATAACTAGTTGTTATTAGAAAAAACTTAAAATAACTTCAAATTAACAATTTAAAAAAGCAGTTATTAACTAAAAGTCAGGATTATGATCTCTAATTGATAAAACGTCAGTCTTAAATATAGCTTTGCTTACAAACATAATATCGGTAGAGCCAAACTTTTTATTAAAGGTGATGTAATGGTGAGCGAACGCCTGAATTTGTTCAACAAAAAGAAGTAGCAAACAGGCATCTCAAGCAAACCTTTGTCTAATCACAGTACGAGGGAACAGGAAGAACAAATTTTAGTCAATTTTATTACGGCATATACTGAACAAAGTCGTCACTTCAAGTAGGGTGCAATGGGATTGTAGGATCATGACTATATTATACTATTATCACATAAATAAAGAAACCTAAAAATGATAGAAGTGGTAAATTAAAATGATAATGCGATTACCTTTTAATGAATTGTATACCTCAATATTCATAATTGGAAAGCTTTTAGTTTAGTTGACATAACCTAAACAAAAAAAAAATCTTAATCACATGTTTCCTGTTTTAGGTCTAAAAGCCACTATGGAGATTTATTTCAAAAAACAAAATATGACAAAGAATTTCTGAGGAAAACAAGAGCAAAGAAAATGGATGCAGAGAAGTCTAATAGACAAGAATCTTTAATCTATGTTATGTTTGCTTTAGGGGTCCTGTTTATATTCATGGTATCTCAGGGTACCACTGATTATGATTTAGATAAAACTGCACAAAAATACAACAAAAGGAACACTAATAGCAAGGACTAGAGAATAACGGGCTGAATCATAAGATCTAATTATTTGCATAGTTTATATACCTGCTGTATCAGTACATAAACTAAGCAAATGACTTGAGACTCATAAATTTTGAAGCAGTTTTTTTTTTAATCATAAAACTGCTCATAATTTACTTAGCAAATTTTTAGTTGATATAAGAAAATTAAATGTTATGGCAATTGTATTATTCAAGTTACAAAAAATTTTAGCTATTTTTTCATGTCATGTAAATACTGTACATAAATAATTTATGCAAGAACCTCAATAGGTTGTAGATAAAATAAAAATAAAATATACTACGATCAGAGTAGGTACTGTATTATGTTTCATTATTTACACTGCCAACTGTCTTGTCTGGATGCAGTAATAACAATACAACAACTGCAGTTTTGCAGTCGAGATGCTTAATGCGCAAATTATTTTTATAAACACCCGCGAGCAGAAGTATGGAATCACTTGGAATTGATTTCGCGCGATCCTGAGTACTTAATACAGGGGGGGGACAGTAGCCTTAAGGTGACATTTCTAAAAGATTGTGGTGTCATCTGTTATCTGGCCCCGAAAGGAAAGACCAATTAGTATCTAAAAAAATTGTAGATGTCACTACATGAACAGGTTTACCACAGAGAACATTTTTATATACTGAGATAGAGCCGTCACTCGAAGATTTCAGGGCGCCCTCTGAGAATAAGTAACAACAACAATGGATGAAGCATATATATATACATATAGCTACCAAGGATCTTCTACCTACTAACTGGATTGCTTACGAATGACTCAAAGAATACAGAAAGTCTTTCTTAGATGTTAAACAATAGAGTATAAACTTGCACGTATAAAACTGAAGGAACTATTCGTTCCGAGCGAGACAGTGCCGTGTGTGGACTGTGTCCCTTTCTTCTGTGTGTCAGATTAAAAATATTTATTTCAATGGTAATTTTTTCGACCTGTCTGTTGTAGTAATAACACCTAGTTTTAAACTTCTTTGGAATTCTATCTTTAAAATGAATTACCATTATTACTGTATGCATATTAATGAAAATTAAAGTTATTTTACCATGCAAACACAAGATGTTTAAACCAAAAAAAAAATGGAATTTGCAAGAATTAGTAGTGATATATTATACTATACCTGGCAATTACTACGTTGCCGACTGACGTTTACTTGACATCTGTATGTTTGTAAATTTGAATTATATTTAATTTTGTGAGTTTTCGTAATATTAAAGTGCAAGTTATTGTAACCATGGTAAGAACGTGTTTTGTGGTTAATTGCAAGAGTGAAAAGGGTACCCCGGGTCTGGAATTTCCTTTTTTAAGTAAGTTTTGTGACTTTGTTTACAAATTGCATTTAGGGTGACTATGTTTTCAATGTAAAAGTGGATGTTCTTCTCTTTATTCTTCTTATTTATTATTTTTCTTTCTTCTCATTATATATTATTTTTTGTTATTTTAAGCTTTCCTAAAAATGATGATCTTCGAGTCCGGTGGCTCAGTGTTCTACACAGAAAAGGGTCAGAAACGGTTCCAAAATTTGTAGCCGCCATTTCAAGCCCGAAGTAATATTGCATTTCGAAACAAGATCAAATGATGCAATTCCGTCCATTTTCCCTAAAGTGAGTTATCAATCTTTACAAATGACATGAAGATCACCGTTTCGAAATATGTAGAATATGAGCATAGCAAGATGAATTTTCATTTTGAATCTATCTTAACCATAAATACTACAATTTTGTTCTCATCAATCTATTATTATTTTAGATTCCTGTCAGCGAAACAAATAAATGTTTTAAGTACTATAATATTAAAACCCACTAAAGAAAAGAATATACAACCTGTACTGGGCACATTCAAAGATCTGGTAAGTGAAAGTTATGAAAGGAGTCAAATTAATGAGCATAAAAGTCGACATTTTAGTTGTTTTATTTACTTTTGCTTAGCAAATTGATGGCAAAAATATTTTATATCATTTTGGCCAAAAACTCAGCTACGCAAACTTGCTTACAAGTGTAGTTTATTATATTAATAATTACTTATAACTTAATTACTTAACTTTTATCCACTGCAGTTAGTTAATGTCGACAAATAATAATCTATACTAATATTATAAAGACGTAAAATTTGTAAGTTTGTATGTATGGGGTAATCTCTGAAACTACCGAACCGATTTTGAAAATTCTTCCGCTTACATGTAGCTGCATTATCCCTGAGTGCTATAGGCTATAAATTATCTTTATATCATGCATATTAGCCGAGCTAATATAATCTTTGTCAAGCAAGTCGGGGACGGGATCCCGTGGAATATTTTCGACTTCTACGCGGACGAAGTTGCGGGCAGAAGCTAGTAATTCATAATTTAAAGATTATTTCCATACTTTTAACTAATAATAGTGTAGGTAATACATTTTAGGGTTGTGTGTCAAGCCAATCTTGTAACAAACCTGCAGCTGCAACATATGAGGAACTAGAAAATATAGAACCAACCTAATAATAATAACCTTATAATTATCATTCGATCTGCCTCCTTTATGTTTAGAATTATGTATGTTAATAATATTGATTTCTAACCTTAAATAGCACATGTGGTGTTAGCCTGTAATTAATTTTTACACTTATAAATGTAATATGACTGTTTCATACAAATGTATAGTGTAAACAATTGTAGGTTAACCTAAATAAATATATACAGAAATAAATTATATCTCTTCTGTTATTCTTTCTATTTATAATCATCGTCTTTCATGAAGGGTTTTAGTAGTTTTAATTATATATAAACATTGCATCATTTTATTTTAGTCTACTGGCTCTAACCGTACAAGTGTCGAATAAACATAGATTACCAATTAATGCACGTTTGTTTGGACGTCTATACCACTGCCTATCAAGGCCAAGCCTTCGAAGAATTGCCAGCTGGTGATTCTGTTATTAATTCTGTATCTGCAATAATTGTATTTGTATCACGGGTCTTAACCACTTTGAAAGTTTATAATTCAACGCAATAAAGTTTGCAAAACCAATTTTGCATTTAGCCCGCATAAGGAAGGGTTTATTATAGAAATTAGCGCGCTCAATATAAGTTCCTCAGATATATATATATTGAGAACTAGCTTTTCGCCCACGTAGAATTCTGTTATATCGCGCTACCGAGCAACTGTTCAAAAATCTGAGATAGAAAGAACCCTATATAGTTCCCAGGGTTTTAAACTATCTCCATGCCAAATTTTTTCGAAAGCGGCTCTGTAATTTAACCGTGAAAGCGTAACAGACCGATACAGACCTTTGTATTTATAATTGAATTTATTTCTTTCTTTCTATTTAATACGTTGTTAAGAAAAAAACTGGCCAAGTACGAGTCGGACTCGCACATGAAGGGTATTTTTATAGGTAGGTAATGAATGGTACGGAACCATTACCTATAAAAAGCGCCAAAAAAATCACAACTGTTGTATGGAAGTCTCCCTTAAATATTTATTTTAATTAATTTTTAGTATTTTTTGTTATAGCGGTAACAGAAATACATCATTTGTAAGGTTAATAATAAGTGTCTAAAAAAACCTGCAAATATTGCATCAAATAAAATTGTCCTTACGTTTATCGCGAATTGATATCCACACTACTAGAAAGAGATAGCTAGGTCCTTCGAGGGTATACTCTTCGGAACGGATTTGAGCTTCGCGTCCGCATTCCAGTTTAGGTACAAGTTCCTTGATAGCTACCTACAAATCAGGGTACCACTGCATTAGACCATCGTATTTAATTCCTTTTTATTTAGTACTTAGTAATTTATGTTGATTTACAATAAAATAATATAATTACAACACCAAATACTTTATAATCTTCTGTTACAATATTTGATGGCCATCTGAATTTGATCTTCCATATTA
Source organism: Tholera decimalis (assembly GCA_943138885.2). Taxonomy (NCBI): domain Eukaryota; kingdom Metazoa; phylum Arthropoda; class Insecta; order Lepidoptera; family Noctuidae; genus Tholera; species Tholera decimalis. The sequence goes on along the minus strand of OW964568.2, from coordinate 22,195,056 downwards.
AGTCTATAATCGTTTCGTGATCCACACAATAACTTAGAAGTATCCTTAGGTACACACCAATTACATAAGAATATATTATATTTTAAATTTCTTGAATTATTTGCACTTATTGACTTATTATTTGACAAATTATTTGACTTTTTCAATCCTTTGACATTTACGCAGTGTTGCCAGGTGACCGTCTCGCGTTCTCCCCAAACCTTCCCCGAAATCCCCCTAAAATTTAAGATTGAAAAAAAAAACCCCAACAAATGGCCATTCTTTTTTATTAATTATACAATTTTATACAATTTCAGCAATAGCGTGATGCGTGCGAGATGACTAAATTAGCCTCTTCACTCGCGCCGGTTGCAGTGTCGTACATTTTTTCTGAGTTAAACCTGTTTAGCATCTTTGAACTGGGTTGAAAATGAACACATCCTTCTAGCAATGTATATCTTGTTCTCAATATGGATTCGGCAGTGTTAATGGCCAATCTGTTTCGACGTTTGTCTTTAATAATAGCTACTTGAGAGAAGACTCTTCCCGCAACTGCGATGGAAAACAGTAATGACAAAATTCCTAGTGCCAATTTGCTAACATTTCCACGGGTATGTTCTATCACCAACTGCATTTTTGAAATTATATACTTATGAATTATAATCGGTATGTTGCATGGACTTCCAAGTTGTACGATGCAAATCATTCCATTCTTGCATCACTAAGTCGACATCATTCACGCACCCCGCGCGGTGACTTCGGAGCCACTCGGCTATCATCGTGCGCAGCATTTTCTTTTCGTGTCGATCGATCTATCAGTGATTGATGCGTTCAGATAATATATTTTATAATCACTACGGCTAGCCGCGGCTTTTCCCAGATTGTGTTTATAAAAATCCCCCAATTCCCTCCATACCCAGTTTTCGCTTACCAAATATTCCCCCAAAATATTGCCTCCAATTCTCCCCTCATTACTTTAAAAACCCCCCAAATTTGGGGGGATTCCCTCCAATCTGGCATCACTGCATTTACGCAAGTTTCGTTACCATTTTAGTTTAAAATTAAATATTGTTAAGGAAAAAATAGGATTGCGTAATTAGAGGATTTTATTAATTTGAAGATACGTGTGTTAATATATTATAAGAGTTGTAAAATTTAAAAGGTGTCCTAATATCACTAATATTTTAATTTATATAAAATAAAATAGTTATTAGTTAAAGATAATTTAGAATATCTAAGTAAAACGGAGAACAAGTTTAAGCTAAATGTGTAAATAATTTGAGAAAAGTGCCATCTATAAATACGTAACTTAAACGTTGCATATTGCTATACGAATAAATTAAAAATCAATTGAATTGAGTAGGATATCTCCAAAAGCAGAACCCTACCTAAACTAGTCGGTTATCATTTCGTCACTTTTGTTCTAAGTTATAGCACCGTGAGGTTTACTCAAGGATCTTCTACCTACTAACTGGATTGCTTACGAATGATTCAAAGAATACAGAAAGTCTTTCTTAGCTGTTAAACAATAGAGTATAAACTTGCACGCATAAAGCTGAAGGAACTATTCGTTCCGAGCGAGACAGTGCCGTGTGTGGACTGTGTCCCTTTCTTCTGTGTGTCAGATTAAAAATATTTATTTCAATGGTAATTTTTTCGACCTGTCTGTTGTAGTAATAACACCTAGTTTTAAACTTCTTTGGAATTCTATCTTTAAAATGAATTACCATTATTACTGTATGCATATTTATGAAAATTAAAGTTATTTTACCGTGCAATCACAAGATGTTTAAAACAAAAAAAAAATGGAATTTGTAACAATTAGTAGTGATATATTATACTATACATGGCAATTACTACGTTGCTGTCTGACGTTTACTTGACATCTGTATGTTTGTAAATTTGCATTATATTTAATTTTGTGAGTTTTCGTAATATTAAAGTGCAAGATACTGTAACCATGGTAAAAACGTGTTTTGTGGTTAATCGCAAGAGTAAAGGGTACCCCGGGTCTGGAATTTCCTTTTTTAAGTAAGTTTTGTGACTTTGTTTACAAATTGCATTTAGGGTGACTATGTTTTCATTGTAAAAGTGGATGTTCTTCTCTTTATTCTTCTTATTTAATATTGAAGTGAAAACTTCTTTAGCGGCGTTGTGCACTTTTTTTATAATGGGTAAAAAATGTTAAACTCGCGTCAGGACGCGTGACCTAAATTCGTAAGACGGACGGATAGTCTAAGAGATAAACTTTTTAATGTAATATAAATTGTCATGTTTGTGTACGATAGCGCAATAAATAAATATTGTATTCTACCACATAAATGATAGTACTTTTATACTGATAATTAAAGCAATTCGTGCAAAATTATTCCCTAAACATTCCAAAATATCAAAAATGCACAACGTTAATATACAAGTTTTCACTTCTGCCGGCACTCCCGGAGTGCAACCCGTCGTTTTTTTCTTTCTTCTCATTATTTATTATTTTTTGTTATTTTAAGCTTTCCTATAAATGATGATCTTCAAGACCGGTGGCTCAGTGTTCTACACAGAAAAAGGTCAGAAACGGTTCCAAAATTTGTAGCCGCCATTTCAAGCCCGAAGAAATATTGCATTTCGAAACAAGATCAAATGATGCAATTCCATCCATTTTCCCTAAAGTAAGTTATCAATCTTTACAAATGACATGAAGATCACCGTTTCGAAATAGAATATGAGCATAGCAAGATGAATTTTCATTTTGAATCTATCTTAACCATAAATACTAAAATATTGTTCTCATCAATCTATTATTATTTTAGATTCCTGTTAAAGCGAAACAAATAAATGTTTTAAGTACTATAATATTGAAACCCACTAAAGAAAAGAATATACAACCTGTACTGGGCACATTCAAAGATCTGGTAAGTGAAAGTTATGAAAGGAGTCAAATTAATAAGCATAAAAGTCGACATTTTAGTTGATTTATTTACTTTTGCTTAGCAAATTGATGGTAAAAATATTTTATATCATTTTGGCCAAAAACTCAGCTACACAAACTTGCTTACAAGTGTAGTTTATTATATTAATATATACATATAACTTAATTACTTAACTTTTATCCACTGCAGTTAGTTAATGTCGACAAATAATAATAATAATTCATAATTTAAAGATTATTGCCATACTTTTAACTAATAATAGTGTAATACATTTTTAGGGTTGAGTGTCAAGCCAATCTTGTAACAAACCTGCAGCTGCAACATATGAGGAACTAGAAAATATAGAACCAACCTAATAATAATAACCTTATAATTGTCATTCAATCTGCCTCCTTTATGTTTAGAATTATGTTTGTTAATAATATTGATTTCTAACCTTAAATAGCACATGTGGTGTTAGCTTGTAATTAATTGTTACACTTATAAATGTAATATGACTGTTTCATACAAATGTATAGTGTAACAATTGTAGGTTAACCTAAATAAATATATACATAAATAAATTATATCTCTTTCTATTTATAATCATCGTTTTTCATGAAGGGTTTTAGTAGTTTTAATTATATATAAACACTAGTAATCACGCGGGGCTTCGCTCCCGTGGTTTCTATCACGGTAAAAACATAACTCTCCTTTTTTGCAGCCGCGTAAAAAGTAGCCTATAACCTTCCTCAAGCTTCAAGCTACTTCCATACCAAATTGCATCCAAATCCACCCAGTACTTTCGAAGATTAGCGCGTTCAAGCAAACAAACAAACAAATAAACTTTTCCGCTTTATAATATTAGTATAGATTGGATCATTTTATTTTTAGTCTACTGGTTCTGACCGTACAAGTGTCGAATAAACGTAGATTACCAGGACGTCTATACCACTGCCTATCAAGGCCAAGCCTTCGAAGAATTGCTAGCTGGTGATTCTGTTATTAATTCTGTATCTGCAATAATTGTATTTGTATCACGGGTCTTAACCACTTTGAAAGTTTATAATTCAACGCAATAAAGTCTGCTTCACAAAACCAATTTTGCATTTAGCCCGGAGGGCCGAAGCCTGCCGGGGTCGTGGGACTCATCCCGTTACCGTGGCCCCGGTATGTAAAGGGTTATTGAAGGAACACCGTGGATTTTAGTCAGTAAAAGTCTGACAGTCCCTCCCACCCTGCCCGGAGTGGGAGGACTTATTTGATAATTTTACCACGTTAAAAAAAAAAAAAAAAAAAGCCCGCATAAGGAAGGGTTTATTATAGAAACTAGCTGACCCGCCACGACTTCGTTCGCGTGGTATCCTACCCCTACCCAACCGATACCCTACCCCTATCCTACCCTACCCTACCCCTACCCTACCCCTACCCTACCCCTACCCTACGCCTACCCTACCCCTACCCCTACCCTACCCCTACCCTACCCCTACCCCTACCCCACCCTACCCCTACCCTACCCCTACCCCTACCCTACCCTACCCCTAACCTACCACTACCCTACCCTACCACTACCCTACCCCTACCCTACCCCTACCCTAACCCTACCCCACCCTACCCCTACCCTACCCCTACCCTACCCTACCCCTACCCCTACACTACCCCTACCCTACACCAACCCTACCCCTACCCTAATCTCCATTTCTTCTTCGTTTGTGTGGGATGTTTTTCTCGCTTAAATCCCGATCCCGTGGGAATTCCGGGATAAAAAATATCCTATATCCGTCTCCTAGTTTTAAGCTACCTCCCTACCAATTTTCAGCCAAATCGGTTCAGCCGTTCTCGAGTTATAAATAGTGTAAGTAACACGACTTTCTTTTATATATATAGATTAGCGCGCTCAATATAAGTTCCTCAGATATATATTGAGAACTAGCTTTTCGTCCACGTGGAATTCTGTTATATCGCGCTACCAAGCAACTGTTCAAAAATCTGAGATAGAAAGAACCCTATATAGTTCCCAGGGTTTTAAACTATCTCCATGCCAATTTTTTTCGAAAGCGGCTCTGTGTATTAACCGTGAAAGCGTAACAGACCGACACAGACCTTTGTATTTATAATTGAATTTATTTCTTTCTTTCTATTTAATAGATTGTTAAGAAAAATACCGGCCAAGTACGAGTCGGACTCGCGCATGAAGGGTATTTTTATAGGTAGGTAATGAATGGTACGGAACCCTTACCTATAAAAAGCGCCAAAAAATCACAACTGTTGTATGGGAGTCTCCCTTAAATATTTATTTTAATTAATTTTTAGTATTTTTTGTTATAGCGGTAACAGAAATACATCATTTGTAAGGTTAATAATAAGTGTCTTAAAAAAACCTGCAAATATTGCATCAAATAAAATTGTCCTTACGTTTATCACGAATTGATATACACACTACTAGAAAGAGATAGCTAGGTCCTTCGAGGGTATACTCTTAGGAACGGATTTGAGCTTCGCGTCCGCATTCCAGTTTAGGTACAAGTTCCTTGGGTTTATTATTAATTCGTTTTATTTTTTCTGTTTACATCTCTCTGTTTATTAGAAATTTATCACATTCTTAAAAAAATACTTATTAAATAAAAAATTATAATTAGGGACAAAGATATATAAGGTATATTTTTTCAGTGTGGTCTTCATTAAAATAACTACCGTAATTTAGGCAATAATAACATTTTAAATATTTGTTATTACTTGTTGATTTAAATCATTATGATGTAATTAATACATATTTAAAATGCAATACAATGTATCATTTATTGTAAATGAACTGTGTAAATAGACGTCTTATTATTTATATGTATAAATGATCATTATTATAATCGAGGACATAAATAACAAATAAGTATCAAATAATTGCAATTGTTATATTCAATTTATTTTAGTAATTTATTTTGCTGTTTAATGCCTGAAAGCTTGATTCACAAGATTGTAGGAATGTTGAAATATGTTTTATAGTTTGGTCAAAAATTCAATCTTATAATTAGTAACACTCCTATACAAAATCTAAAGAATTTTTTTACCACAAAATGGCGGCTACTCCTTGTTCGTGCGAATGTTTGTTGTTCTCTCGTTCCATTTTGTATAGTTTTGGATGTGAAAACCAAGATTAAGTGCGTTGAGTCATGCCTTTCTCCTCCTCCAAATAATGCATAAACATTGTTTTTTATTTTTACTATCCAATTAAGCAATTCACGCAATTTAATCAGTCTATGTTGTGACAAAATTAAATACCGTAAAACCTGGCAACTTTGCCCTTGAGGTTCGACTTTGCCCAGTTGTGTATTTTTTTTAAAACTCGATATATAGCAAATTTGTCTGTAGTTAGAAGTATTTTTTTATCTGTAGTAGAAAATTCATCATTTTTCTAGCAACACTAAGTAACGTATTGTCACCGATGTTGCTTCAGTTGTCTGTCAGAACTTATAGAAGTTGGTAGTGTTTTTCGCGGGCAAAATACGGTGCAAAAACTTTGCCAAAAAGTGTTAGTTGCAGTTACACCACGTGAGTAAAATTTTTGCCACCGTTCTATTCTATTCTATTCTATTTTTGGTTAATGGCAAGTGGAGCCGATGTCGACTATTCTGCCAATGTCTAAAGTAAATTGGAAAAACAAGTGTGTATGATTAATGATTAGAGACAGAATGGATTTAGAAAAGAAAAAAGTTAAAATCAGAACAGGAACGATAGTCTCTGTTTCTTTAATTGGTACAGTTGAACTTGTTGGGTTAGTACAGGACTGAAACAAACAAAGAATAAAAATACATAAATATTATAGTTGTTAAACGATTACATAAATTATACCACAACCATACAGACAATTTTTGGTACTCTGGCTCACAGTTTTATATTGTTGTGACGGATGAAACTCATCAGCGCCACAAGCAGTTCTGGTGAAGGAAATGTTAGAAGAGAAGAGAAGTTAATTGGAAGAGGGATCTTAAATTTCGGGAGACGACTATACAAATCTGAAGATGAGACGATATTTGGGCATTTAAAAAATATGTGGTCCAGTGTGCCTTCTTCCAGGCCGCATTCGCATAGGGATGAGTCCCGAACACGGATTTTTTCCAAGAACACAGGAGTACAACAAAAACCTAAGCGGATTCTACAGAGGACGGAGATGATGGATTTCGACACCTTTTTGTATGTGTAGAACCAAGGTTTTGGCTTAACATATGGTTGCACTGCATAAAAGAATTTGCCTTTCTTCTTCCCAGTCGAGTTCCACTGCTGTTGCCAAGTACTGTAAAGGTTTTCTTTTGGGAGATTCAGTAAATCATAGCCCTGATGGGCATTGTGGCAGAGATCGGCTGTAGCAGATGAACATGCACCTTTGGCCAAGGCATCGACGCACTCGTTGCCCTTAATGCCACAATGGCTAGGTATCCAAACCAACTGAACATCCTTCCGGCTATAACTGCACGAGAAAAGTGCTTTTTTAATTTTTAAAATAAGCGAACTGTGCAATTTACCTTGGAAAGGGTTTTGGACTAGGGCTTGGAGACAGCTTAGGGAGTCTGTAAATATAACGGCTTTGTCAATGCGGTGGGACTCGATGAAAAGACACGCTTCCAATAATGCCACACACTCGCCTGTGAACACAGATGCTTCCTTGGGACATTTGTATTGAAGTATGATCCTGGAGTTTTCGAAAAATACTGCAGCTCCAGTGTGATTAGAGTCAGTAGATTTTGAGGCGTCTGTAAAAAATCTCTGGAAACCGTCCCATCGCTGGGCCACGGATGCATTGAAGATCGAATTTGCTGAAGGGGAATTTTTGGGTATACCTATATTGAAATGGATTTTTGGAATGAAACATAAGACTTCGTAGTCGAAATGAAAGAGGGGTAATTTAGGAAACTGTACGATTGGGCATTCTAAACTTTGAGTTAGACGAAAATGTTTTAAGATTAAAGGCGTTTCTTTATTTTTCCAATAATTTGAGGTTCTGCTTATGGAATTTAGCTCATGCAATTTAGTAATAAGGGGATGGGAAGACCTACAAATTACCCTAGATAAAAAACGGGAGGCCAGGTACTGTCGCCTTAGGGCCAGGGGAGGTTCAGCGCATTCGACCTGCAACGCGCCGATGGGCGAAGACTTCATACATCCAGAGATGATCCGAAGAGACTTGGACTATACCCTGTCAAGTCCAGCCAAAGCACCTTTGTTGCATGGTGTTAAGTGGAACGTGCCATAGTCCAAAATACTGCGAACTAGGGCATTATAAACTAATTTCATGGTGTACGGGTGAGCACCCCACCATACGCCCGCAAGTACTTTTAAAATTGAGATGACACGTTCACATTTACTGATTAGGTGATTAATGTGGTGCTTGCCAGTTAATTTCGGGTCAAGAAAAACGCCCAGAAATTTGACCTTACTTGAGAGCGGGATGTTTTTCCCCGAGATGGTTACCGTTATCTGTGGGATTGTCCTCTTGCGGGAAAAGACTACTGCCGAGCTTTTTGGTGCAGATAACGTAAGGCCGCGTTTTGAAAGCCAATGATTAAGAGAGTCCAGTGAGAGGCACAGAGATGACGCAGCGTCTACGATAGAGGAGTGTGACACATACAGGGCTAAGTCATCAGCGTACTGTAAAATACGACAATCAGTGTTTAGGCAGGAGCCAATATCAGCTGTGTAAAGGTTATAAAGAAGGGGGCTTAAGACGAAGCCCTGCGGGAGTCCTCTCCAAGTCACCCTCCCATCAAAGTCCTCACCCTGGACCCTCAAAACCAAAGAGCGAGACCAAAGTAGTCCACATATGCATTCGATCATCTTAGCCGGAATACTCAGCTGATGCAGTTTCTGCCTGAGAACGGGAAGAAGAACGTTATCGTATGCGGAGGAAATATCTAGAAAGGCAGCAACAACTGACTCGTTTTTGGAGAACGCCAAACGGATATCCGTGACTAGAACTCCAACACTGTCCATCGTGCCGAGCCCCTTCCTGACACCAAATTGGTAGTTCGGCAGTAAGCCTCTGGATTCTACTATCCATTCTAGACGGTTTTTAATAAGATGTTCGAGTAATTTGGCTAAGACTGAAGACAGGGCGATAGGTCTAAGGCCATTAGGGTCATCCACATGTTTGCCAGGTTTGAGCAGAGGGATAATAATTTGCAGTTTCCATTGGTCTGGAACCCAACCATGATTGTAACAGTAATTTAATAAATCTAGGTAATATAATTTTGCTTTTTTTCCTGCACGAGTGATAAAAGAATACGGTATCCCGTCACTACCAGGTGCTGAGTCCTGGACATGGTTGAGCACAACATCTAGTTCTTCTGAGGTAAATGGCGCGTCAAAAGGGTCATCAGATTCTATAAGGCGCGGCAAATTATGGCACTCAGACAGGAGCGGAACGTAGGGTGGCGCAATTATGTCGAAAAAATGTTCAGCAGTTTCCCTGGCGATCGGTGGGGATAATGAAAGAGTACACCCACGCCTAAACCTATTAATATTCTTCCATACAAGTGAAATTGGAGTGGAGGGGGATAAGGACGAACAGAATTTGACCCAACCCGCACGTTTCTTCCTACGGAGAAGGCGCTTGGATCTTGCATAGAGTCGTAAATAAGCCAACAGATTTTGGGTGTTCATCTCCCCATTGTATGTTCTTTCGGCCTCATTCCTCGACCTAACAACTGAGGTGCATTCTTGGTCCCACCATGGAGGTGACGGGATTTTATTACGGGCACAGTTTTTCAATGGAAAACAAGAGTCTGCACTCGAGGTTACAGCCTCAACAAAGCCTTCATAACAACTCTTGGCATGGCGGTGATCAAAGATTTGAGGAGAACTTGAAGCTAAATTTGGAAGTATATCTATTTTCTCCTCCAGTGATGATGCAAACTTGGACCAATCTGGATTGGACAAATTATACTTCAAAAGTGGAGGAGAAGTTTTTTCTAAGTAAGTTTTATCTAACAAAGATATGACAATAGGGTAATGATCACTGCCATGCGATAAGCTTGTACATTTCCAATGGGTCGAAGCAGCCAATTCAACCGAGCAAAACGTTAGGTCAACACAACTCTTCTGCTGTCCAGGAAGAGACCTGCGAGTTGGGCAACCATTATTTAAAATGCAAAGGTCCATATCATCAAGGATCTCAACTAGGGCTATGCCAGTGGCATCGCAACGTTCAGACCCCCACCGGTAATGGTGACAGTTAAAGTCACCCATGACCAGTATTGGGCCCTGGACATTGGAAATAATGTTTCTTAAAATATTTAATAAGTTCAGACTGGGGTGAGCAATGTATATTGAGAAGACTGTAATTCCTTCCACTCGACTAGCAACTATACTCATATCACCTGTGGGTGCAGAAAGAGATAAGGGTGACAGTGGAACTCGACTGTTAACAAAGAGAGCTGACCCTCCATATCCGTCAGGTCTATCACATCGGAGTATGTTGTAATGTGCCATACGAAAGCTAAGATTTGGGGTTAGCCAGGTCTCAGCTAATGAACAAGCCAAAGGTTTGTATTTGTTAAGGAGGAAAATGAGGTCGTGTTTTTTATGCCACACGCTCCTCACGTTCCACTGAAGGAATACTTGGTTTGACGCCATTTTTAATTTCTAACAGTATTGATATAAGTTGATCGGCAACGTTGGACGGTGATTGGGGGTTAGAAGAAGAAGAAGAAATAATTGTTGGTAGAAGTTTTAAGAGAAGTTCAATGACAGAAATTGTATTACTAGGGGAGGTATTATAATTTAGAGCGCAGCCATTAGGCTGATTAGGTTGGGGAGAATTAATTAATAGGTTATGAGCTGATTTGTCATATGATGGGGAAAGTGGAGTATGTGTCTTGGGTTTTAGGGTCACAGTTTTATTATATGATTGCTGTTGGGATTTAGTAGCATTGGCATAGTTGCGTGAGGCTACTGGAATAATTTTACTTGCCTCAGCATAGGGAATAGATTTTTCTGCCATGATAGTCTTTATAGCCCTCTGTCGACCATGCTCAGGGCATGACTTGCTATTAGCAAAATGGCTCCCCGAGCAGAGCACACAGAAAGCATCTGTCTCAGAAATGGAGCAACCATCACCAGGGTGATCGTGGCCACATTTATTACACCGTGGTTTGGATCTGCACAGATTGGCCACATGACCAAATCTGCAACACTTGCGACACTGAATTGTGGGGAAAATGTATTGTTCTACAGGGAGAGATGTATAACAACAGAAAATACGTTTTGGGAGTACTTGGCCATCAAAAGTAATAACACAAGTTTCTGTGGGCTTCCACTCATTAACACCGTCTTTAAATATTTTCCTATTAATGCGGCGAATTTTCAAGATTTGCCCACAACCTGAGGGCACAGATAAGTAAGTTATAGCTTCCTCTTCTGTAATATCAGTAGGGACACCGGTCACAACACCCATCCTGGTAATATTAAATGTGGGAATCGTAGCAGAATAACTAAATCTTGGTAATATATTGTTTGCCAGGAAAGAATTCGCATCTTGAGGTAAGGTAAACTCCACAGACACTCGGTTACGGCCCACTCTTTTAACGCCATCGCGTACTACATTAGTGAAATTATTAAGAATTAAAAATTTCCCAAAATTCACAGGATGTAAAGTCGTGCCAGCATTTGGTTGGGTTTCAATTCGGGACACATGAACTATGTATGGACCTTTATCCGTTACGGAGTATCTAAGCCGACCAATTTGGCTTTTGGGTTGCTTGCTTGGTGGGGTGGGTGTAGGAACTTCTTCGTTAACAGGACGTTTTCGTGAGGATTGTGAAGTAAGGGTCACGTCTATGCCTGCGATGTTACAGACTACATCTGCGAATTGTGATAGTGGGTCACTGGGAAAAGGGTTTGGGGAAGCTGAGATGTCAGGAGGACCAGGATCGGGAGGTTTATTTAAATCCATCTTAGAACTAACACCGGGACAAACACAATACAAACCTGTTTACGAACACAAGAACGACACAATTCTATAAAAACAAGTCACAAAAGTAACAACTGTCACTCAAAAACAATAAAAATTCACTAGACACACGTGTTATCCAAGAAACCCGTGGCGAGAATCCATCTTTTGCCACCGTTAATAAATTTTGAAATGGATAATAGAGACTTCATATTTCATGCAAAACCTCTCATAAATCGTAAGATATGTTGATGGGCAAAGTTACATGCATGTTTTTGATGCATTGTTGACGACATTGCCCACCATTTTTTTCCCCCTAGGGTTGTCACCTATAACTTTTTAATTTATCATAATTTTAGTATGTTGTGCATGACACGAATTGGAAATTGAAAGGTGTTTGTGACTATTGTTGATTGGGAATAGTAGTGTACTATAGGTATATTGTTACGGCTGCTATTTGAAGATTGATGATAATGTCATCTATCAACTACAATACACAGAATTGAAGAGTATCATATGTAGTACTACAATACTGTAGTGGCATAGGCATAGTATAATGTCACATTTTGGAACTTATTTATTATAATTTTTTTTATAGTTTCTCTAACATATTTTTTTGTGCTTATAGGATGAATAACATTAACAAATTGAATGCTTGTACTACAAGCAGAAATAGAAATAGAAGGAATCAGATCAGATCAGAAAAAGGATCCAGAAATTATAAAAACTATTCTATGGAAATGTTGGACATAGCTGTAGATCTGATAAAACAAAAAGGGTATACCACGGAGGACCATATTAAATAAAGCAAAAGAAGTACATATGAAACCAGTAGGGGGAAGAAGAAACTAACAGACACTGAAGAAGAGAAACTTGTAAAAGTTCTGGTTGCTGCCGGTGAATATGGTTGTCCAATGACAAAGTTGGATACACAAATGCTAGTTTTTAACTATTAAGAAAAAAATTCGCGCTGTGACATTTTTAATGGCAAAATTCCCGGAAAAACATGGGTAGAGCAATTTTTAAATAGGCATTCATCGAAATTGTCTGTTCGAATTACAAAAATATAAAACAGGTCCGAGCTGAAAAAGGTCTACAAGAAATGCAAAGTTTCTTCGATAATTTGCAAGAAACACTGAGGGATGTGCCACCTACTAATATCCTTAATTATGACGAGACTAATTTATTTGATGACCCGGGTAATTCCAAATGCATTTTTAGAAGGGGTATAAAATATCCCGAAAGAATTATAAACAGTTATAAGAGTTGTGTTTCTATTATGTTTACGGTGTCTGCTGCTGGTGACTGTCTTCCGACATATGTAGTATATAAAGCTACTAATCTGTATTCCGAATGGGTTGATGGAGGTCTTGATGGCACTCGCTATAATTGCACAAAATCGGGTTGGTTCTAACTAAGAGAGATGTATTAATTATTCTAATGGTTATAATTCTGTAAACACATCATTAAGACGTAAGAAATATTAAATTCCAAGAGCTACCACCGCGGATCCCTGTGTTTTTTGATCTCAATTGTCTCTTTTGTTCCTATAATAGGTATTTTTTCTTCCTGTTTTTATGTTTTTCTTAATTTGATAATATTTACAACTTAAAACTAATTTTATATGCTAAACTTAACACTAATAATAAGATAAATAGAATAGATAATAAGATTTTGTATTTTGCCAATTAAAATATTTCACATTAAAAAGTTTTTCATTAAATATTAAAATGTAGTATTTTTTCAATAGTGACAGCCCTGATTATTTTAAGAAAAATGTTCTAGGTGACGTTTTGACTTTGCCCATTCAATTTTGAAGGCCAAGGAATATGTTTATTCATCTCATAATTTGATACAATACTATATTGCCCTGTATTTATTTTCTGACATTTTTTAAATAATGATACTGTTTATAATATCGGAAATATTCAAAGTTGGCAAAGTTGGCAAAGTTGCCATAAGCCTATGATTTTTTGCCCAACGCATAAAATTGGTTTTTTTACTAACACACATATATATTTCTGGAAATTTCCAGTAATAATAATGGAGACATGAACATACAGTATTATGTGGTATAAACACAACATGAAATATACTAACGCTTTCGAAAATAACTCCACCAATGCAAGAAAAAATTGATTTTTAGGGCAAAGTTGCCAGGTTTTACGGTACCTAATTCTACACTTCAAAATAACAGAATGCTTTCACTATAATATAATTGTAGTGTAGAGTAAGTTATTTAACTTTGTCACAACATAGAATTAATATAACTTGTAATTTATTTTTAACAAAGTAGTAGTAGGTAGGTACGTTACAATTACCGGGGCCAAAATTCAGATGGCGCTGTCAAACGGTCAGCACGAAAATGCATAGAGTGGGCTCTCTTTACCCTATAGATTATTATACTCTTTGACTTAATAACTATAGTCAGTGTTGCCAACTATACTATCACCTCTGTAGCTAGATCTTTTGCAAAAAGTTGCCAGATTCCCACATAATCTTAACCCAAAAAGTTGCTAAAGTTAAAAAAAAAACTAAAGTAATCGTTAAATCGTTTTTCTACATTAAAACTAATGTGTGTAATCGTTAAAATCGTTTTTCTACATTAAAACTAATGTGGGTAAAACATTATTAATATAACTTAATCTAGGGAAGATGATGTAGATGGTTGCACATCCTGAGAATCCAAGGATTTTGTGTATTTCTCCACGGTTCCCATTTGTTGGAGAACTGTTAAAGGAACATTTACCTTTTTTCCTGAGCGAGTCTCTTATACATAAAATAGAATTTAGAGTTATCAGACTCATTCGGTTTCTCTGCTTATTTTTAACTAGATTCATTTGAGAGAATAACCTCTCAACCTCTGCATTTGAGTGTGGAAGTGAAAGGCAAGATATAGCCAATTCACTTATATCCGTATATGTATTATCATTTTTAAAGTTTCTGACCTCCACCCAAAATTTCACCTTTTCCTAAACCAACTGTACTAATTTTCACTTAACCAAATGTAGTAAATGCGCGGCCTTTGTGCTTTTTAACTATGTATTGTCTTGCTTTTACAATATGACTCAAAATGCTGACGAGTTTACGACTCTAAAAATTGCTTCCACAGACAAAAAACTTAAACTGAAAACCACACACACAAGCATCAATAATAGTGTGTAGATAAAGTCGCTATGTTGATAATTTGCTAAAAAAAGTAGCTAAATCGTTTAGCTACAATTTTTTAGAAATTGGAGAGCTGACAGGGGTGCAAAAATAGCTAGATCTAGCTATAAAATAGCTAAGTTCACATCACTGACTATAGTTGGTTCCAGTGTTGCCAACTCCGGCAAAATCTTGTCGCAAGATTTATTATCTAAAGTCGCTAAAACTGATTCAACTAGAGACGGATCCCGGATTTACTTACTTTCCGTTTACTGGTGGCCATTAGTAGCCTCGAAAGGTGATGGGGGAGGCAAGTGAAGAAGAATGTAATACATAAGCAATACAATCTTTATAATTAAAAAATAAATCAACACAGACGCCTTATGTACAGTCAGCATCAAAATTATTGCCTTAGAGTTTAGACGAATCTCCAGACTGGTTTTAGCCATCCCTTGAATTCGGGCTCGGTCTCTCATGTTTCTCGATATTTTTGAATTTACTGCTACTTTTTCGGAGGTAAATCCATAATTTCAAAACAGTTCATACACTTTGTAATTACTATGATGGGTAAAGAATTAAAAATCAGGCTAGGTACAGCGTATAAAGAATTCAGAATCCGAATAGAACTTCACTCAAACTAGTACTGACTTGCGTAAGTACGTAGGTAGGAAAAGTACGAAAACTACGGAACATAATAAAATACGGGGATTCCCCGAATACATTGTTCTAATGTTACCACTGGTAAAGATAATTTAATTGCGAGCGAGCATTTTTAAAAAGGTGTTGGGCATATACAATGATATTATAAAGTACAGATATGTTACGTTCATAGTAATTTGCGTTGAAATTCGTTCCGCGTAGTAAAAACTGCACACATCACGGATATCTATGGCACACATTGACAAGTTTTACTGATAAGTAGAACTAAAGATACGAAACAACACGCAAGTGAAAGAGATAGCTATAATTCTAACAATTACGCTTCAAATGAGTCCTCGTGCCATAGGATAACATTTTTATAGCCGTAGAGCGGACACTCGATTGAAGAGTAAGTACGTAGGTAAGAAATTAAACATCATAATGGTTAATCACGGATCAAGTATTACCGCTAATGTTTGTATTCAGCTTAGCCCATTATATTCAAAACTAAAATAGAAATTAATAGTCACAATGTTAATGAAATAATTTATGATCAGTCATAACAATAATTGTATGATTCGAAAACTTCGTCAAATTGGAACTTCATCTTGGATGAAGCAGGTGGAAAGCTAGTAATCAATAAATAATCAATTTCATGACACAACTATAGGTTTCATAATGAAATGTCATGTAGCGGTTTCTTTGTAGGTACTGACCAAACAAATTCAACATTGGCGAAAATGCAAGCATCAGGTAGCTGACATTTTATAAAATATTATGCAGGCAGTATTATGTTTTATAAAATGTTTCATTTACCTACCTCTATATTTGGAACTGCATATTTTTTAAGCATGGTTCGACCACATTTCGAAACATATTTGTTAGTACTTTGGAGGTGATTGCTACATATCCTGTTGTTTTTTGATGTTATCCAGTCTGATTCGCTTTTTTGTTCACGAACAATTGCGATCCAATCTTGAAGTCGAACCTGATCCCTCGGAAACCTAATTCAATAAAAAAACAATTATAATCCTCAATAATGAGTCAAATGAACTTTAGTCAAAAAAATTGTAACACAAAACAAACTAAAACAAGTTAATCAATATCGCTTCTACACTTGTAAACTTTTAACTAATCTATGTCCGCACGCACGCATCCTTATCGCTCTCGCGACAAAACAAGTTTGCTCTCTCTGTCTTCACCTACATATGGCTCCTAAGGATAATTTATTGGCAAGTTTCGAAAATAAATGAAATATAAAAAATAATCTTAATATATTTACATTCTCACATGTGGTATGAGATCCTTTGTATTTTGTTTACTTTGGAAGTATAATTCGTACACTTCCGAAACTCACACGATGGCATTTTTCATAAATAAAATCTAAGGACACGGGTATTACGGTGCGGCACGCTTGTGGTTGCGTTCGACGCAGACTAGTTGCAAGACGTTCCAATTAGCTCGTGTTCGAGTCTTCACGACTCGCGCGCCTATAACATATCTGTACTATAAAATATCATTGGGCATATATATGTTTTGTTTTCTTGTAGTTTGAAAACTCGTCAGATAAGTCGCTAGATCATTTTTGTCGTCAAATCTTTTTCCTTGTCGCTAAGGCTTAAGCAAAAGTCGTCATTTCTAGCGACAAAGTCGCTAAATTGGCAACAATGGTTGGTTCACGTTCACGAAAATAGTGACGTCATCAGTGCAACTGCAGGGTAAAGGTGTTTTTACAATCGAGTAAAAATTCAAAATTTATATTTCAAAAGATTAAGTTTCTTAACGGATAAAAATCAATTGAATTGTCTTAAATTAGTAATATTTTTAATCAGTGTCATTACAATCTTCATTTGTATTTATTATGAACGAATTTTGTTCTGCGCTCTCTATGACGTCCGTCTGAATTTCACATAAGCTTTTCTTTTTGTATCACGTGGTCGCAGCATTTCTTCCATCCATTACCATCTGTTAAAGTTATTGCGTCACAATAGTAGATTATACAACAAGTGAAAAAAAGGGAATTTAATTCGAGGTACGAAGTTGGATCCCGAGAGCAGCGAAGGATTCTAGATTAGAATCCTGAGCGGAGCGAGGGATACAAGGACCGAGATAAATATTTTTTCACGAGTTGTGTACTCTACTTTTTACCATTGACTGTGAGAAAATAAATAGGAGTCTAATATTTATATTCATAGAATTTTATTATATAATCAGTAATAAAAGAACAAAGGATTAAATATAAACATTAAAAATTTATAGTGAAATTAGAACAGTTTTCAAAATTCAGTGTTATATTCTTGTTTGGTTTTGAAACTGTCGTTTTACCATTGACTGTGAGAAAATAAATAGGAGTCTAATATTTATATTCATAGAATTTTATTATATAATCAGTAATAAAAGAACTTTTTACCATTGACTGTGAGAAAATAAATAGGGGTCTAATATTTATATTCATAGAATTTTATTATATAACTAGCGACCCGCCCCGGCTTCGCACGGGTGCAATGTTTATATTAAATATAGGCAGCGTTCGCGAGAATCGTTAACGTACGGCAGTTTTTTCGACGCCTTACTCCACAATTTTCACTACCATGAAAAATCCTATCTATTTTCCGGGATAAAATATAGCCTATACGGATTCGGAAGAATCCCTCTAAGTAATGGTAAAAGAAATTATGAAATCGGTCCAGTAGTTTTTGAGCCTATTCAATACAAACATACAAAAATACAAAAATACAAAGGTTTCCTCTTTATAATATTAGTATAGATCAGTAATAAAAGAACAAAGGATTAAATATAAACATTAAAAATTTATAGTGAAATTAGAACAGTTTTCAAAATTCAGTGTTATATTCTTGTTTGGTTTTGAAACTGTCGTATTAGATAAGACTTGGGTATTTGGCAAAGTCGCCGTATTTTGTGGTT
Source organism: Tholera decimalis (assembly GCA_943138885.2). Classification (NCBI taxonomy): domain Eukaryota; kingdom Metazoa; phylum Arthropoda; class Insecta; order Lepidoptera; family Noctuidae; genus Tholera; species Tholera decimalis. The sequence continues at coordinate 22,176,528 of OW964568.2, read as the reverse complement.
GCTGTTGCTGAGAAAGCTGTAATGTAGTTGTTTCACAAGGTTTTCCTTTCGATGTTGAAGGGCGCGCCGGAGATAGTGGCGCAGAAGGGTCAACAGCAGACGGTTTTAGATTTATACTGTCAATTATTCGGCTGCATCTTTTGGATTTGTTTTCGATCGAATCCTCGATATAGCTTTCTGCTACTGTGCTGGACCTCCACCCTCCGTGGCGTTTCAGTTCTGTAAGATCAGCACCTGAATTTGCTAAAAGGGTGGCAGAGCTTCTACGGAAACAATGTCCTGTGTACTTTTCGGGATTTGGTAGATTTAAGAATGTGGCAATCTCTTTTGGCATCGCACCTATTTTGTTAATTCCAATAGGTTGCCGAGTACATTTTCCGCCATGGTATTGTAAGAAAAACCTATCGGTTTTTGTATTAGTGGGCCTTATAGCTTGATATTTTTCGACGATTTTAACGTATTCCTGCCGTATTACGAACGTTCTATCAATTTTAGTTTTTGTATCAGTTAAAGTAATAAATTTTCCGAGTGTTTTTGGATGTCGTTCATAGTTATTTTTAATAATTCGTTACTGCGACAAGCCCCATTCACGCCAAAAATTAGCACAACCTGTGAACAATAATTAAAAAAATATGTATTTACAGGAAAACTTTAAAAGTTCAGTAGGTTTGTAAATAAATATGTTTTAAGTAGGTACTTACTTTTACGGCCAGAAAACTGTGGTCAGGTGCATCATTTAGAAAACGTTCAATGTTTTGGGAGGTTAGCACTCTAGATTTCTTTGGCTTATCACCCTCAGACAGCCGTTTTATGTATGTCACTAACTTTGAATAGTTTGAAATATCAATGTTGTGTTTTATTCTCACTGTTGATTTTAGCATAGAATATATGCTCCATGTTAAAATATCGAATAGTTCTCTTACCAAGATGTTGTAAGTGTGGGATCCTTTGTTCAAATAAATAACTTCATTCTGTAGTTACACTGCTTTTTATTTCATTCCCAAAAACCCTTTACAAAATTCTAAATTACATTCTATACATGTTTGATAAATTGGTAAACTGCTCTAAAAACTAAATCATTTATGATCGACCATATACAACCACTCCGACTGTGACTATTTCTTCAACTTCCAATTTTTTCTACTTGACTTTTCTTTTTCATTTTTCTTGTCAGATTTAAAAACATTCCCAAAAACATTTTGGTTTTAAATGCCATAGACTTAAAAAACCTGCCAGTAAACCATAGACATAAAATTCTATAAAACCAATATTACAACATCCCCTCTGAATTTTATGTTTATTGCAATTAGAATAACATCTCCTATTTAACTCCTCCTATCAACTCATTTTTAAAAAACCCAACTCAATTAAACCACCCAACTTAACTAAATACAACAAACAAACTTTTGAATTAATTAATCTAAACACCTTACATAACTAACTTAAAGACTAACGTTTCAAATTAATTCTCAAACAACCTTATATACTAATAAACCTACATAATTCATCACATTACAAAATGTCCTTTATGTATCACTCACTATACACTGTCTCAATCTCAAAAACTTTGTTCTGTCCAGTGGTTTAGTTAGTATATCTGCCAAATTATTTTTAGTTGGACAATAATGAACTTCCAACAAATTTTTATCTATTTTTTCCTTAATAAAATGATACTTTACATCAATATGTTTGCTTCTTCTATTCAAAATTCCATTTTTAATCAATACTATAGCTGATTGATTATCAACAAACAACTGTGTTTTTGGTAATTTGTTTGTCAACTCGAAGATCAGACTCTGAATGTATAAGAGGTCTTTTATACATTCGGCTGCAGAAATATATTCAGCTTCAGTACTGGAAAGAGCGGTGACTGACTGTTTACGAGAACACCAATGAATTGGACCACCACCATAAAATATTACAAAGCCAGTCGTACTTTTCCTAGTATCAGGATCACCTGCAAAGTCTGCATCACAATAAGCTTTCAAAGTTAAATCATTACCACGAACATACTGTATACCACTGCTGACTGTATTTTTAATATATCTAAAAAGGTTCTTAATATTTGCAAAATCATTCAAGTTAGGATGTTCTTGATGCCTACTACAATAACCAACATGAAAAGCCAGATCCAGTCTTGTTTTATTAACCAAATACAACAATGAACCAATCAATTGTCTATATCGATGCACATCATCAACTCCCACTTTCCCCTCTTGATGTGTATCGACTAAAATAACCGGATGACTACTATCTTTAATGTTTTCATATTTAAACTTTTTCAAAATTTGATTTATATAACTTTCCTGATAAATCTTAATAAACTTTTGTTCTACTTTAATATCAAACCCTATAAACTTTTCAGTCTTATCAAATCTCCGCATTTCAAACTCTGTTTCTAATTTATTAATAATTTTATTTAAATCAGTCTCGTTTTCACCAATTAAAATACCATCATCTACGTAAATAGCCAAATATATTTCTTTATCTTTATTTATAAACACACATGGATCTGATTTTATTTGTGAAAAACCCAATTTTTTCAAAAACTCCGTTAATCTCTTGTTCCACATATGTGGTGCTTGCTTCAAACCATACAGACTCTTCTTTAATTTACATACTTTATTCTCTTTGTCTTTTATATCATATCCTAAAGGTATTTCCATAAAGATTTCTTCATCTAATTCTCCATATAGAAAGGCTGTCTTAACATCAAATTGTTTAATTTTAAAACCTCTTTGAGCTGTAATCGCGAACAGCAATCTAACACTAGTAGTGTTTACCACTGGACTATATGTCTCCTTATAATCAATGTTGTATTTTTGAAGAAAACCTCTTGCTACTAATCTAGCCTTATATCTTCCACCAGGCTTTATAGTAAATATCCATTTACTCGTAATTATTTTCCTATTTTTTGCTTCACACTTGTCAACGATTTCCCAAGTTTTGTTTCTCTCTAAGGAATCTTTTTCCTCATCCATTGCTCTTTTCCATAAATCTCTATCAAAACTATTAAAAACATCTGTATAAGTCAAAAACGAAGTCTCCAAATCATAATCTTTCAGTCTAGATGGCAATTTTCTTTCTCTATTCGGTAAAATCCTCAATCCATCATTAATAACTGGTTCAATTGCATCCTCAAACTCATCACTAATTTCACCTACTATATCATCTCTCACTTCCCCTCTCAAATTATTATTTTCTTCAAAACCAACTCCAATGTCTTCAACACTATCTTCAAAAAACTCATTTTCTTCAACACCAATTCCTCTAACTTCAACATCTTCATTACTAACTCCTTCTTCAACGTCTTCAATACTATCTTCAAAAACATCAGCATCTTCATCACTAACTTCAACATTTTCTTCAAAAATCTCATGATCTTCATCACTAACAGCTCCATCACCACTTTCACTACGAAAATCATCACGACCAACTACATCATCATTAACTTTATCACTAACATCAACATTAACCTGTTTAAATAAATTTTCTAAATCGCACTTTTTCGCTCTACAATTACACATTTTTAAATAACTCGCAACATCACACTTATTATTATTAAACACCACATCTCTCGAATAAACAATTCTAAAATTTAAAGGATCCCAGATCTTATAACCATTATTAGTAAACCCTACTAAAAGCCCTTTGCTACTCCTGGAGTCAAGTTTATGTAGCTGAAAATTATTTTTATAATATGCTAAAGATCCAAAAATGTTTAGATGTTTTAAATTAGGTATTCTATTAAACCACATTTCAGCTGGTGTTTTAACATTTATTGTATTTGCACTCCTGTTAAATAAATAAGCAGAAGTTAAAACAGCTTCACCCCATAGCTTATGTGGTAGCTGCATATCAAAAAGTAACGCTCTTGTTCGTTCCATTAATGACCTGTTTAATCGTTCAGCTTTACCATTCAGTTGTGGAGTATAGGGAATAGTGTAATCAATATTAATACCTTTATTAATACAGTATATTTTAAATTGCTTGCTAGTATATTCACCCCCATTATCACATCTGAATGTTTTAACTGTTGTTTTAAAATGATTTTCCGCCAAATTAATATAGTTGATAATTTTCGAAAAAGCCTCGCTTTTATTTTTGAGTAGAAAAATTTTAACAAAATTTGAATAGTCATCCAAAAACGTGATAAAATATTTATATCCATCCCATGTTTCCATTTCAATAGGACCACAAATATCGCTGTGAATAATTTCTAATGGTTTACTAGCTCTGTGTCTATTTGATTTAAATGGTTTTCTACATAATTTTGATTTTGTGCAGACTTCACAGATGTCAATCTCCTTTACCAGGCCTCCATCCATACCCCGAACAAGATCCTTTGTCTTACCAATAGGTACATGACCCAATGCACGATGCCAGAAGTTAGTATTAATTTGAAGGATGTTTACAGACCTTGAAGGCACGACTGGGTTTGCATTAATAGTTAAATAGTATAGCCCGTCTTGCTTCAGTTCACCAACCTCTATGCATTCAGAGTCCTTACTTTTGATTTGACAGCTCGTTCTGAAAAATTTTAACAAATAATTATCATCAGCTAATCTAGATACAGATATTAAGTTCTTTTTGAGTTGGGGAACACATAATACATCTTTAAAAGTAATATGTTTAGTATAAATATTTCCCATGATGTTCACATGGTGAATATTTCCATCTGCAGTCATGATTTTATAATTAATCTTCTTCTTATCTTCAAGATAACTTTCTGAAGTAACAATATGACTGCTGGTACCTGAATCTATTATGAATTCAACTTCTCTTTCTGTTGTGTTGATTGAATAGAATTCACTTACATTTTGTTTTAGGCAGAACCTTGTATAGTGCGAGTTGTCCTTACAGTTCACACAGTTAAACCTTATGTTGCAATCTGCATGTCTGTGTCCACTCTTCATGCATTTGTAACATTGAAGTATGTTATTGTATGTTTTAGCGTCACCCTTCAATGTTCTGCAGAATTTTGCAATGTGTCCTTTCTTCCCGCATTTGAAACAAGTTCGCACATGAAAGCTGTTTTCTATTTCTTTGACGTTGTCATTCTCAACAGGTTTCGGTTCTTCATGTCTGTCTGTATTTTCTTCCCTCATCTTTAATTCTAGATTAATCCTTGATATCAAATTTATTAAAGTTTTGTCTGCTGAAGATGTTGATTCCCATGCTGTCCTAAAATGAAAAAGTTTTTCCGGTAGATTCGAAAGTATTTTTGATATGATCTGCTTGTCATCAAAATCGTATCCTAAATTCCTTATTCTTGTCGCTTTATTTTCAATTTCTGCTATGTCTGTCATTAAATCTTTGTTATCAAATTTGTATTTATAATATTCTTCCAAAAGGCGAGATGTTTGAGACTCCTTATGTCCAAGAAAAAGCGTGTCTAATTTATTTATAATTTCCTTTGTGGTTTTACAGTTGATTGCATAAACCATATACTTGTCGCTAATTGAGCATATTATTGTCAATCTTGCTTTCGCATCTTTTTTAATAAAATCTTTCTTTGATTGTGCATCATCTTCCAACACAGAATCCAGCTCCTTTGCTGTCAAAAATAACGTTAACTTTTGTTTCCAAAGAACATATTCTGTCTCATTTGACAGTTTTGATAATTTTAAATCTTCAGTCATTTTCAATAAATTTTATTTTCAATTATTATTTTATCTTGTACTCCAAAGAATTTTTAGACTTATCTTTCGTCGATCTTCTTACAACATCTGGTTAAATTTGCCCGGGGGCAGCCCATAACCTGTAGAATACCATCTTGGAAGCGTGCTGGGCCCATAACCTGTTAAAATATCGAATAGTTCTCTTACCAAGATGTTGTAAGTGTGGGATCCTTTGTTCAAATAAATAACTTCATTCTGTAGTTACACTGCTTTTTATTTCATTCCCAAAAACCCTTTACAAAATTCTAAATTACATTCTATACATGTTTGATAAATTGGTAAACTGCTCTAAAAACTAAATCATTTATGATCGACCATATACAACCACTCCGACTGTGACTATTTCTTCAACTTCCAATTTTTTCTACTTGACTTTTGTTTTTCATTTTTCTTGTCAGATTTAAAAACATTCCCAACAACATTTTGGTTTTAAATGCCATAGACTTAAAAAACCTGCCAGTAAACCATAGACATAAAATTCTATAAAACCAATATTACAACACTCCAAAGTGTCGACGCCTTCTTCGTCTTGGTTAATTCGTTGAAATAGTTAAGAAATACGCATTCTGAGAAGGAATTGGCGCCATTCGTGGTTTTCCAGTCGCAGAACAAATTGTATGTTTTCAGATACAAATCCCGAGATTTTGGCGGCAACAAATCATCTACTATAACTGCTGCGTTAGTACGAAATGATTCCGGAGTCAGTGTCTCATTTTCGTCATCGGAAGAACTCATTTTGTTTCAGTTATTATGTTAATAAATTTTCCAATGACACAAAACAACCACGATAACAGAGAGAAAAGAACTTAAAATTGGCGGTTTTTTTTTAATATAATCGTATAGCTCTATGGAATAGATCCATTTAGCCAGCCAGTAGGTACTTTCAGCACGTTTCAAATTTTTTTTTACATAATTCGTGCTTGTTCCAAATTCAAAAAGTCTTTATTCACTCAGTGAGTAAAAGAGCGTTTTATTCACTGTTATCGATGAATAAAGTGCCCTTTTTCGAGTGGCAATGGTAAAAAATATTTTATTACATTTTGTATGTTGAGTTTTTGGCACCTAGGTACATATTTTTTTATTTGGGCCCTTTCCAATTTAATAGGATTGAATTAAATTAAATTATTTTTATATAAAGCATAAAAGACAACCGTTTCGCCAAAATAGCTGCAGTCAACTGGTCACTGCGAACTTAGCTTTATAATTTGTTGCAACCTAATGGGTCGAGACTCGAGAGGCGCGGACAACGATGACGTCACTATTTTCTTAACGTGAAAATAAAAAATGAGACCATTTTAAAGGTTTAACTAGCTGTGGACTGTGAACCTGTTAACCTACAATTGATACCAAATTCATTCAAATCACGGGGCAGGACTATAGATGCTGGCGGGAAAAATTCCGAATCATTCCCGTCGAATACTTCGGAAATATTCCGAAACTTTGGGAATATTTCAACTGTCAAAAAAAAAACCAGGAAAATCGTTAGCGTCAGAATGGCTGGTTGCCTATAGCAAGCGGCTCTGAAAGTATATTCAAGAATTACTACCTAATTGCTTATATTTGCTACATTTCTTCAATAATTGCTACGTGTGATACATTCAGAGAAATATGAATATTTTTTTGACCAACCATTCTGACGTCAGGATGAATGGTCAACTTCGTGTTCGGCATGAAGGGCGCAGAATTTGTAAAAGTTTGTTGTGTCAATAATTGCTTATTAATTGCTACATTCACGAATTTATGTTTGAGCTTCGTACTTGTACTAAGTAAAAAGATATAGTTTTTATTAAAATTTGCATGAACAAGTGCCTAATAATTTTGAAAGGCAACAGATTGTTTCACTACAGCGTCTTTCTTGTCAAATCTTGCAGGCGTTTACTTCAACTTAATTAAATGATGTTTGGTGAGTACAGTGTGATTTTTAAGTCGACCGCTAAATACAAAACATTTTTCTTCTGCGATTTTTGTATATACCTAATATTTTTAAAGTTATAACGATTTGAATTTATTTATGTATGGAGAAATTTGATTTTATATGAATAACTTTTAATTCTCAAGAGTTCTCAAAAAACAGCTTTTCGTATTCGAGTGTGCTATTTTTTAGGCAAATTATCCGATATATTAATTGCTTCGATTTTCTTCGATTTTGGAGAAAATTGTTTTTCTTTCCCTTTTCCACATCACCCTTGAGGTAGAGAACTAAGCGCAATTTTTTTATCATGGTGTCCTCAGGAGGCCTAATCCACTCATACGCACACTCTTACTCATACACGCACTCACAAAATTATCAGATTCTGATTCAGATTCGTTCTCTAAATGTTCCACATTTGCAAATTCTATATTTTCTCGCTCATCATCTTCAAATGTTGGAGGTAACAGAAGCATGGTTTTCGCTTCTTCTGAAAATGGTTTGTGTTTCCGTATCATTTTATGACGTTTTGATGATATATAAGGATCTGAACTAATTATTAAATTATTCAAAATATCCTCATTATTAACTCTTCTGCAGAATTTTCTTGAATGGTGTTGGCGATATCGCCTGAAGTCTTTATTTCTAGATTCAGCCACTTCTTCCGATAAATTTCCAATCGGAATTAATCCCAAGTTTTCAATGATAGCTGCTCCATGAACAAGAACTTTATGCACACTGGAGGGCATGTGATACCACTCATATAAATCTACGTATAATTTTATGGTGGCTTCCGTATATTCTTTAAACTTCACTGTGTCAATTTTATGACCTGAAGATATTGTTTCTAAAATGATTGAAAACCGTTTTATTAAGTTTTCGTCGACACCGTAATTGCAGCAGTAATCTCTGTATTTGAGAAAAATCTGTGAGCGGTATTCCCGTCATTAATAGTTCCATGTCCTTGCTTTACAACATCTATTAAAAGGCCTGTTTGATTTTTAAAAGCTTCCTGAATGCTTTTTTTTCTATTTTCCATCAAAACTTTGTTTTTACCTTTTGCAACCCATGTTTTGAAATCCAGTCTATAGACTATGTGAAGAATGTATTCCATAAAACGTATCCATATATGTAGCGATGATAAACCATATTTGTACAAGTCGGTATCAATGGTTTTAGTCAATAACAAAGACAAGTTATTCATTTCTGTAGGAACAGCTTTACATATGTCACATCGTTGAGCTGAAGTTTCACAGAGGATTGATGTTGCTTTACCATCTATCATGGTAAGCAATAATGAATGTGAGACTTTTATTTCTCCAATTTCTGTTTCCTTCAATTCATTTATCTCCGTTTAATTTCGGTTTTCTCTCTTAAAATCATTGATTTATTCTCTTTTTCAAACTTGAAAAATATTGGACGACACCAATATTCTGAATTTGGTGAGTCGTTTTCCCAGATAATTTGTTCCTCGGAAACAATTTTTATTGGTACTATTTTCCCCATAAAATAGTTGAATCATCTGTCAAAGCGCTGTGTGTCCTCTTTGTCATCCGTTGTCATTTTTTGCTTATAGTTTGCTTGATTCGAGGCACCATCCATTCCCCATTTGCTTATCATTCATTGTCAACTCCTTACAGTCTGTGCTATCAATATTGATTGCTTTGAATATCCTTTTGGCGGTTATATTTAATAGAGGCTGCAATTTTATTCTAGCAGTTGTATCTGTTAAGGTGATATCATCCTTTAGCGGGTAGCATTCTTGTTTTGCATTTTGTACCTTGTAGGGACATGTCGACATTTTTCTCTTTGATACTTTTTCTTAAAGTATTGCCACTTTGTTAATTTAAGGGATAAAACGTTGTATGTATGAATATGTAGTTGTATGAATATGTTCTGTACGTCTCTTTTTTTGCTTAGGTCTTAATTCACAAAATGGTTTTCTTGGACTTACATTCGTTGACATGACAGTAGACACTTTGGCTGGAGATTCATGTTCACTTGATGTACTAGGAACAGAGTCTTGGTTTCTTTCAAATGCACTTACAATGAAATCAGGCCAGTTTATTTCCGATGATAACCATTCGCTATTATTGTTGCTAAACAATTCCTCTTTGCTATGAGTATTTTGCCATCTCTGCAGATTATAGCAATATTTTGCACAAAACGCTTTTAGCGCTTTATCGTTTTCATCACTTAACACAGTGGGGACTAATCTAGATTTAATAGCACTATATAAAACACTATTATTTTTAAAACTTCCACTTTACTTTAATACAGGGTGGGCCATGAATTAGTTAACATTTGAAAAAATCGTATAAAAAAAACCATTTAACATATTTTAGAAATCGTTTATTTACGAGAAAGCTAATTAGTTGTAATTTATTTTTTTAAAATTATTTCGTCTAAATGACCACCGTTTCGGTTTTTGCACTCATCTAAGCGAGTCCTAAAGTTTTCGAATACTCTTCTGCAAAGAGACCGCGAGATCGCCGACATCTCTTCGATGATTTTTTCTTTAAGTTGACGCAGTGTATTCGGTTTATCAATGTAGAGACGACTCTTTAAATAACCCCATAAAAAGAAGTCTGCTGGTGATAGATCTGGACTTCTGGGTGGCCATGTGATGTCACCCCGTCTGGATATCAGCTTTTCCGGAAACATGTCTTTGACCACCGGCAAGGACTCGTTCGATGTGTGACACGTGGCTCCATCTTGTTGAAACCATGTGTTACGATTATAGCCAGCAAATTCCAGTAGCATCGGTGCTAAGAACTCCCGTAACATTTTCACATACTCGGCAGAATTAACAGTAACTGAACGGCCTCGAGAATCTTCAAAAAAGTAAGGTCCGATGATTCCTTTTGCTGAAATTGCAGCCCATACAGTTACCTTAGGAGAGTGAAGTGGCCTCTCATGTTTAGCTTTAGGATTTTCGCTGCTCCAATACCTGCAATTCTGTTTGTTTACATGTCCATTTAGGTGGAAATGGGCTTCGTCAGAGAATAAGATGTTGTGAAAATTACTGAATCGAGTTAACATTGTTTCGGCTTGACTTACGCAAATTTAAATCATTAGGGTTTAGTTCTTGCACTAGCTGGATCTTATATGGATGTAATTTCAAATCTAATTTCAAAATACGGCGTAATAATGTGCGGGATAATCCTAATTCAGCCGAACGTTTGCGTGTCGATAAATCTGGATCACGTCGAACAGAAGCGGAAACTTGCTGCACGTTCTCTTCGCTCCGAGAAGTCCGCGGGCCGCCGGTTTGTTTCACATTTAGTGTAGATCCCGTCTCTTCGAACTTCTTCACCCATTTCTTTATTAAAGGAGCACTTGGACACTGACTTAAGTCGTGTAAACCATATTCAACGCGAAATAAGCGTCTCACAGTAATGAGCGAAAAGTTGTTTAAATAAAACTGTTTCACGCAGTAAGTGTCGCGTCGGTTCTACTCATGACCTTCCGACAAGTAAGATTATGGTATCTGTATGACTCCCTACAAAAGGAGGCTAGCATTGCCTAGATTCTTTGACACAAATTGGAGAATGTAATAGTTATACTAATTATGAATAATCTGCTTCGCTTTGATTCTATGGGGAGAGTATCTGATATTAAAGAGATAAATGCATAGTAACGGTTCCCTTGTAGTTTTATTCTATTGTAATATGTTTGTCGACTACTGGTCAACTGCTGGTCAGTTGTTGGTCAACTGCTGGTCAACTGCTGGTCAACTGTCTCACCTGAATGATGTAGATGTCTTTGCTCAGCCACACAGAACTCATCACCTCCCTCCACGAATAGGTCACTCCTGTTGTGGAAAGAAAGTCCATGATTACACTGTTGGACTACTAAGTACCACCGAATGGTATGAATATTAACATGAATTTTAGTACATCAATATGGACTCTATTAAATCACTATGAGTGCAATCACATACTTATTGCTTGGTGTATTATTATGTTTATCTCAACAGATATACAATGTGAACCTTAGTGAGCTTGTTCACTTAAACAATCTTGACAGGCTGTTGCCTCTTGCCCATATGGGCGTAACTATCATGCTCCACGAACATGATTTACTGTCTACCCAAACATACTTGATACCTTGTGAGAAGATTGGCCAACCCACCACACACAGGTGAGCTCCTAAAGAGCTCTTAGGATTGTATGCTTACGATATTGGGAGTCGTGAGAATAGGGAGCACCCTTCGGTCACCCTATTGATATTGATATAGGTAGGTACTTGTATTTTATTACCCAAACCAAGGGCTCTGTTGATTGCATTATATTAGATTGCACACATTATGATACAAACAATCGAAACTATCGGCACATTACGTCTATACGATGGAAATCATGTTTGCTCATCAGCTCATAAGAGTTTCGCGGCATCCACCATTTCCCATCGCTTTTAATTTACTCAATCCATAACTCAATACGCGAGTTCAATGCGGAATAATATTGGCTTATAATCTAGATACTTAGCTGTCGTGTTATTGCTGGCTGGCAGGCGAAGATCACACACATTGCAATTTTACACTTTGATTGAAACTTTAAGAACAGTATGTCGGTTGCAAAACGTGCCGGGCAAAAAGAGTGTTGCCAATTACCAAATTTGTTTGTGGTTGGTAACAAGTGTTGCTCTATACAATATTGTTGGGTTTATTTAATAATCGCGACCCTTCGCGACACACCCGCCTCGCGAGTTTTAAACTATGGTGGTCATCAAGTCGCGAGTCCATTTGTGGATCTTCTCCAGTGCTTGGACTGCAGCTGCTCGACGCGATTTCTCATCGCTTGTTTGGTTGATTAATTTCTGGCTATTGTTTACTTCGTCTTCTAGATCACGTTCATTATGATCTTGTGCAAGTTCAATGTCGTTTATTGTGCTGACGTTCTCTAGCTCTTCTTTCGTATCCTGCGTTGAGTTATGTCTTACATTCGCATTCGTGTTCTCATCATTATCTAGTTTATAACTTATTTCAGCTGTGGGATTAGTGTCGACACTTTCAAACTTCATAGACGGCGTTTGTATCGGGTCATTATTATCAACGACTGCATCCCTTTGATCTAGGACTTTGTCAGTGGGATTTAGTGGAGTCTCTTCCTCTTCTATTTCTAGAGGATATAAATGAGCAATCGATCGTGTGAACACATGGTTGTCCACTTTTACTCTAGCGACACGGTATAAACCGTCCTTTCCCTTTAGTGTCTCTACTATCTTTCCTACTTTCCAACTTTCGCGGTTACTTCTTTCACCTTTAATTTGTACCACATCTCCGACCTGAGGAACTTCACGAGTTCTCACTCTTGCTTGTTTGGGTGAATTCCCATACCTTTCTCTGAGACTCAAAAGGTATCGGTTGATGAACATTTCTTTGTACTCGTTCATTATCATATTTCCACGTTTCCATCCTTCGATGAGTTGTTGTCTAATGATAGAACCAGAGAGTGGTAAGCTATTCATGAGTAATTGAATGTTCAAACACTTTCCTGGTGTTAGGAAATCAGTTGGTTTTAGGATGTGGTCCATCTCGGTTCCCACATATGTAAGTAGTCTGGTATTGACTACGGCTTCGACTTCTTTGATGATCGTCGAGAGTTGATTTTCCCCGAGCATGTGTTTTTGAAGAGTTCGTTTTAGACAATGCTTTACTACTGCTACGAGTCTTTCATACGCGCCCCCGTGCCAGGGTGCTAGTTGAGGGATGAATTTCCATCTTAAGTTGTCTGCCAGTGTTCCTTCAGACATTACCTCGGCCAGCAATCTGAACTGAGGTGCGTTGTCAGTTATTATAAGTGATGGTGTTCCTCTAGTAGCGATGAAACGTCTGAATGCCATGAGACATTCATCTGTGGTTAGATCTTTAACTACCTCTAAGTGTATTGCTCGTATTACAAGGCATGTGAAAAGAGAAATCCATCTCTTTTTTACACCATTTTCTGTCTTTATGACCATCGGTCCGAAGTAGTCCACACCGACGTAAGCGAACGGCATATTAAATCTTACTCTTTCGGCTGGTAATGCTGGAGTTTTAGGTAGCTCGTATGGACCTCCTCCATGTTTCACGCACCTCGTACATTTGCTTAGTGTTTTTTGAACTTTCGCTCTTCCTTGTGGTATCCAAAATTTTTGTCTTATGAGGCTTAGTGTATGAGGTACTCCAACATGAAGGTTTTTCTCATGAGTTTCCTTAATAATTTTTTCGGTAAGTTCACTGTTTTTAGGTAGGAGTATGGGATGTTTTGCATCATAGGATAAATCTGAATATGTGAGTCTTCCATCACATCTTAAAATTCCATCGGTATCGATGAATAATCCCAAATTCTTAGCTAGGTTTGTTTTCTTTCCTCCATACTCCTCTGAGAATGTTTCTTTCTGTAGTTCTTTTATTTTTTGTAATTGTGAATCCAAAGGTTCGTTTGCTGTTACTTTATCCTCTGAAGGTGTTACCTTTGGTTGGTTTTCTGTGTTCAACAGACCCTCCCCCATCAGAAGAGAAGTGTTCCTCGGTGGCCCACTAGGCCAGTCTCTAGGGTCCTGCCCTAGAAATTCTGGTCCAGACAGCCACCTGTTCCTCTCCTCCTCTGACGTGATAGGACGTGTTGCTACGTCTGCAGGATTGAGATTAGACGGTACGTATCTCACTATCAAACTTTTGTTGCGTTTTATTTCTTCCAGCTTTTTGGATACAAATGGTTCAAGTAACTTATCAGAATGATACCAATCAATCACTATTTGACTATCTGTCCATAGTGTTAATTGGGTTATGTTCAATGGTAAGAATCTGAGTACGTATTTTATAAGTCTACTTCCAATGAGTACGCCTAATAACTCTAAGCGTGGAATCTTTAAGTTCTGTTGATCTTTGGTTGGAACCAGGCGCGATTTACCTATTACGAAGTTGACTGTGTCTTTCTGTACAAGGTAAACCACTGCGGAGTAAGCTACTGTAGATGCGTCTGTGAAACAGTGTATTTGTGCTTCCTTATAAAGGTTTAAAGCGTCTGTCACTGTTTCTACGCCAGTAACTACATTGTCTACGTATATGTCATTAGCTAACTGTTTGGCATAATTCCCATTCGACTTTAGAAGATGGTGTCTGACCGTAGCGTTTAAAAGAAATGGACTGGATATGATCCCAAAGGGAACACGGGTAAATCTATAGTGTAGTAGATTGTCTTCAGTGGCTGGTTTGTTGGTATCTTTCAACCATAAGAACCTAGTGACGTCTCTGTCACCTTCCTTCAAACCAATTTGTAAAAATGCCTTTTCTACATCCGCTGTCAATCCTACAGCGTGACTACGGAATTTCAATAGAAGTCCCGTCAAATCCTCTAGCATCATTGGTCCGCAGTATAAGCATTCATTCAGACATTTTGTATTTTTTGTCTTTGCCGAAGCATCATAGACTATTCTTAGGGCTTTACCCGGCGCCAATATTCCATGATGAGGAAGGTAGTGAATAGGATGATCACTTATCTCCTTTCCAGGTACTAGTTCGATGATACCTCTTTGCATTTGGTCACTTAGTGTCTGGTTGTATGCTGACAAAGTTTCAGCATCTAGGCGTTTCATCAATCCAATTAGTCGTCCGTATGCTAGACCGTAGTTAGTTGGCAATTCAGGTGGGTATTCCTTCCAAGGCCAGCCAACATAATATCTTTCTTCTGTGAATACGGTAGTTTCATTAAAATGCTTAATAGCTTCTTCTTCCCGGTTGGCATTTGGAGAATCAGTAATTCCAAGGGATTCTAGGTCCCATAAAGCTTTCATTGATGTGTTATCTAATGGCAGATCGGGATCGTTCAATCTGGTTTCATAGGACGCTTGAAAGTATGTGAGCATTGATAATTCATCCTCGTGCTTATTCGGAATTTTGCCTGACAATATCCATCCTAGGTCGGAATTTACCAAGTATAAATTTTCTCGTATTTTCACCTTTTCAGTAGACATAAGTGAATGATAGTAATCATTTCCAATAAGGATATCCACCTTGTCTGACAAAGATCCATCATCCGCTAGTAAGTAATCCTTTTCATATTTCCATTTGGATAATTCTTCACCACAAGATGAAATACCATGTGTAATAGAAGGTACGACGTTCGCATATACTATCCTTTGTATATCAGTTCTTGATTGAATGTGAAGTTTCACTAATGGGCTATCCAACTCTTGGGGTTTATTCGAACCAAAAGTGAATACTGTGAGATGGTTGTCTTCTTCAGTCTTCAAATCAAGATTCTGCGCGACATCTTGTGTAACGTAGCTTCTCATGCTGCCTGAATCTAGCAGTACGCGACATTTCATTGAGGTATTCTCCGGTCCTCTGATATTAACAACAGCAGTTTGTAGTATTGTTGATCCTCTTTCATAGATATGCATCGCACTAGTAGATTCTTTCTTCTGTAACTCGGTTTTTGTTATCACGTTCCTTGGTGACTCTTTGCTAGGACAAAGTGCCCTATTATGGAGGCCCTTCTTACCACAGTGTTTGCAGGCTATGTGTTTGAATCTACAGGTATTTATGTTATGGCCTAAACGGAGGCAATTGAAACAACGGTTCCTTAACCTTGATTTCCTTTGTTGTAGAGTTTTACTATCCGTGCACTCATCATTAAAATGATCTCCTTTACAAAATATACAATTGAGCTTTCTTCTTTTCTGCTTGGGTCCCTGTCCACTCTTTTCTCCAGCTGACTGAAATTTCCTCTTCGTGTCAAAGGTTTTATTGAAAGCAGTTACATTAGGTTTGAATTTTTTATTCGTATCCTTTAAATTATTTCGTTTATGTATCTTAGATCCCCTTTCAGTTCTATGTTCTAGTACATGAAGTGTTTCTGTTGTGTAACTAGCATCTTCTATCTTAAATTTCTCAGAAGTACGCTTAGCATCCTCTCTAGCTGAGAGTACAAGATGGAGTTGTTTCCTTATTTCTTCGATGGTGTCGCTACTTAATTTTAATTTCAGTTCGTATACTATGTCTTCAGGGAACTTTTCCAAGATCAAAAATCTTAGGTGGTTATGTTCTGTATTCTCTCCCAGAGAACTCAATACACGAAGGTGTCTTTCGATTTCATCCAAAACTTTTCTACAATCATCTTGTTTGTCTGCTCCTTTAAGTTTGTGAAGAGCTGAGTAATGGGCATCAATTATTTGTGTTTTCTTCCCATATCTGTCTGTCAAAGTAGTCACAGCAATTTTATAATTATCGTTAGTAGTCTCAAGACCATCCAAGATTGTCTTAGGTTCGCCTTTCAAAGAAGCTTTTAGGTACAGTAACTTGTCGACGTCTCCTAGTGTTCTTTGATCAATATTGGAAGAGAATTGATCCCAAAATTGTGTCCATTGGAGAACATCTCCTGAGAAGGTAGGTAAGTTCAACTCAGGTAGTTTGCCTCTATTGATTGATTGACTTGAGTTCGAAGAAACAACCTTGTCCTTCCTAACTTGTATTCTTGCTTTCAGCTCGGCTAAGGCTTCATCACCTTCTAGCTGTTCATTTGTCATATTTGATATATCATCAGCATTTGGGTTTGTAGAAGTATTAAAATATTGATACAACTCATTATTGAATCGATGAATGACCGCTTGTAATTTTGATGACACAATGCATGCTTGTTCCATATCATCATCAGACCACGACTTCAACGCACAAAGAGTATGTGAGCTTTTAGTCAAGCTTTTGATACTCGACACAAACGTAGTTAGTCTACTTAAATATATTTCCTCCATGGTATTATTGTACACTGACTGGGGTGAATCTGAAATCATCATAAGTACCTTATGATAATATGGATAAAACGTTTGCCCACAACGACAATTAAAATTTACATCAATTATAGTCAGTTTTATTTATTTAGATTTTGAATTTATTATACATTTAAGGTGTATTGTTTAAGAATTAGCATTTAATCATTATTACTCTTATTAGCTTGCAATAATGACTGACATTTACCGGAGCTCCACTGTTTATTTAATTTTATTAAATATTAACTATTAATTTCTTAGTGATCTTCTTGATCTCACAATTGATTTTGTAAAAATATCTGGAGTAAGTATGTCACACTGCTCAACTTAGTCTATAATCATAGCACTAGTTAAGCCAGTTGTTGTTTCCTTTAAAACATTTTGACTCACCCAGCCTTGGCTATGGCACTATTGTATCTTATTATTCAATTATGTGAGAACACAAGAAAGTTCACTAGACCACACTTTTATCATCACACGGCGTATAGCACTGAGTTAAATCAATTAATGTTCATTAAGTAAAGCATTACTAGCTAATGTATTATCTTTATAGTATGTCCGCATATTTATTCTACATTATTCACAAATAACTTTCTCTTTGGACCATAGGTTATCCATCATAACATAGTGTGCAAACGCTGAACATGTACACTAATTAGCTTATTGGTATATCTCCATGCACTCCTTTGCATAGGTATCACATAATCACAGTGTATGTAACATTTGAATTTTACACCAATGCATGTAAAGTTTGTGATAGATAGAGTTTCTAGTAATTGTTTATCTATTTTATTTTCATATCATCACAACATTAAGCAATTATTCACCGTTAAGTTAAACTGTTAGGTTTTAAGCCATCAGAGTTGATATAGGTATTATTCTCATTATATATTTACCTTTGAAAATTAGTGGATTAAAGTTGTATTTTTTTTTGTGATAATCACAATTAATACTGGTTAACAAGTGAGAAACTATTATTGTAGGACACTCATAATTTGATAATCATTGTTTTAAATGTACCTATTTTGACAAGCAATGTAAATATTCGACTCACTAGATATTGTCACCATATGAAACTTGTGACTCGGAATGGTAATATTATTATATACTATAACTATATACTCATGTGTTGTGATTTATTCTGATTTAATATGGTGATAGCGACAGGGTCTCTGGTAAATTAAATGGTAATTATAACAAATCTTCACTACTAGATTCCAATTGGTATTCATTGAGTTAAAATGTAGTACGTATAGTACATTACAACTCAATGTTGGTATTTTGGGTTTTCTTAAGTGACTCGTCGTTCATGTATTTGAAATAACGTGGTATTTAATCACACTTTTACATACCTGAACTTTGGACTCAACTATCAGTTGGTAGGTGTGTTGTGTATCTCCTTGTATTTGTACACTCTTTAAGATGTCGTAAGTACCCAAGTGTTTCCTGTATTGAATGTTTGTGTTCCTATTAAACGATAGGGAGATTAATTATGGAACAACAAGCGCTGCAATGCTAACTTGGTTAATTGAAACACGTATTGCATATATGTATCATTTCGACAATAAGTACATTTTGTTCGTTTTAGGTTTTTACAATGGTTTGTCAAGATGTAAATTATAGGTTACCGGCAAATAACTTTGTCGAAAAGATTAGTTAGATAGTTTTGAACAACATATCGTCATTCTTACCTGATGATATGAGTTAATTTCACCTTTTATTAATGTAATTTTGTACGGAATTACAATTATTTCCACTGTTTATCCAATTCACAGAGTTTTGCAGTATCTGTTAACCAGGACCACCTGAATGATGCAAGAAATTGCGAATTCAAACACACTAGCGTCATTATGGCGTCGCGTCGCTGTTATAGCGCATGCGCGCATCGTCCACATTACATTTAGGCGCGGAATTTTAAATGGTCTTGGCGCGGAATTTTTAAATCGTCTTGATTTTATCCGTTATCACTGACTTAACAGTAGTAACTTTGTTGGATTAATGTTCACTGCCCAAGATCTAGTTAAAATCATGTTTTACACACTAGAGTTATAACTTATAGTTAAGGTCACAGGGTCACACAAACAAGTAAATAAAGTGAACTGTGTTCATTTTTTTTTTTTTTGTATATTTAATTTTAAAGACATCCTTACCATTCAGTAAGACAGTTGACAATTACATATTATAATCTAAAGTAGGTTCCCAATACACTCTCTTTAGCCATAGGTATATCAGATAAGTTTTGTTCATTAAGTTCAGTTTAGTCGGTTAGTTTAGGTTAATCAATCTACACTAAACTTTGTCTTATTTGATTTTTGTACTAAAAATTTTTTTTGTATAACTATGGATATGTAAAGGTCTCATCTTATCTTCACCAAACTTTGATGAAGATCCCAGGGCATTTCCACCAACTTTGATGAATATCCCAGCATCTCCACCATCTTTGTCGCGTCGGTTCTACTCATGACCTTCCGACAAGTAAGATTATGGTATCTGTATGACTCCCTACAAAAGGAGGCTAGCATTGCCTAGATTCTTTGACACAAATTGGAGAATGTAATAGTTATACTAATTATGAATAATCTGCTTCGCTTTGATTCTATGGGGAGAGTATCTGATATTAAAGAGATAAATGCATAGTAACGGTTCCCTTGTAGTTTTATTCTATTGTAATATGTTTGTCGACTACTGGTCAACTGCTGGTCAGTTGTTGGTCAACTGCTGGTCAACTGCTGGTCAACTGTCTCACCTGAATGATGTAGATGTCTTTGCTCAGCCACACAGAACTCATCACCTCCCTCCACGAATAGGTCACTCCTGTTGTGGAAAGAAAGTCCATGATTACACTGTTGGACTACTAAGTACCACCGAATGGTATGAATATTAACATGAATTTTAGTACATCAATATGGACTCTATTAAATCACTATGAGTGCAATCACATACTTATTGCTTGGTGTATTATTATGTTTATCTCAACAGATATACAATGTGAACCTTAGTGAGCTTGTTCACTTAAACAATCTTGACAGGCTGTTGCCTCTTGCCCATATGGGCGTAACTATCATGCTCCACGAACATGATTTACTGTCTACCCAAACATACTTGATACCTTGTGAGAAGATTGGCCAACCCACCACACACAGGTGAGCTCCTAAAGAGCTCTTAGGATTGTATGCTTACGATATTGGGAGTCGTGAGAATAGGGAGCACCCTTCGGTCACCCTATTGATATTGATATAGGTAGGTACTTGTATTTTATTACCCAAACCAAGGGCTCTGTTGATTGCATTATATTAGATTGCACACATTATGATACAAACAATCGAAACTATCGGCACATTACGTCTATACGATGGAAATCATGTTTGCTCATCAGCTCATAAGAGTTTCGCGGCATCCACCATTTCCCATCGCTTTTAATTTACTCAATCCATAACTCAATACGCGAGTTCAATGCGGAATAATATTGGCTTATAATCTAGATACTTAGCTGTCGTGTTATTGCTGGCTGGCAGGCGAAGATCACACACATTGCAATTTTACACTTTGATTGAAACTTTAAGAACAGTATGTCGGTTGCAAAACGTGCCGGGCAAAAAGAGTGTTGCCAATTACCAAATTTGTTTGTGGTTGGTAACAAGTGTTGCTCTATACAATATTGTTGGGTTTATTTAATAATCGCGACCCTTCGCGACAGTAAGCGCGTTGCGGCCCCGTGAAGCGATCCATTGCGACTAAATTTCCAAGAAGCGAGCTAGTGCCCCCGCCCGCGCCCGCGCCCCGCACGGCAATAGTTTGCGCGGTAAGTTACATTTAAATGTTAACTAATTCATGGCCCACCCTGTAGCACATCAATATCAATATTTGACACCAAATCGAACATTTTTACGTAATAAATAGTATTAGTATTTAAAAAATGTGAGATATATTTCAAATGTAGGTAACCATGTCATTTTTTTTCCTGCTATTCATCATCCAATCACATAATGACACGTCATCATTTTGCTGCGCTCAATGGACGATGCGCGCGCTAATCAGGGTCACCGCGCTATTGAGTATTGTTAAAAACAAATGACGTCATAAGGGTGGTGTAGAATGTTTACCAATAATTTGATTTTTTGTTATATTTCTGTAATACAATATTAAAACATGTCAGATTAAACCAAAAACCGATTAATATTTCATACAAAGTTTAGGGGTCTATAACTCGAAAAATACTAGGCATAAAAAAATTACAAATAACAAAAAATATTTGTATTAGTACATAAAATTCAAAAATACACATTTGAATCCTTAAGTCCCCACTTGACGATTCCAGCCCACCGTGCGCCGCACGCATCGCACTTGCAGTGTTGCCAGATTTTTGAAAGCATTATCTGTACCGAAGATTAAAAAAATCTGTATAAAATCTGTATTAGGTAAATTTAAGAAAATCTGTAAAAAATCTGTATTTGGTATTGGTATTTTGCTCTTGTGTAATTTTATCTGTAGGTGCATTTGGTTGATTGTTAAATGAATAAAGTAAAACCAAGGAACTTGTACCTAAACTGGAATGCGGACGCGAAGCTCAAATCCGTTCCGAAGAGTATACCCTCGAAGGACCTAGCTATCTCTTTCTAGTAGTGTGGATATCAATTCGCGATAAACGTAAGGACAATTTTATTTGATGCAATATTTGCAGGTTTTTTTAGACACTTATTATTAACCTTACAAATGATGTATTTCTGTTACCGCTATAACAAAAAATACTAAAAATTAATTAAAATAAATATTTAAGGGAGACTCCCATACAACAGTTGTGATTTTTTTGGTGCTTTTTATAGGTAATGGTTCCGTACCATTCATTACCTACCTATAAAAATACCCTTCATGTGCGAGTCCGACTCGTACTTGGCCAGTTTTTTTCTTAACAACGTATTAAATAGAAAGAAAGAAATAAATTCAATTATAAATACAAAGGTCTGTATCGGTCTGTTACGCTTTCACGGTTAAATCACAGAGCCGCTTTCGAAAAAATTTGGCATGGAGATAGTTTAAAACCCTGGGAACTATATAGGGTTCTTTCTATCTCAGATTTTTGAACAGTTGCTCGGTAGCGCGATATAACAGAATTCTACGTGGGCGAAAAGCTAGTTCTCAATATATATATCTGAGGAACTTATATTGAGCGCGCTAATTTCTATAATAAACCCTTCCTTATGCGGGCTAAATGCAAAATTGGTTTTGCAAACTTTATTGCGTTGAATGGGGCGTGCAAGTGAAAGCTAATCGCAGATGGCGCCACCACCGTAAGAACCTTTGTCACTGTCAGTGTTAGTTAGATTGTGAGATATTATATAGTTATCTGTATCATCTATGGTTATCTGTGGTAATATTTTTTATTTTCATTTCATTGATTTCAATTGATTTCTGTACAATTTTCCGATTAAAGAACATAATACATGTTCTTTAATCAAAAAATTCTCAATAACTGTCTCTAATTTAGGAATTCATTACTGTTCCATAGAGAAACTGCTTTGATATTGGTAAGTGTGCTACTAGCGCCACTTTGACAGTTGCACGCCCCATTATAAACTTTCAAAGTGGTTAATGTTGAATATAATTATGAACATGGCAACACACACCACTCACCACACGAATGACTGTCTGTGGTTCGTGGTCTATGTTCCCAGAACTATGAGCGTGCACATCGAGCTTGTACAAAATCTTCAATAAACAAAAGACTTCCAACAACCTGAGTATATTAATTCTAATTCTCCAAACACCTGACATGGTGTCAGAAGTGGAGAAGTCCACTGCGGACAACGCCAGCTACAGCGACGCCACATAAATTCAAATTCAAGACAAAAGACGCCAACGGACAAAATGGACTCCGAAGACAAGAAAGATGAAAAAATGCCTCACAATACAGGTACAAGTTTCACTTTGACGCCGCCTTATCTCAAAATTACAAATAATATGCCATTATCATGGAGAAATTTCATAACTACATTAAATATATATTTACGCGCCAGCGGCCTCGAACACGAGTCTGACAAAAGAAAAGTCGCTATCCTTCTGAGCCTTATAGGCGAAGAAACACTTGAGGTTTTCTATTCATTCGACCTAAATATAGACACCGTGAGCTTCAAGGACCTCACAGAAAAATTTGAAAGACATTTTACGCCAAAAGTTAACATAGTCATGGAAAGGCATAAACTGTTCAACAGGAAGCAGAAACCGGACGAGAACATAGAAAAATATGCAACAGATCTCAAAAATATAGCTCTCCAATGTAACTTCGGAAGCCTTCTAGATGATTTATTAAAAGATATATTCTCTTGGAACCTGACATGTCAACACACTAAAGAAAGACTCTTAGTGGAGAAGCCTAAAACTTTCGAAAGCGCCGTAGAGATAGCCAAGACAATTAGAAACACGAAACTTGAATCAAATCAGTTGCAGTTACATTCAGACGGTATAGTTGCAGCGGTCAAGTCAAGTCATACCAGTCAAGATCGTCGTCCACAGTCATCATCAAGTACATTTCGTCAACCTTCAGCAAACAGGTCCAGTCATTCTCCAACAGGCAGGCCCTTTCAGCAGTCATTCCAGCAAAGACAAGCACCGTCAACTGGCTCCAATCAAGTATGTCAACGCTGCGGGCAAGTACATCGTGTTCGCTGTCCAGCAGCTGGGAGAATATGTAGTAATTGTAAGAAGCCTAATCATTTCGCGTCAGTTTGTAAGTCATTTAAGATAAATTTAGTCGATTCAGAGAGTCATGATAGGCAAGACAATACAAAATATTTGCAGCTAGGTCTGTTATCAGTCAATAATGTCAATTTAAATACTTCATATCATACAGACTTGAATATAAACAAACAGGCAGTTAGATTTCTTTTGGACACAGGAGCAGATACTAATTTATTATCTTTGAATACATTCAATACATTGCGTCTACCATCACAACTCATTACACAAAATACTGACAAACTTACAACTTTCACAGGACAGTCTATACCTACAGTAGGTCAATGTACTCTAAAAGTACAGTATAATAATCAAGATTATGATGTTCTCTTTCACATAGTCAACTTACCTTGTCAAAATGTCATTGGTAGAAATTCATGTGAGGCACTACACTTGGTCAAGCGTGTCCATACAGTCAAAGTCAATACATGTTGATGATGTTGATTTACATGTCAATTTAATCATGTCCAGTCTTCCTGCCAGTCAAGAAACGATAAATAAAATCATAGAACACACCAACAAGGATCCTATATTGTCACAAGTCAAGTATTATTGCAAAAATTCATGGCCAGAGCACAAACGTTCAGTCGGTCAGTCGGTCAAATGCTATTTTACACTTAAAGACAAGTTACACGTTATCAATGATATCATATTCAAAGACTCACACATTGTAATTCCTGAGTCACTCAGACAAGATATATTACAAAAAATACATACAGGACATCAAGGCATAAATACATGCATAAGATTAGCCAAAACTGCAGTCTATTGGCCTAATATTAACTCAGATATAGAAAAATTTGTCAGTCAGTGTCACACATGTCTAACTTATCGTTCCAGTAATAGTAAAGAACCAATCATACAACATGATTATAAATACTTACCATTCAACAAAGTGGGAATTGATTTATTTGACTTTAATGGTCAAAAATATCTATTATGTGTTGATTATTTCTCTAAATATGTAGAAATTGCATTACTTCAGCCTTCAAGTGCTGCTGAGACAGTGATAATGCACTTAAAATCTATCTTTGCCCGACATGGTATTCCAGAGGTCATGGTTACTGATAATGGTCCACCATTTAACAGTCATAATTTTAAATCTTTTACCTTAGAATGGCAAATAAAACACACAACTTAAGTCCCTACCATAGCAGGTCCAATGGCATGGTTGAACGGGCTATAGAAACAATTAAAAACATACTAACTAAATGTCATGCTGATAACACTGACCCTTATCTAGCATTGTTACTTTATAGAACTTCACCTAAGACTACAGGTTATTCACCATCTCAGTTATGTATGTCCAGACTTCTTCGCACTACAATGCCCATACATGAAAACCAATTAGTTTCCTCATTGCCAGATTTACAAAAATTAAAGTCAAACATTGAAAAACAAAATAAAAAATCAACTCTTTATTACAATAATCATTCCACAGCATTGTCTCCATTAGAAAAGGATGAAAAGATATACTTCAAAAAGCAGCCCAATAGTCAATGGACTCCCGGCATAGTACTAAGTACAGGACCTGACCCGAGATCCTACATCATAACGTCACCGCAAGGTACGTTTCGTCGCAATAGACACCACATCCTGAAACCCAAATATGATAATGTACCACACAATACACAAACTTCACAAAGTTATTCAGATGTACCTACGATTCGCGAGACACAATCTTCACCATGTAATAATACGGTAGATGTTCCAGTCACTCGTTCACGTACCGGTTGTACTATAGAAAAGCCTGTGAGGTATAGAGATTAATTTTACGATCCAATTGTTACAGTACTCTTTTTAAAAACATCAATGTAAATATTTAGTAGTTTAAATGTCAAACTGACGTTACTTGTCATGTTATGTCATATTTTAAGATTAGTGTAGTATCTTAACTAGACTAAAATAGTGTTGTGTAATTACATGTCTTGTCAACTAAATTGTATCCGCATGTCATCTTTTGAAAAAGGGAGATGTTGAATATAATTATGAACATGGCAACACACACCACTCACCACACGAATGACTGTCTGTGGTTCGTGGTCTATGTTCCCAGAACTATGAGCGTGCACATCGAGCTTGTACAAAATCTTCAATAAACAAAAGACTTCCAACAACCTGAGTATATTAATTCTAATTCTCCAAACACCTGACAGTTAAGACCCGTGATACAAATACAATTATTGCAGATACAGAATTAATAACAGAATCACCAGCTGGCAATTCTTCGAAGGCTTGGCCTTGATAGGCAGTGGTATAGACGTCCAAACAAACGTACATTAATTGGTAATCTATGTTTATTCGACACTTGTACGGTTAGAGCCAGTAGACTAAAATAAAATGATGCAATGTTTATATATAATTAAAACTACTAAAACCCTTCATGAAAGACGATGATTATAAATAGAAAGAATAACAGAAGAGATATAATTTATTTCGGTATATATTTATTTAGGTTAACCTACAATTGTTTACACTATACATTTGTATGAAACAGTCATATTACATTTATAAGTGTAAAAATTAATTACAGGCTAACACCACATGTGCTATTTAAGGTTAGAAATCAATATTATTAACATACATAATTCTAAACATAAAGGAGGCAGATCGAATGATAATTATAAGGTTATTATTATTAGGTTGGTTCTATATTTTCTAGTTCCTCATATGTTGCAGCTGCAGGTTTGTTACAAGATTGGCTTGACACACAACCCTAAAAATGTATTACACTATTATTAGTTAAAAGTATGGAAATAATCTTTAAATTATGAATTACTAACTTCTGCCCGCAACTTCGTCCGCGTAGAAGTCGAAAATATTCCACGGGATCCCGTCGCTATGCAGCTACATGTAAGCGAAAGAATTTTCAAAATCGGTTCGGTAGTTTCAGAGATTACCCCATACATACAAACTTAAAAATTTTACCTCTTTATAATATTAGTATAGATTATTATTTGTCGACATTAACTAACTGCAGTGGATAAAAGTTAAGTAATTAAGTTATAAGTAATTATTAATATAATAAACTACACTTGTAAGCAAGTTTGCGTAGCTGAGTTTTTGGCCAAAATGATATAAAATATTTTTGCCATCAATTTGCTAAGCAAAAGTAAATAAAACAACTAAAATGTCGACTTTTATGCTCATTAATTTGACTCCTTTCATAACTTTCACTTACCAGATCTTTGAATGTGCCCAGTACAGGTTGTATATTCTTTTCTTTAGTGGGTTTTAATATTATAGTACTTGAAACATTTATTTGTTTCGCTGACAGGAATCTAAAATAATAATAGATTGATGAGAACAAAATTGTAGTATTTATGGTTAAGATATATTCAAAATGAAAATTCATCTTGCTATGCTCATATTCTACATTTTTCGAAACGGTGATCTTCATGTCATTTGTAAAGATTGATAACTTACTTTAGGGAAAATGGACGGAATTGCATCATTTGATCTTGTTTCGAAATGCAATATTACTTCGGGCTTGAAATGGCGGCTACAAATTTTGGAACCGTTTCTGACCCTTTTCTGTGTAGAACACTGAGCCACCGGACTCGAAGATCATAATTTTTAGGAAAGCTTAAAATAACAAAAAATAATATATAATGAGAAGAAAGAAAAATAATAAATAAGAAGAATAAAGAGAAGAACATCCACTTTTACATTGAAAACATAGTCACCCTAAATGCAATTTGTAAACAAAGTCACAAAACTTACTTAAAAAAGGAAATTCCAGACCCGGGGTACCCTTTTCACTCTTGCAATTAACCACAAAACACGTTCTTACCATGGTTACAATAACTTGCACTTTAATATTACGAAAACTCACAAAATTAAATATAATTCAAATTTACAAACATACAGATGTCAAGTAAACGTCAGTCGGCAACGTAGTAATTGCCAGGTATAGTATAATATATCACTACTAATTCTTGCAAATTCCATTTTTTTTTTGGTTTAAACATCTTGTGTTTGCATGGTAAAATAACTTTAATTTTCATTAATATGCATACAGTAATAATGGCAATTCATTTTAAAGATAGAATTCCAAAGAAGTTTAAAACTAGGTGTTATTACTACAACAGACAGGTCGAAAAAATTACCATTGAAATAAATATTTTTAATCTGACACACAGAAGAAAGGGACACAGTCCACACACGGCACTGTCTCGCTCGGAACGAATAGTTCCTTCAGTTTTATACGTGCAAGTTTATACTCTATTGTTTAACAGCTAAGAAAGACTTTCTGTATTCTTTGAGTCATTCGTAAGCAATCCAGTTAGTAGGTAGAAGATCCTTGAGTAAAACATAGTGTATTACATACTCTTTGGAATAAAGACTTTCTACGAATAATTTACGATGACTTTCGAGGTTTAGTTATGCGAGATCGCATGGCTACGGTCACAGAATACTAGGTATAAAAAAATTACAAATAACAAAAAATATTTGTATTAGTACATAAAATTCAAAAATACACATTTGAATCCTTAAGTCCCCACTTGACGATTCCAGCCCACCGTGCGCCGCACGCATCGCACTTGCAGTGTTGCCAGATTTTTGAAAGCATTATCTGTACCGAAGATTAAAAAAATCTGTATAAAATCTGTATTAGGTAAATTTAAGAAAATCTGTAAAAAATCTGTATTTGGTATTGGTATTTTGCTCTTGTGTAATTTTAACTGTAGGTGCATTTGGTTGATTGTTAAATGAATAAAGTAAAACATAGTGTATTACATACTCTTTGGAATAAAGACTTTCTACGAATAATTTACGATGACTTTCGAGGTTTAGTTCAAAGAGTAAAGTAATATACAGGTTTAGTTATTCGAGATCGCATGGCTACGGTCTGTATTTTCTATTCCGTGGCTACGGTGTTTTTCTTGGTAGTGTGCATTCGTTGTTAAGTGTTTCGAATAAGCGAAATTAGAGATTTAGTTATTCGAGATCCCATGGCTACGGCGTAAGGTTTTTCAAAGTAACGTGCATTCGTTGTTAAGTGTTTCGAATAGGCGAAATTAGAGATTTAGTTATTCGAGATCCCATTGCTACGGCGTAAGGTTTTTCGAGGTAGCGTGCATTCGTTGCTAAGTGTTTCGTATTTGTGAACTTACGGGGACGTGTTCTTCGGTGCTTCATTTTCGAAATCACGTATCACACCCGATTAAGACGCTACAACAACTCGCTATTGATGAAAAAGCGAAATACCCAATAGCCAGCTAAAGAGCTCTCCAGGATTTTTACGTGGACGATATTTTGTCAGGAGATACCTGTGTCGAGTCAGCAAAAGTGCTACAAGAAAGTTTAATAAAAATGCTACGAAGGCGGATTTCATTTACGAAAATGGTCGTCTAACAGCATAGAATTGTTAGAAAATATACCAAATGGAAACAAAGATGATCAAGTAATGAAAATACCGCCAGACGAAACGAGAAAACCGTTAGGAGTGTTATGGTCACCATTAAAAGATAGTTTCTGTTTTCAGGTAACTATTAACCAAACTGAAAAACCAACAAAACGATCCATTTTATCAGAAATCGCTAAGATATTTGATCCCCTGGGTTGGTTAGCACCGGTTGTAATAAATATGAAACTAATGATTCAGGAACTTTGGACAAATGGCACAGAGTGGGATCAGCCTGTAGAGGAAACGATTAAAACTAGATGGATTGAGCTACAAAAACAACTAAAGTCAATTGAGAAGATTTCTATCCCAAGCTGGTGTCATGTTTCAAATAGTTCGAGAGTCGAGTTACATGGGTTCGGTGAGTTCGGTGACGCTTCTGAAAAAGCATACGGTGCAGGTATATACTGCCGTATACAAAATAATAATAAATGGTACATAACCCTTTTACAAGCTAAATCAAAAGTAGCGCCAATAAGGCAGAAAACTACATTTCCAAAATTGGAGCTATGTGCTGCAGTATTATTAACACAACTTATGAATAAAGTTATTACTGGAATGGAGATGCAAATCGAAAATATTTATTGTTGGACCGATTCAATGATTACTCTCGGCTGGATCAAAGGTGAAGCTGAGAGATGGAAAACGTTCGTGGCTAACAGGGTATCCGAAATACAAAGAACATTACCACAAGCAAAGTGGAATTATGTAAATACACTACAAAATCCAGTAGACCTAATTACAAGAGGTATTGCGCCAAATAAATTACAGCATTCATCTCAATGGTGGAATGGACCAGACTGGTTAAAATCTGATAACATTCCTAGCATAATAAAAACTGTGCCAGAGATCTGTGAAGAGATTAAACGATGTTACCATATAACTATTAAACCTGAACCGAAGAATGAAATTTGGATACGGTTTTCAAGCTTTCAAAGGTTCTATCATATTGCTACAAATTCATAAATAAACAAGAATGCTAAACACCATTACGTTGTACGGAAATCAACGTAACAACTAAAAAAGTACTTTTCTTAGTTCAACAAGAAATGTTTTCTGAAGAATACAAGACTATTAAAACCGGACAATCATTGAAAAAAGGAAACAGATTATCGTGCCTAGATCCGTTTATTGATAATGAAGGTCTACTACGAGTAGGAGGAAGACTTCAAAACTATAATTTACCATATCATCAAAAGCATCCAATATTGTTATCTCATGATCATCATGTAACATTGATCATAGTTCGTGATGCTCATTTAGCCACATTACATGGAGGTCTAGCATTGGCATATATACGACAGAAATATTGGATACTTGGAGGAAAGCGAACAGTGAAAAGTAGCAATAGAAAATGTGTAAAGTGTATTAGATACAGATCATCTACAGCTTCACAAAAAATGGGCTCATTACCAAAACCAAGAGTGACGGCATCATACCCATTCAGCCACACTGGCGTAGATTATGCTGGACCAATATCAGTAAGAACAATGAAAGGTAGGGGTCATAAGTCTTACAAAGGCTACATTGCGATATTTGTCTGCCTATCCACGAAAGCGGTACATTTGGAGCTGGTAGGCGACTTATCGACAGAAACGGTTATAGCAGCATTACGAAGATTTATGGCGCGTAGAGGTCCAGTGTCACACCTGTATAGTGACAACGCGACAAATTTCGTAGGCGCTGCCAATTACTTGTATAAAGAAACTAGTATTTGCGTGTTGCGCGAGGTGCAAGCACCTCGCGTGCTTGTGGTGTGAATCTGAAAAAAAAAATTGTGGGGGGGTGATGGGGGGGGGTTGCACAATTATTTCGACTAAAGCATTGCCCCTCTAAATGAAACAGAAAAAAAAATGTTCCAAGTCTCTTAATTTCCGAGATCCGCCTAAAGGGGATGAGAAGGGGGGCAAGGGGGGCGACTTTGAAAAATGGTTTTTACTTTACCGAGCCTCCTCTATAGGAATCCGTAAAAAAAAATACGGGTCTCGTAGTTTCCGAGATACGATAAGGAGGGTGGAGAAGTGGGGTGAAAAGGGGAGGTTTGGCACTTTTCCCGTAGGTTTGAGAGTTAGTTGTTTACGAATCTGTCAAAATATACCCACCTCCCCATCCACCATCTGGGAGAACAATTATGTCAATGAGTGAGTGAGTGAGTGGTAATTTAGCTTTATATAATATGACTAGTATTTGCGTGTTGCGCGAGGTGCAAGCACCTCGCGTGCTTGTGGTGGTGGATTTTCACTTTTAAAACCCCTAAATGTAGTACTAAATGAATCCGAAGAAAAAAATGGGGGGGGGAGATGGGGGGGGGGTTGTACAATTATTTTGACTAAAGCATTGCCCCTCTAAATGAATCTGAAAAAAAAAAATGTTCCAAGTCTCTTAATTTCGGGCACGCCGCAATTGCGGCGGTAAGACCCCTCTTTGAGGAGTGGCTAGATCGGCGTCACGGCGTCCTGACCTACCGCATGACACAGGTCCTCACCGGACGCGGAAGTTTCGGGAGGTACCTGTGTCTGATGGGAAAGGAAGAAACGCCTGGGTGTCACCACTGCGAGGGTCGCCCTGAGGACACAGTAGAGCATACGGTGCAAGACTGCCCCGCCTGGGCAGAGCACCGACGTGTCCTCACGGCGGCAATAGGCGGAGACCTCTCGCGCCCGGCATTGGTCGAGGCCATGCTGCGGGGCGAGAGGGAGTGGGAAGCGGTCGCCTCCTTCTGCGAAGCCGTCATGCTTCCGAAGGAGGAGGCGGGCCGCGTGAGGAAGAGGATGGCGTCCTCCCTCCAGCCCAGCCGCAGTGGTAGAAGTCCACGGCGTCGGACGTCGGCCGACGATCTCCGGCCACCGTAGGCGCGGGCATGCGGACAGCGAGTAAAGGGCAACTCGCTGTCCGACCATGGACCATGCCCGGGTCGACGGCGCGTTGGGTTCCACGCGCGCCTCAAAGAGCGTCAGCAATATGACGAGGCCCCCCGTAGAGGGCCGAAGCCTGCAGGGGTCGTGGGAATTATCCCATTACCGTGACCCCGGTATGTAAAGGGTTATTGAAGGAACACCGTGGATTTTAGTCAGTAAAAGTCTGACAGTCCTTATTTGATAATTTTACCGTTAAAAAAAAAAAAAGTCTCTTAATTTCCGAGATCCGCCTAAAGGAGGTGAGAAGGGGCAAGGGGGGCGACTTTGAAAAATAGTTTTTACTTTACCAAGCCTCCTCTATACGAATCCGTAAAAAAAATACGGGTCTCATGGTTTCCGAGATACGATAGGGAGGGGGGAGAAGGGGGGTGAAAAGGGGAGGTTTGGCACTTTTCCCATAGGTTTGAGAGTTAGTTGTTTACGAATCTGTCAAAATATACCCACCTCCCCATCCACCATCTGGGGGAAAAAATATGTCAATGAGTGAGTCAGTGAGTGAGTGAGTGGTAATTTAGCTTTATATAATATAACAAGTATTTGCGTGTTGCGCGAGGTGCAAGCACCTCACGTGCTTGTGGTGGGCATCTGAAAAAAAAAAAATGGGGGGGGGTGAAATAGGGGGGGGTTGCACAATTATTTTGACTAAAGCATTGCCTCTCTTAATGAATCTGAAAAAAAAAATGTTCCAAGTCTCTTAATTATTTCCGAGATCCGCCTAAAGGGGGTGAGAAGGGGGGCAAGGGGGGCGAATTTGAAAAATGGTTTTTACTTTACCGAGCCTCCTCTATACGAATCTGTAAAAAAAATACCGGTCTCGTGGTTTCCGAGATATGATAGGGAGGGGGGAGAAATGGGGTGAAAAGGGGAGGTTTGGCACTTTTCCCGTGGGTTTGAGAGTTGGTTGTTTACGAATCTGTCAAAATATACCCACCTCCCCATCCACCATCTGGGAGAACAATTATGTCAATGAGTGAGTGAGTAAGTGAGTGAGTGAGTCAGTCAGTCAGTGGTAATTTAGCTTTATATAATAGAACTAGTATTTGCGTGTTGCGCGAGGTGCAAGCACCTCGCGTGCTTGTGAAAAAAAAAATGGGGGGGGCGGTGATGGGGGGGGTTGCACAATTATTTTGACTAAAGCATTGCCCGTCTAAATGAATTTAAAAAAAAAATGTTCCAAGTCTCTTAATTTCCGAGATCCACCTAAAGGGGGCAAGGGGGGCGACTTTGAAAAATGTTTTTTACTTTACCGAGCCTCCTCTATACGAATCCGTAAAAAAAAATACGGGTCTCGTAGTTTCCGAGATACGATAGGGAGGGGGGAGAAGAGGGGTGAAAGGGGGAGGTTTGGCACTTTTCCTGTAGGTTTGAGAGTTAGTATTTGCGTGTTGCGCGAGGTGCAAGCACCTCGCGTGCTTGTGAAAAACAAAATGGGGGGATGATGGGGGGGACGTTGCACAATTATTACGACTAAAGCATTGCCCCTCTAAATGAATCTGAAAAAAACAATGTTCCAAGTCTCTTAATTTCCGAGATCCGCCTAAAGGGGGTGAGAAGGGGGGTGGGGGGGGGGACTTTGAAAAATGGTTTTTACTTTACCGAGCCTCCTCTATACGAATCCGTAAAAAGAAAAAAATACGGGTCTCGTAGTTTCCGAGATACGATGGGGGGGGGGGGAGAAGGGGGGGGAAAGGGGGAGGTTTGGCACTTTTCCCGTAAGTTTGAGAGTTACTTGTTTACGAATCTGTCAAAATATACCCACCTCCCCATCCACCATCTGGGAGAACAATTATGTCAATGAGTGAGTGAGTGAGTGAGTCAGTCAGTCAGTGGTAATCTAGCTTTATATAGTATAACTAGTATTTGCGTGTTGCGCGAGGTGCAAGCACCTCGCGTGCTTGTGACAAAAAAAAAAAAAAAGGCGGGGGTTGATGGAGGGGTTTAGTATTTGCTTAAGAAAAAAAAAATGCGGGAGTTATGGGGGGGCGGGCTTGCAGAAGTATTTTGACTAAAGCATTGCCCCTCTAAATTAATCTGAAAAAAACATGAGATCCGCCTAAAGGGGGTGAGAAGAATGTGGGGGGGGGGCGACTTTGATAAGTGGTTTTTACTTTACCGAGCCTCCTCTATACGAATCCGTAAAAAAAAAATACGGGTCTCGTAGTTTCCGAGATACGATAGGGAGGGGGGAGAAGGGGGGGAAAAGGGGAGGTTTGGCACTTTTCCCGTAGGTTTGAGAGTTACTTGTTTACGAATCTGTCAAAATATACCCACCTCCCCATCCACCATCTGGGAGAAAAAAATGGGGGGGGTGATGGGGGGAGATGGGGTTGGTTTAGTATTTGCGTGTTGCGCGAGGTGCAAGCACCTCGCGTGCTCGTGAAAAAAGAAATTGGTATTTGCGTGTTGCGCGAGGTGCAAGCACCTCGCGAGCTTGTGAAAAAAACTAAAGCATTGCCCCTCTAAATCAAGTATTTGCGTGTTGCGCGAGGTGCAAGCACCTCGCGTGCTTGTGAAAAAAAATAAAAAGAAGGGGGGGATGGGGGGAGATGGGGGGTTTAGTATTTGCGTGTTGCGCGAGGTGCAAGCACCTCGCGTGCTTGTGAAAAAAAAAAAAAAAAAAGGGGGGGGGGAGATGGGGGGGGGGTTGCACAAGTATTTCGACTAAAGCATTGCCCCTCTAAATGAATCTGAAAAAAAAAATGTTCCAAGTCTCTTAGATTCCGAGATCCGCCTAAAGGGGGGGAGAAGGGGGGCGGGGGGGGGGGGACTTTGAAAAATGGTTTTTACTTTACCGAGCCTCCTCTATACGAATCCGTAAAAAACAAAAAATACGGGTCTCGTAGTTTCCGAGATACGATAGGGAGGGGGGAGAAGGGGGGTGAAAAGGGGAGGTTTGGCACTTTTCCCGTAGGTTTGAGAGTTACTTGTTTACGAATCTGTCAAAATATACCCACCTCCCCATCCACCATCTGGGAGAACACTTATGTCAATGAGTCAGTGAGTGAGTGAGTGGTAATTTAGCTTTATATAGTATAACTAGTATTTGCGTGTTGCGCGAGGTGCAAGCACCTCGCGTGCTTGTGAAAAAAAAAAGTATTTGCGTGTTCCGCGAGGTGCAAGCACCTCGCGTGCTTGTGAAAAAAAAAAAGTATTTGCGTGTTGCGCGAGGTGCAAGCACCTCGCGTGCTTGTGAAAAAAGAAATT
This sequence comes from Tholera decimalis, assembly GCA_943138885.2. Classification (NCBI taxonomy): domain Eukaryota; kingdom Metazoa; phylum Arthropoda; class Insecta; order Lepidoptera; family Noctuidae; genus Tholera; species Tholera decimalis. The sequence goes on along the minus strand of OW964568.2, from coordinate 22,140,921 downwards.
GGTATTTGCGTGTTGCGCGAGGTGCAAGCACCTCGCGAGCTTGTGAAAAAAAAAAAAAAAAAGAGGGGGGGTGATGGGGGGGGGGTTGCACAAGTATTTCGACTAAAGCATTGCCCCTCTAAATGAATCTGAAAAAAAAAATGTTCCAAGTCTCTTAGATTCCGAGATCCGCCTAAAGGGGGGGAGAAGGGGGGCGGGGGGGGGGGACTTTGAAAAATGGTTTTTACTTTACTGAGCCTCCTCTATACGAATCCGTAAAAAACAAAAAATACGGGTCTCGTAGTTTCCGAGATACGATAGGGAGGGGGGTGAAAAGGGGAGGTTTGGCACTTTTCCCGTAGGTTTGAGAGTTACTTGTTTACGAATCTGTCAAAATATACCCACCTCCCCATCCACCATCTGGGAGAACAATTATGTCAGTGAGTCAGTCAGTGAGTGAGTGGTAATTTAGCTTTATATAGTATAATAACTAGTATTTGCGTGTTGCGCGAGGTGCAAGCACCTCGCGTGCTTGTGACAAAAAAAAAAAAAGGGGGGCGGTGATGGGGGGAGATGGGGTTGGTTTAGTATTTGCGTGTTGCGCGAGGTGCAAGCACCTCGCGTGCTCGTGAAAAAAGAAATTGGTATTTGCGTGTTGCGCGAGGTGCAAGCACCTCGCGTGCTTGTGATAAATAAATAAAAAAATGGGGGGTTTAGTATTTGCGTGTTGCGCGAGGTGCAAGCACCTCGCGTGCTTGTGAAAAAAAAAAAGGGGGGGGTGTGATGGGGGAGATGGGGGGGTTTAGTATTTTTGTGTTGCGTGAGGTGCAAGCACCTCGCGTGCTTGTGAAAAAAAAAAAAAAGAAGGGGGGGGGGTGATGGGGGGGTTTAGTATTTGCGTGTTGCGCTAGGTGCAAGCACCTCGCGAGCTTGTGACAAAAAAAAAAAAAAAAAAAAAGAGGGGGGGGGTGATGGGGGGGGGGTTGCACAAGTATTTCGACTAAAGCATTGCCCCTCTAAATGAATCTGAAAAAAAAAATGTTCCAAGTCTCTTAGATTCCGAGATCCGCCTAAAGGGGGGGAGAAGGGGGGCGGGGGGGGGACTTTGAAAAATGGTTTTTACTTTACCGAGCCTCTTCTATACGAATCCGTAAAAAACAAAAAATACGGTTCTCGTAGTTTCCGAGATACGATAGAGGGGGGGGAGAAGGGGGGGGAAAGGGGGAGGTTTGGCACTTTTCCCGTAGGTTTGAGAGTTACTTGTTTACGAATCTGTCAAAATATACCCACCTCCCCATCCACCATCTGGGAGAACAATTATGTCAGTGAGTGAGTGAGTCAGTCAGTGGTAATTTAGCTTTATATAGTATAACTAGTATTTGCGTGTTGCGCTAGGTGCAAGCACCTCGCGTGCTTGTGAAAAAAACTAAAGCATTGCCCCTCTAAATCAAGTATTTGCGTGTTGCGCGAGGTGCAAGCACCTCGCGAGCCTGTGAAAAAAAAAAAGAAAAAAGAGGGAGGGGGTGATGGGGGGGGGGTTGCACAAGTGTTTCGACTAAAGCATTGCCCCTCTAAATGAATCAGAAAAAAAAAATGTTCCAAGTCTCTTAGATTCCGAGATCCGCCTAAAGGGGGGGAGAAGGGGGGCAAGGGGGGCGACTTTGAAAAATGGTTTTTACTTTACCGAGCCTCCTATATACGAATCCGTAAAAAAAAAAAATACGGGTCTCGTAGTTTCCGAGATACGATAGGGAGGGGTGAAAAGGGGAGGTTTGGCACTTTTCCCGTAGGTTTGAGAGTTACTTGTTTACGAATCTGTCAAAATATACCCACCTCCCCATCCACCATTTGGGAGAACAATTATGTCAGTGAGTGAGTGGTAATCTAGCTTTATATAGTATAATAACTAGTATTTGCGTGTTGCGCGAGGTGCAAGCACCTCGCATGCTTGTGAAAAAAACAAAAAAAAAAGTTGGGGGGGTGATGGGGGGAGATGGGGGGGTTTAGTATTTGCTTAAGAAAAAAAAAATGCGGGAGTTATGGGGGGGCGGGCTTGCAGAAGTATTTTGACTAAAGCATTGCCCCTCTAAATTAATCTGAAAAAAACATGAGATCCGCCTAAAGGGGGTGAGAAGAATGTGGGGGGGGGGCGACTTTGATAAGTGGTTTTTACTTTACCGAGCCTCCTCTATACGAATCCGTAAAAAAAAAATACGGGTCTCGTAGTTTCCGAGATACGATAGGGAGGGGGGAGAAGGGGGGGAAAAGGGGAGGTTTGGCACTTTTCCCGTAGGTTTGAGAGTTACTTGTTTACGAATCTGTCAAAATATACCCACCTCCCCATCCACCATCTGGGAGAAAAAAATGGGGGGGGTGATGGGGGGAGATGGGGTTGGTTTAGTATTTGCGTGTTGCGCGAGGTGCAAGCACCTCGCGTGCTCGTGAAAAAAGAAATTGGTATTTGCGTGTTGCGCGAGGTGCAAGCACCTCGCGAGCTTGTGAAAAAAACTAAAGCATTGCCCCTCTAAATCAAGTATTTGCGTGTTGCGCGAGGTGCAAGCACCTCGCGTGCTTGTGAAAAAAAATAAAAAGAAGGGGGGGATGGGGGGAGATGGGGGGTTTAGTATTTGCGTGTTGCGCGAGGTGCAAGCACCTCGCGTGCTTGTGAAAAAAAAAAAAAAAAAGGGGGGGGGGGAGATGGGGGCGGGTTGCACAAGTATTTCGACTAAAGCATTGCCCCTCTAAATGAATCTGAAAAAAAAAATGTTCCAAGTCTCTTAGATTCTGAGATCCGCCTAAAGGGGGGGAGAAGGGGGGCGGGGGGGGGGGGACTTTGAAAAATGGTTTTTACTTTACCGAGCCTCCTCTATACGAATCCGTAAAAAACAAAAAATACGGGTCTCGTAGTTTCCGAGATACGATAGGGAGGGGGGAGAAGGGGGGTGAAAAGGGGAGGTTTGGCACTTTTCCCGTAGGTTTGAGAGTTACTTGTTTACGAATCTGTCAAAATATACCCACCTCCCCATCCACCATCTGGGAGAACACTTATGTCAATGAGTCAGTGAGTGAGTGAGTGGTAATTTAGCTTTATATAGTATAACTAGTATTTGCGTGTTGCGCGAGGTGCAAGCACCTCGCGTGCTTGTGAAAAAAAAAAGTATTTGCGTGTTGCGCGAGGTACAAGCACCTCGCGTGCTTGTGAAAATAAAAAAGTATTTGCGTGTTGCGCGAGGTGCAAGCACCTCGCGTGCTTGTGAAAAAAGAAATTGGTATTTGCGTGTTGCGCGAGGTGCAAGCACCTCGCGAGCTTGTGAAAAAAAAAAAAAAAAAGAGGGGGGGTGATGGGGGGGGGGTTGCACAAGTATTTCGACTAAAGCATTGCCCCTCTAAATGAATCTGAAAAAAAAAATGTTCCAAGTCTCTTAGATTCCGAGATCCGCCTAAAGGGGGGGAGAAGGGGGGCGGGGGGGGGGGGACTTTGAAAAATGGTTTTTACTTTACCGAGCCTCCTCTATACGAATCCGTAAAAAACAAAAAATACGGGTCTCGTAGTTTCCGAGATACGATAGGGAGGGGGGTGAAGGGGGGTGAAAAGGGGAGGTTTGGCACTTTTCCCGTAGGTTTGAGAGTTACTTGTTTACGAATCTGTCAAAATATACCCACCTCCCCATCCACCATCTGGGAGAACAATTATGTCAGTGAGTCAGTCAGTGAGTGAGTGGTAATTTAGCTTTATATAGTATAACTAGTATTTGCGTGTTGCGCGAGGTGCAAGCACCTCGCGTGCTTGTGAAAAAAACTAAAGCATTGCCCCTCTAAATCAAGTATTTGCGTGTTGCGCGAGGTGCAAGCACCTCGCGTGCTTGTGAAAAAAAAAAGGGGGGGGGGGAATGGGGGGGGGTTGCAGAAGTATTTCGACTAAAGCATTGCCCCTCTAAATGAATCTGAAAAAAAAAATGTTCCAAGTCTCTTAGATTCCGAGATCCGCCTAAAGGGGGGGAGAAGGGGGGCGGGGGGGGGGGACTTTGAAAAATGGTTTTTACTTTACCGAGCCTCCTCTATACGAATCCGTAAAAAGAAAAAAATACGGGTCTCGTAGTTTCCGAGATACGATAGAGGGGGGGAAAAGGGGAGGTTTGGCACTTTTCCCGTAGGTTTGAGAGTTACTTGTTTACGAATCTGTCAAAATATACCCACCTCCCCATCCACCATCTGGGAGAACAATTATGTCAATGAGTGAGTCAGTGAGTGGTAATCTAGCTTTATATAATATAATAACTAGTATTTGCGTGTTGCGCGAGGTGCAAGCACCTCGCGTGCTTGTGACAAAAAAAAAAAAAGGGGGGCGGTGATGGGGGGAGATGGGGTTGGTTTAGTATTTGCGTGTTGCGCGAGGTGCAAGCACCTCGCGTGCTCGTGAAAAAAGAAATTGGTATTTGCGTGTTGCGCGAGGTGCAAGCACCTCGCGTGCTTGTGATAAATAAATAAAAAAATGGGGGGTTTAGTATTTGCGTGTTGCGCGAGGTGCAAGCACCTCGCGTGCTTGTGAAAAAAAAAAAGGGGGGGGTGTGATGGGGGAGATGGGGGGGTTTAGTATTTTTGTGTTGCGCGAGGTGCAAGCACCTCGCGTGCTTGTGAAAAAAAAAAAAAAAAAAGGGGGTGGGTGATGGGGGGGTTTAGTATTTGCGTGTTGCGCGAGGTGCAAGCACCTCGCGTGCTTGTGATAAATAAATAAAAAAATGGGGGGTTTAGTATTTGCGTGTTGCGCGAGGTGCAAGCACCTCGCGTGCTTGTGAAAAAAAAAAAGGGGGGGGTGTGATGGGGGAGATGGGGGGGTTTAGTATTTTTGTGTTGCGCGAGGTGCAAGCACCTCGCGAGCTTGTGACAAAAAAAAAAAAAAAAAGAGAGGGGGGTGAAGGGGGGTGAAAAGGGGAGGTTTGGCACTTTTCCCGTAGGTTTGAGAGTTACTTGTTTACGAATCTGTCAAAATATACCCACCTCCCCATCCACCATCTGGGAGAACACTTATGTCAATGAGTCAGTGAGTGAGTGAGTGGTAATTTAGCTTTATATAGTATAACTAGTATTTGCGTGTTGCGCGAGGTGCAAGCACCTCGCGTGCTTGTGAAAAAAAAAAGTATTTGCGTGTTGCGCGAGGTACAAGCACCTCGCGTGCTTGTGAAAATAAAAAAGTATTTGCGTGTTGCGCGAGGTGCAAGCACCTCGCGTGCTTGTGAAAAAAGAAATTGGTATTTGCGTGTTGCGCGAGGTGCAAGCACCTCGCGAGCTTGTGAAAAAAAAAAAAAAAAAGAGGGGGGGTGATGGGGGGGGGGTTGCACAAGTATTTCGACTAAAGCATTGCCCCTCTAAATGAATCTGAAAAAAAAAATGTTCCAAGTCTCTTAGATTCCGAGATCCGCCTAAAGGGGGGGAGAAGTGGGGCGGGGGGGGGACTTTGAAAAATGGTTTTTACTTTACCGAGCCTCCTCTATACGAATCCGTAAAAAACAAAAAATACGGGTCTCGTAGTTTCCGAGATACGATAGGGAGGGGGGAAAAGGGGAGGTTTGGCACTTTTCCCGTAGGTTTGAGAGTTACTTGTTTACGAATCTGTCAAAATATACCCACCTCCCCATCCACCATCTGGGAGAACAATTATGTCAGTGAGTGAGTGGTAATCTAGCTTTATATAATATAATATAATAACTAGTATTTGCGTGTTGCGCGAGGTGCAAGCACCTCGCGTGCTTGTGAAAAAAAAAAAAAAGGGGGTGGTTGATGGGGGGAGATGGGGGGCTTTAGTATTTGCGTGTCGCGCGAGGTGCAAGCACCTCGCGTGCTTGTGAAAAAAAAAAAGGGCGTGGGGAGGTGATGAGGGGGGGGGGGGGGTTGCAGAAGTATTTTGACTAAAGCATTGCCCCTCTAAATGAATCTGAAAAAAAAAATGTTCCAAGTCTCTTAATTTCCGAGATCCGCCTAAAGGGGGTGAGAAGGGGGGCAAGGGGGCCGACTTTGAAAAATGGTTTTTACTTTACCGAGCCTCCTATATACGAATCCGTAAAAAAAAAAAATACGGGTCTCGTAGTTTCCGAGATACGATAGGGAGGGGGGAGAAGGGGGGCGAAAAGGGGAGGTTTGGCACTTTTCCCGTAGGTTTGAGAGTTACTTGTTTACGAATCTGTCAAAATATACCCACCTCCCCATCCACCATCTGGGAGAACAATTATGTCAGTGAGTGAGTGGTAATCTAGCTTTATATAGTATAATAACTAGTATTTGCGTGTTGCGCGAGGTGCAAGCACCTCGCATGCTTGTGAAAAAAACAAAAAAAAAAGTTGGGGGGGTGATGGGGGGAGATGGGGGGGTTTAGTAATTGCTTAAGAAAAAAAAAATGCGGGAGTTATGGGGGGGGGGGGGCTTGCAGAAGTATTTTGACTAAAGCATTGCCCCTCTAAATTAATCTGAAAAAAACATGAGATCCGCCTAAAGGGGGTGAGAAGAATGTGGGGGGGGGCGACTTTGATAAGTGGTTTTTACTTTACCGAGCCTCCTCTATACGAATCCGTAAAAAAAAAATACGGGTCTCGTAGTTTCCGCGATACGATAGGGAGGGGGGAGAAGGGGGGGAAAAGGGGAGGTTTGGCACTTTTCCCGTAGGTTTGAGAGTTACTTGTTTACGAATCTGTCAAAATATACCCACCTCCCCATCCACCATCTGGGAGAAAAAAATGGGGGGGGTGATGGGGGGAGATGGGGTTGGTTTAGTATTTGCGTGTTGCGCGAGGTGCAAGCACCTCGCGTGCTCGTGAAAAAAGAAATTGGTATTTGCGTGTTGCGCGAGGTGCAAGCACCTCGCGAGCTTGTGAAAAAAACTAAAGCATTACCCCTCTAAATCAAGTATTTGCGTGTTGCGCGAGGTGCAAGCACCTCGCGTGCTTGTGAAAAAAAATAAAAAGAACGGGGGGATGGGGGGAGATGGGGGGTTTAGTATTTGCGTGTTGCGCGAGGTGCAAGCACCTCGCGTGCTTGTGAAAAAAAAAAAAAAAAAGGGGGGGGGGGAGATGGGGGGGGGTTGCACAAGTATTTCGACTAAAGCATTGCCCCTCTAAATGAATCTGAAAAAAAAAATGTTCCAAGTCTCTTAGATTCCGAGATCCGCCTAAAGGGGGGGAGAAGGGGGGCGGGGGGGGGGGACTTTGAAAAATGGTTTTTACTTTACCGAGCCTCCTCTATACGAATCCGTAAAAAACAAAAAATACGGGTCTCGTAGTTTCCGAGATACGATAGGGAGGGGGGAGAAGGGGGGTGAAAAGGGGAGGTTTGGCACTTTTCCCGTAGGTTTGAGAGTTACTTGTTTACGAATCTGTCAAAATATACCCACCTCCCCATCCACCATCTGGGAGAACACTTATGTCAATGAGTCAGTGAGTGAGTGAGTGGTAATCTAGCTTTATATAGTATAATAACTAGTATTTGCGTGTTGCGCGAGGTGCAAGCACCTCGCATGCTTGTGAAAAAAAAAAAAAAAAAAGAGGGGGGGTGATGGGGGGGGGTTGCACAAGTATTTCGACTAAAGCATTGCCCCTCTAAATGAATCTGAAAAAAAAAATGTTCCAAGTCTCTTAGATTCCGAGATCCGCCTAAAGGGGGGGAGAAGGGGGGCGGGGGGGGGGACTTTGAAAAATGGTTTTTACTTTACCGAGCCTCCTCTATACGAATCCGTAAAAAACAAAAAATACGGGTCTCGTAGTTTCCGAGATACGATAGGGAGGGGGGTGAAGGGTGGTGAAAAGGGGAGGTTTGGCACTTTTCCCGTAGGTTTGAGAGTTACTTGTTTACGAATCTGTCAAAATATACCCACCTCCCCATCCACCATCTGGGAGAACAATTATGTCAATGAGTGAGTGAGTGAGTGAGTGGTAATTTAGCTTTATATAATATAACTAGTATTTGCGTGTTGCGTGAGGTGCAAGCACCTCGCGTGCTTGTGAAAAAAACTAAAGCATTGCCCCTCTAAATCAAGTATTTGCGTGTTGCGCGAGGTGCAAGCACCTCGCGTGCTTGTGAAAAAAAAAAATTGGGGGGGGTGATGGGGGGGGTTAAGTATTTGCGTGTTGCGCGAGGTGCAAGCACCTCGCGTGCTCGTGAAGAAAACTAAAGCATTGCCCCTCTAAATCAAGTATTTGCGTGTTGCGCGAGGTGCAAGCACCTCGCGTGCTTTTGAAAAAAAATAAGTGGGGGGGAGATGGGGGGGAGTTTAGTATTTGCGTGTTGCGCGAGGTGCAAGCACCTCGCGTGCTTGTGAACAAAAAAAAAAAAAGGGGGGGGAAATTGGGTGGGGGGTTGCACAATTATTTCGACTAAAGCATTGCCCCTCTAAATGAATCTAAAAAAAAAAATGTTCCAAGTCTCTTAGATTCCGAGATCCGCCTAAAGGGGGGGAGAAGGGGGGCGGGGGGGGGAAACTTTGAAAAATGGTTTTTACTTTACCGAGCCTCCTCTATACGAATCCGTAAAAAGAAAAAAATACGGGTCTCGTAGTTTCCGAGATACGATAGGGGGGGGGGAAAAGGGGAGGTTTGGCACTTTTCCCGTAGGTTTGAGAGTTACTTGTTTACGAATCTGTCAAAATATACCCACCTCCCCATCCACCATCTGGGAGAACAATTATGTCAATGAGTGAGTGAGTGAGTGAGTCAGTCAGTCAGTGGTAATCTAGCTTTATATAGTATTTGCGTGTTGCGCGAGGTGCAAGCACCTCGCGTGCTTGTGAAAAAAAAAAAAAAGGGGGGGGGGGAGATGGGGTGTGAAAAAAAAGGGGGGGTGATGGGGGGGTTTAGTATTTGCGTGTTGCGCGAGGTGCAAGCACCTCGCGTGCTTGTGAAAAAAAAAAAACATTGGGGGTGGGTGATGGGGGGGGCTTTAGTATTTGCGTGTTGCGCGAGGTGCAAGCAGATCGCGTGCTTGTGAAAAAAAAAAAAAAGGGGGGGGGGGGAAATGGGGGGGGGGTTGCACAATTATTTCGACTAAAGCATCGCCCCTCTAACTGAATCTGAAAAAAAAAATGTTCCAAGTCTCTTAGATTCCGAGATCCGCCTAAAGCGGGGGAGAAGGGGGGTGGGGGGGGGGACTTTGAAAAATGGTTTTTACTTTACCGATCCTCCTCTATACGAATCCGTAAAAAGAAAAAAATACGGGTCTCGTAGTTTCCGAGATACGATAGGGGGGGGGGAGAAGGGGGGGGAAATGGGGAGGTTTGGCACTTTTCCCGTAGGTTTGAGAGTTACTTGTTTACGAATCTGTCAAAATATACCCACCTCCCCATCCACCATCTGGGAGAACAATTATGTCAATGAGTCAGTCAGTCAGTCAGTGGTAATTTAGCTTTATATAGTATAACTAGTATTTGCGTGTTGCGCGAGGTGCAAGCACCTCGCGTGCTTGAGAAAAAAAAAATGGGGGGGGGTGATGGCGGGAGATGGGGGGGTTTAGTATTTGCGTGTTGCGCGAGGTGCAAGCACCTCGCGTGCTTGTGAAAAAAACTAAAGCATTGCCCCTCTAAATCAAGTATTTGCGTGTTGCGCGAGGTGCAAGCACCTCGCGTGCTTGTGAAATAAAAAAAAAAAAAGGGAGGGGTGATGGGGGGGGTTGCAGAAGTATTTTGACTAAAGCATTGCCCCTCTAAATGAATCTGAAAAAAAAAATGTTCCAAGTCTCTTAGATTCCGAGATCCGCCTAAAGGGGGGGAGAAGGGGGGCGGGGGGGGGACTTTGAAAAATGGTTTTTACTTTACCGAGCCTCCTCTATACGAATCCGTAAAAAGAAAAAAATACGGGTCTCGTAGTTTCCGAGATACGATAGGGGGGGGGAGAAGGGGGGGGAAAAGGGGAGGTTTGGCACTTTTCCCGTAGGTTTGAGAGTTACTTGTTTACGAATCTGTCAAAATATACCCACCTTCCCATCCACCATCTGGGAGAACAATTATGTCAATGAGTGAGTCAGTCAGTCAGTCAGTCAGTGGTAATTTAGCTTTATATAGTATAACTAGTATTTGCGTGTTGCGCGAGGTGCAAGCACCTCGCGTGCATGTGATAAATAAAAAAAAAAAGTGGACGGGTTATGGGGGGAGATGGGGGGGGGTTTAGTATTTGCGTGTTGCGCGAGGTGCAAGCACCTCGCGTGCTTGTGAAAAAAAAAAAAGTGGGGGGGGCGGTGGTTATGGGGGGGGGTTTAGTATTTGCGTGTTGCGCGAGGTGCAAGCACCTCGCGTGCTTCTGAAAAAAAAAAAAAAAAAAAGGGGGGGGGAATGGGGGGGGGGTTGCACAATTATTTCGACTAAAGCATTGCCCCTCTAAATGAATCTGAAAAAAAAAATGTTCCAAGTCTCTTAGATTCCGAGATCCGCCTAAAGGGGGGGAGAAGGGGGGCGGGGGGGTGGGGGATTTTGAAAAATGGGTTTTACTTTACCGAGCCTCCTCTACACGAATCCGTAAGAAAAAAAAAATACGGGTCTCGTAGTTTTTGAGATACGATAGGGGGGGGGGGAGAAGGGGGGGAAAAGGGGAGGTTTGGCACTTTTCCCGTAGGTTTGAGAGTTACTTGTTTACGAATCTGTCAAAATATACCCACCTCCCCATCCACCATCTGGGAGAACAATTATGTCAATGAGTGAGTCAGTCAGTCAGTCAGTCAGTGGTAATTTAGCTTTATATAGTATAATAACTAGTATTTGCGTGTTGCGCGAGGTGCAAGCACCTCGCGTGCTTGTGAAAAAAAAAATGGGGGGGATTGATGGGGGGGTTTAGTATTTGCGTGTTGCGTGAGGTGCAAGCACCTCGCGTGCTTGTGAAAAAAAAAAAAGAGGGGGGGGGTGATGGGGGGGGGGGTTGCACAAGTATTTCGACTAAAGCATTGCCCCTCTAAATGAATCTGAAAAAAAAATGTTCCAAGTCTCTTAGATTCCGAGATCCGCCTAAAGGGGGGGAGAAGGGGGGCGGGGGGGGGACTTTGAAAATTGGTTTTTACTTTACCGAGCCTCCTCTATACGAATCCGTAAAAAACAAAAAATACAGGTCTCGTAGTTTCCGAGATACGATAGAGAGGGGGGAGAAGGGGGGTGAAAAGGGGAGGTTTGGCACTTTTCCCGTAGGTTTGAGAGTTACTTGTTTACGAATCTGTCAAAATATACCCACCTCCCCATCCACCATCTGGGAGAACAATTATGTCAGTGAGTCAGTCAGTGAGTGAGTGGTAATTTAGCTTTATATAGTATAACTAGTATTTGCGTGTTGCGCGAGGTGCAAGCACCTCGCGTGCTTGTGAAAAAAACTAAAGCATTGCCCCTCTAAATCAAGTAGTTGCGTGTTGCGCGAGGTGCAAGCACCTCGCGTGCTTGTGAAAAAAACTAAAGCATTGCCCCTCTAAATCAAGTATTTGCGTGTTGCGCGAGGTGCAAGCACCTCGCGTGCTTGTGAAAAAAACTAAAGCATTGCCCCTCTAAATCAAGTATTTGCGTGTTGCGCGAGGTGCGAGCACCTCGCGAGCTAGTGAAAAAAAAAAAAAAAAAAAAGAGGGGGGGGGGTGATGGGGGGGGGTTGCACAAGTATTTCGACTAAAGCATTGCCCCTCTAAATGAATCTGAAAAAAAAAATGTTCCAAGTCTCTTAGATTCCGAGATCCGCCTAAAGGGGGTAGAAGGAGGGCGGGGGGGGGGACTTTGAAAAATGGTTTTTACTTTACCGAGCCTCCTCTATACGAATCCGTAAAAGAAAAAAATACGGGTCTCGTAGTTTCCGAGATACGATAGGGAGGGGGGAGAAGGGGGGGGAAAAGGGGAGGTTTGGCACTTTTCCCGTAGGTTTCAGAGTTACTTGTTTACGAATCTGTCAAAATATACCCACCTCCCCATCCACCATCTGGGAGAACAATTATGTCAGTGAGTCAGTGAGTGGTAATTTAGCTTTATATAGTATAATAACTAGTATTTGCGTGTTGCGCTAGGTGCAAGCACCTCGCGTGCTTGTGACAAAAAAAAAAAAAAGGGGGGGGGTGATGGGGGGAGATGGGGTTGGTTTAGTATTTGCGTGTTGCGCGAGGTGCAAGCACCTCGCGTGCTCGTGAAAAAAGAAATTGGTATTTGCGTGTTGCGCGAGGTGCAAGCACCTCGCGTGCTTGTGATAAATAAATAAAAAAATGGGGGGTTTAGTATTTGCGTGTTGCGCGAGGTGCAAGCACCTCGCGTGCTTGTGAAAAAAAAAAAGGGGGGGGGTGTGATGGGGGAAAAGGGGGGTTTAGTATTTAGTAGTTGCGTGCTTATGAAAAAACACAAAAAACAAAAGGGGTGGGGAGATGGGGGGGGGTTGAACAAGTATTTCGACTAAAGCATTGCCCCTCTAAATGAATCTGAAAAAAAAAAATGTTCCAAGTCTCTTAATTTCCGAGATCCGCCTAAAGGTGGTGAAAAGGGGGGCGGGGGGGCGACTGAAAAATGGTTTTTACTTTACCGAGCCTCCTCTATATGAATCCGTAAAAAAAAAAATACGGGTCTCGTAGTTTCCGAGATACGATGGGGGGGGGGGGGGGGAGAAGGGGGGAGAAAAGGGGAGGTTTGGCACTATTCCCGTAGGTTTGAGAGTTACTTGTTTACAAATCTGTCAAAATATACCCACCTTCCCATCCACCATCTGGGAGAACAATTATGTCAATGAGTCAGTGAGTGAGTCAGTGGTAATTTAGCTTTATATAATATAATTTAGCTTTATAAAATAACTAGTATTTTTGTGTTGCGCGAGGTGCCAGCACCTCGCGTGCTTGTGAAAAAAAAAAAGGGGGGGGGGGTGATGGGGGCGATGGGGGCGATGGGGGGGGGTTTAGTATTTGCGTGGTGCGCGAGCTGTAAGCACCTCGCGTGCTTGTGAAAAAAAAAATGGGGGGGGGGGGTGTTGCAGAAGTATTTTGACTAAAGCATTGCCCCTCTAAATGAATCTGAAAAAAAAAAATGTTCCAAGTCTCTTAATTTCCGAGATCCGCCTAAAGGGGGTGAGAAGGGGGGCAAGGGGGGCGACTTTGAAAAATGGTTTTTACTTTACCGAGCCTCCTCTATAGGAATCCGTAAAAAAAAAAATACGGGTCTCGTAGTTTCCGAGATACGATAGGGAGGGGGGAGAAGGGGGGTGAAAACGGGAGGTTTGGCACTTTTCCCGTAGGTTTGAGAGTTACTTGTTTACGAATCTGTCAAAATATACCCACCTCCCCATCCCCCATCTGGGAGAACAATTATGTCAATGAGTGAGTGAGTGAGTCAGTCAGTGGTAATTTAGCTTTATATAAAGCTAAATTACCACTGACTGACTGACTCACTCACTCACTCACTCAAGTAACTCTCAAACCTACGGGAAAAGTGCCAAACCTCCCGTTTTCACCCCCCTTCTCCCCCCTCCCTATCGTATCTCGGAAACTACGAGACCCATATTTTTTTTTTTACGGATTCGTATAGAGGAGGCTCGGTAAAGTAAAAACCATTTATCAAAGTCGCCCCCCTCCCACCCCCCTTCTGACCCCTTTTAGGCGGATCTCGGAAATTAAGAGACTTGGAACATTTTTTTTCAGATTCATTTAGAGGGGCAATGCTTTAGTCAAAATACTTTTGCAACAATAACCCCGCCTTTTTTGAGAGAGGGGCAATGCTTTAGTCGAAATAATTGTGCAACACCCCCATCACCGCCCCCCCCTTTTTTTTTTTTTTTTCACGAGCACGCGAGGTGCTTGCACCTCGCGCAACACGCAAATACTAGTAAACTATATAAAATAAAGTATATTTTAAGAATTACGAGAAAAAGCTTAATGATACATTAATATCTAAAACTAAGCCTATGTAACGATACAAAAGTAAACACTTAGGAGGGGATTAAATATCATCATGCCAAAATTTCTAGAAGTTGTTCTGTGTCTGTGTAATGTAGTGTCTTTAAATATTCAAATAGCAATTTATTACATTTGTTATAGCTTACACTATAGAAACATAGTATCTTGTTGAGCTTATTATATAGAAAAGGTCCCAAGAACAAATAAAAACTATAGGCAAATGCATGCCTAGTTTGGGGCTTTATGCAAACCATGTCCTTCCTTCTCTTGTCAGAAGGAACAGGGTCAAAAGGAAGTGTAGTGTGTTGGAGTAGTACTGTGTTTAAAATAAATAATTGCCGTACTGTAAGCACCTTCCATGCTGCGTAGAGCTGATGCGTCGGAAATCTAAATGGGCGAAAGGTAGCAACCTTCAGAATTGCTCTTTGAGCACGTTCTAATGGGAGTAAAATTGTTTTTGCTGCACCACCCCAAAACGCTATGCAATATGCTTAGAACAACAACGCATAGAAGGATAGTACGAGTGCAAAAAGTGAGGCAACTAAAACTTAGCCATTTTTGGCTAACTTTGCTCGACGAGCCGTCAGTACTCAAGGTCACATTCTGCCGAACAGAGCTCGCGAGTAAATAATTTAAAACGACCGTTTGTAGCGTAAAGGGATGTCATAGTCCTTCAGGAAAACAAAAAACGTGTAATCAAATTACATTTCACAAGTAAATACTTACATTTTATACATTATATTTAAGTAAATCGACCATCAAACAAAAATTCTAATAACCTAACTTATCACAATTCAATGTTGCTATCCGTGAGGAAAAAAATACCCATATTGATTTCTTTTGTGCTTATTTTTGTTTAAAAAAAATTGATTTAGCGGCAATTATGTATGCGTCAAACTAAACTATCTGGGGGCACGGCAGTGCCCCCGCCAAGTCGAGCAAAAAAGCGTATTTATTTACAGCTACTATCTACAGTGTTTTATAACTAAAAGTTACTGTTAGTTCGAAGAGTGGCATCATAAAGATGACAATTTTATTGATTAAGATTTTTTTCATTGAAGTAATGTTCTCAATAATATTTTTCGATTTCATAAATACAACACATACTTTTAATTGATATCAAACGAGATTTTTCAAGCAATAATACATTTCTATAATATCATTATAACACATTACACATCAAACATTCTAAACGCAATAAACGATATCTCATTTCGTTATCTTCCGTAAATATATGTCATACTAGCTGACCCGCCACGACTACGTTCGCGTGGTATCCTACCTCTACCCAACCGATACCACTACCCCTATCCTACTCCTACCCTACCCAAACCCTACACTACCCAACCGATACCACTACCCCTATCCTACCCCTACCCTACACTACCCTACCCTACCAATACCCTACCCCTACCTTACCCTACCAATACCCTACCCCTACCCTACACCTACCCTACCCCTACCCTACCCCTACCCTACCTCTACCCTACCCTACCCCTACCCTACCCCTACCCTACCCCTACCCTACCCCTACCCTAACCCTACCCTACCCATACCCTACCCCTACCCTACCACAACCCTACCCCTACACTGCCACTACCCTACCCCTACCCTACCCTTACCCTACCCCCACCCTACCCCTACGCTAGGGGTAGCGTAGGGGTAGGGTGGGGGTAGGGTGAGGGTAGGGTAGGGGTAGGGTAGTGGCAGTGTCTACCCCTACCCTACGCCAACCCTACCCCTACCCTACACCTACCCTACGCCTACCCTACCCCTACCCTACCCCTACCCTACACCAACCCTACCCCTACCCTACTCTCCATTTTATTTAGAAAACGTTTGTATAGGAAATAGAAAAGGGTTGTTTTGACGGTTTATCCGGTTTTATTTTTATTTTTCTCATCTTTTAAACCTTCCCTAGACCTCCACGAACATTTCAAAACCAAGATGAATGAAATCGGTTCGTGCGTTCTGGAGTTATAGCGTCAGGAAGGAAAACCCGACTTATTTTTATATAGTAGAAGAAGAGTAAGTCATATTACATGAAAAAACATCATCTTATTTAGTTTCATAACATAAAATACTTGATTTGATCCAGCAACATAATAGTGCGTTTTCCCATTTTTGTGGTAATGGTACTGGTAATGGTATCACTGAAAGCTATATTTGTGTGCGTTTGAAGAACGTAGACCTTGACGTAGACACATTCGGCTCACGCACACAAAGAAAATAAAATGGACACACGAAATCGCTCGTGTTTTGTTCTAGACGCCTCTTCTATGCGTTGATGTTCTAAGGCAATATGTAAGAATGGATTGACACAAAGCTAAATAGACCTGTTTTATTAATTTAAAGTCGGCTACATTCCGTAAATTTTTAAACACATATATTAATTTGCGAACTCTCGTACATAGTAAATCGATGTGTCAATGGTGACACCTAGATATTATACACTAAATACATCACAATAAAGTTTTATTTAACGTTTCCATGGCCATGAGGTTTTGGTCCGAGCCATTGTAGTTAGTAAACCGTCAACCATGTGTACTAAGCGACTAACTACAGCGACACGGGCATTTGTCGACAGACAATTTCTCAGAAAGAGATCATGTTTCATGATCATTTCGAATTCAAAACCAGTTTCGAAAAAGATTTCATAATCAATCCCAGGTTTTTAGCAGCTTTTTACTTGAATCGAGGTCAGAATAAATACGGAGAGCGATCGTATTTCATCTGACCTCCATTCAAACAGAGTTTAAGATAACAACGTAATATCCAGCATCTGCATATCTGACATCAATATGACCAACCAACCACCTGAATAGGGCCTCGTTTGTCGGCTACTTAACCCGAGTTGCTCGTGGAGGCCTTATAATAATTAATTTAAAAATGTACATAGAAAATCGATAAAGGTCATCAGAACCTTTGACGCTAAATCATAATGCCCGACCCTCATCAACAGTCATCTGTTTTCTATTTCTTTTACTCTATGAATAATTTTGGGTGGCAATACTAGAAACCATGGAAAAAAGGGATTCATAGACAAAGTAGAGCCACCATTGTCAATTTTATTTTTCTCGTCTAATGTCTAATTTCGTCTCTGCTGAACATTGAAGCTAAACTAGATTCTCACTTGATTTTCTTGATTGTGATTGGGCTTGCACAATTGCTTAACACTTCAGAGATTACCAGAATTAATAAGAAATAGCCATGGATTGTCTTGTGGGTTACGGTAGTGAAGATGAAAATGAATCGGAGCGCTATGGAAGCCAACAACCATCGGTAAGTTTTGGCGTCCTTGACAATATTTTTTCTACGAAAACTAGTTTTCTTACGCTTACGTGTTTTGAGTGTTTTTTAGTATGTGTTGATGCAATTTATATGAGAATCATGGATATTAACCTGCGTTCTCTGCTTGACAATAGAATGGTATTATAGGTGGGAGCGAGTGGCGCTGCAGGCCGCCGCCGAGACGACGATACCAACTACGATGACGTCAACATGGACATGAGCGAGGTAACTGTCCCATATGTTCGTCACCACCGTCACATATGCTAGTATAGGGAGAGCCCCTGTCAGCTCACTTGGCACTGATCATCTGACAGGGCCCTTCACTGTGGTACTCTCCTAGTTGATGTGTTGAAGCTAAACAGTAGTAATATTGATAACTAAGTAGTTGATTCTTCATATATATTCAGGCCTAAAGCTGATATCCTTCACAGCATTCAAAGTAGTCTTAATTTCTCAAATAGTTACTTAATAATGATCTAGTACACTTTTTATAAATAGACTCAAATTAAAAAAAGCAACTTTGCAATAAGCTTTTTTCAACGATGATATTAACACTTTTATTATTTTATATGTTACCCATTTGTAAATTGACACAAAACAAAAGTCAAATACCCCTTGAGTACGTGCCGATGCTTCAAGATGACCGACCGAGTCCGTGCACACTGCAACCCTTTTACTTCAGACTCACGTGAGTACATAGCTTTAAGATAACCAAAACTATTTGGCATCATGATTTATTCATATCCATATTAATTTTTGTCAACAGTAGTACAACTTATAAGTAATGTACAATTATCTAAAACAACTGAAATGTTTCAAACTATGTAATAGTTATAAAATTTATCTTAATCAATGAATTTAAAATGCCATAAAAATATACAATATGATATCTTCTTTCTATCCCTTAATTTTGCTATATACTTGTATAGTTCACACTATTTTGGTAATCTGGATTTTAACTCCACTCTATACATTTCCCTCTTATTACAATGAAACCGTGTTTCGTTGGTGATAGTGCAATACCGCATAAGTGATATTTTAAATAAGGAATATATTGTAATGTTTTTTTTTTTAAATATTGAGAATGTTAGTTATGCAGTATTGTACTATCCCTTTGTATCCTGATAAAATATTATTTTAATCATACAATTTTTGTGTTTAAAGTTTTCTATCAAAGTTATGCATAAAAATAGGTGCTTATGTATACCTTTATCATGTTTTGTAACTAATACTTATTATTTCCAAGCCAACATTTTGGATTGAAATGTCTGAAAAGATGGTTTAAAAAACTCGTAAATGAACATGATGCTGCATATAAAATGGTTTTTAAATACACATTAAAATGTATATACAATATCTACACACATCAAAGTATTGACCAAGGTTTTGAAAGACGCCATCTGCTTTGCAGGTGTCGTTGGTATGTGGCTAAGCACAGATTGTGCAGTATGCTATGACTCTAATAACTTATCTTCTTGATTTTAGCTCTGGTTTAACAGCACTTGGCTGTCAACAAAATCTGAAAAAAAAACATTGCTATGACAATCTTTTCAAAAAATGGTTGAGGAAAAACTTAAAATTCTACAGCAATAAAACACTAATTTCCTTATCTTTTAATCTGTAACTAAATTTAATATTAAATCATTGAAATAATCATGCCTATGTTTCAATTTATCGAAAACGAATTGATATATACTTGCTATTTTCCGATACCATTATGTTTGGTGCGAAATACTACGGCTATATTATAGTTTTTATGTAGTGTAAGCATTGTGTTTCTTGTCGCAGGATTCGCAGGCCGAGTCGGAGCCCGAATTGCCGCCGGTGGAGCCTACGCCGCCATCACAATCGTCGCGAGATGACCGCAGATCTAGTACGTTAATTTTATAATAATACCATGTTTTCCCGTAGTTTCGCTCTCGAAACGTTTCTCGGGGGATGGCCCTCTATTTAAACCGAACATCCATGTATTTTATTTTAATAAGTACAGAGACAGACTAAGGCATTTAGTACAGTTATAACAATATACATTACATAAATCTGAGGTCCAATTATTACTGTACACAGCATTCATTGTTTAATATACTTCATTAGTGACGGTTGGGTTCTGTTAATATCAAGCTTAAAGTTACTAAATGATAATTATGGTTATAATTACATTTTATAGAGAAAATTTCTAAATTTGTTAAAACTGTTCAAAAACAAATCTAAATTAGAGCATATTACATTATATTGACTACACATTCTGGACAATGGATTGTTTTGTTTTGATTTGTTTATTTAAGCCAATGCTTCTGAATCTAAGAAGCACTATAAACATACACGCTAGCATACCATGGAATTGATAACATGGACACACTTCATATGGACCACAATATATACACACACCCATACACACTATAACACTTCCTTCACATATCACATTACAAGCTGCAATTTTAATGGTTCTTTTCTAGTGTTGCCAGGTCGGACTTGTGTTAAATTGGGACAGAAGGTAAAAAAAATATCGGGTTAATAGGGTTGTAGATCGGGACGAACAAAAAAAAAACAAGTTTTTGAAAAGTATCCAGAGCGCTTCTGATGTGCTGCAATAGTCAACAACATCCTGAAACTAAAGGGTGTCTCAGCGCCAATTTTAAACTTTAAACTTGAATATCTTGGCAACTCGCGGGGCTAGCGGGAGGGGAGTGGTAGCGTTTGGTAGATGATTAGTGCGGATTTTTTAGTCGCTATGTCGCAGTGGTTTGGCGCGCACCGCGCTTACGCAGGGGAGACGTATTTTTGCAACGAGTTTTCTTTGAGTGAAGCACAGCGCAGGTTTTGTAATCGCTTTCAAATCCGCCATTTAAGTGATGCCCCGAGTATTCAGTTAATTAAGTCATGGGTAGCAAAGTTTAGAGCGACAGGATGTTCACTGAATCATTCAATTGGCCCTCGAAATAGACCTGTGCGATCGATTGAAAACATCAACCGCGTCGCCGCTGCGGTCGCGGAGCGTCCTCGACGATCAGATAGAAAACATGCTGCTTCTTTGAGCCTCCATCAATCAAGTAAAATTACATCCTTATAAAAATCAGATAGTTCAAAAAATCAAACCAGAAGACTACAACAAGCGAAAAATTTACTGTCAGAAGATATTAGAATTTTTTCGGTGGAAAATAGGATGGACAATGTTTATTTTAGCGATGAGTCACACTTTCACCTCGAAGGGTACGTAAATCGTCAAAATTGCCGTTATTAGTCATCTAGCAACCCGAAACAAAAACATCAGAAAGCATTACACAGCCCCAAAGTTACTGTATGGTGCGCAATATCGTCGAAGAAAATCATCGGGCCATTTTTCTTCGAGAATGACCGAGATGCAACGGTTACAGTGACGAGCAGGCGGTATACGGACATGATTAATATTTTTTTTGTACCGCAGCTTCAAGAAGAGAATGTAGCAAAAACACAGCTAGGGACACACTAAGAGCGTTGTTTCCTGGAAAACTCCCGCAGCTCAAGCCGCTTTAGAGACATATTGTGGCCACCCAGATCTCCCGATTTAACCCCAGCTGCCTTTTTTTATGGGGTTATCTCAAAGCAAGAGTTTTTGATACCCCTCTTACAAACTTGGAGCAACTGAAGACTAAAATAATGACAAAAGTGAGGGCCATATCAGTTGACGTTCTGCGGCGTGTCTCTGCAAATTCGCTAGTCCGTTTTGAAGAGTGCATTCGCCGTGATGGAAGAGATCTTGACGATGTAATATTCCGTACATAAAATCCGCACCAATAAACTATAATTTATTGCTATTAAAATATTATAAGTACAATCTTAGTCTTTTTTATAAATAGTCAAATTTTGGAATCGGCGCTGAGACACCCTTTATATTGCACATGCAGGGCGTCTAGCTATCTTTTGGAGTACTTGGTCCATAGGTTACTCGTGTACAAGGCCCATGTTTTTTTTATTACGTAGTTGTGAAATTAACCGCAAGTTATACTAAAGTTAGTATTTATTTTTAATTTCTGCTTTGACATGCTCCAGTGTCAAATGGTTTCGCCTCTCGGACCAAATTAACCTTTTGAACGCCAGAGTATAAACGTATCGCCGTACCCCTGACGCCAGGCCACTTTTTATGTCAAATGACCTTCATAAAAATAGGGATTCCAAAACTTATATCGATATACAACTGAGTTTTTATTTTCGTCTTTAATTTTCTAATAAACCTTACTCACGACACTGAAATTTTATTTAACCTGTCACTATATTCCAGTATAGTAATCTATACACAGCATTTAACAGAGAATTTATCAATGAAAAAGCAGATATTAGAAAACTAGAAAAATATATTTATTACAACATGGTTACAACACTATTCAACATGACTTGTCTTGGTATTGTGACAATGGCGTTGCTTGCCAGTCAATTTTATGACATTCTCGCATCTGAATAAGGGATGTAGCAGTGTACACGTTGGTTATCGATTCTAATAAGTATTCTTATCTAATATAATATTAATACCTATCCATATGTAAAAATACGCAAGGATTTTAATGTAGTAATAAAAATAAATTGAAATCAGTATTTTAATTATTGTTTCTTTTACATATAAAAAATACGCAGAAATAATTTAAAAATCAACAGTTACATATACCTAATAATTATTATTACGAATCAGTCTTACAATATCGCAAATCTTTAACAAAATGTACCTAATAATATTGTTACGCCAGTCGCTTAGTGAAGTGCCTCGGGAAACTTCGACATAAATCTGGAATGTTCGAGACGCTAACGCCATCTAGCGGCGAGTAGCAGGAATGAGCATATCTAGCCGAGACACTAACGCCATCTAGCGTCGAATAGCGGGTAACAATATACTAGGAAGAACATCAGTTTAGTATATATAAACAAAACATCAGGAATAACAGGAATAGAAGTAACAAAAGGATTATAATAAGGATAATATCACAAGCTTTCAACAAAAAATATTATTAGCAAAAAGGTTAAGAAAAGATATGTAAAATCAACAATGTTACCAACTTACAAACAATGGAATGTCATAAATCTCTAAAATAGGAACAATAAAAGTATATCACACATTAGCAAATCATATCTTAAAAGTAAAAAAGAGGATGTGGTGGACACAAATAATATTATACTCTGGACTAAAATTTCATATTCATCTTCTTAAGTTTTTATTGATTTTACAATCATGCGTCACAACACTAGCTGTCACATATAGCAGACTACGGCGTGTGAGACACTCCTTTTATACGCGTTTAACATCTACTTTTAAAACAACAAATTTCTCGATATTGGTGGTTTATTTATGTTAGTTTCATGCAATACAATATAGACTGAAGCTTAAACTTTTAAATAAAAACACACAAAAGTAATGGTTAAATTGTTTATTTCATAATATGGTGCGACGTGTATTTTGTCATATATTTGTTACGTTGGCGTTCAGGGTAAGATTTCGTTCGTCACATATATGTGACAATGGCGTTCAAAAGGTTAAGTTGGTTTGTGAAAATACTCTTTCCGCTGCCGCACTTGCCACGCTTGACACCGGTATTTGACGCCATAAAAGAAAATAACTTCAGAAGTTTTGCGAAGTCTTGTTTTATAACGGCGTAAGATCATTGTTCTGTACTGCTGCTTTACCAAGTTTTGATTGAACACACTTCTTCAGAAAGTTGATCCACATCGAAGAATACATTAATTATTAGATTTTCAATAAATGACACGTAAGTAACGAGTGCTTAGAGAAAGTGATTTGAAAAAATCTAATTTGCTATCGTTGAGTTCATATTTGGTCTCTATGTAATGAAGAACTGCACGTTGCTGCACGTAAATCATCACTCATCATGAACTCATCTTCAATCCTTTGCCTCAATTGCTTACTTAATTTTACCCTTATTTCGTGACCTTCAAAATATAGCAATGTTTCGACTTCAAGATATATTACTACCTACATCCTGTAAAATCTTAGTGCAGCTTGGTAAAATGCCAAGCATGGCTCCGTTTCAACAGAATTGAAGAATTGCCACAGCGCACTTGGGACATTCATCTTCTCCCAATTATATGTAATAATCTTTCAGTATATCGAAAAATTTAGTTGAAAATAAAGAAATAGTAGTAGAAGTCCGTAGAACGTGCAAGTTCTACGGACTTCTACGGTAGAAAGAAGTGACAACCATCTTGCTCTAACATGATGCAAGACGGGAGCAAATTCAGCTTCGTGCAGCTGATAAGAATCTTTTAAAATGTGAACTCAGTTTGTAAATCGGGACATTTGGTGTCCCGATCAGCGGCAAATCGGGACGCGTCCCCAAACCCCTGAAATCGGGACGTCCCGCGAAAATCGGGACACCTGGCAACACTATTCTTTTCCGACAGAAAAATGATTTCTTCTTGGCATCATAATTAATATTACATAAACATTAGAATTTATAAACGGCAGATTAACTATGGTGAAAAACTCGAAGATAGTGTTGCCCAAATGAGAGTCTCGCAAGAGTCTTGCAATTAGCGATTATGCTATTGCAATTTATTAAACGGTAGTTGAGATCTCAGAACAATGTAACAGAGTCTGTTACATTGTTCTGAGATCATTGTTCTACCGTTGAATAAATAGCAATAGGATAATCGCTAATTGCAAGACTCTTGCGAGACTCTCGTTTGGGCAACACTACTCGTAGACGACGTCGAACCGATTAAACTCCGCGATAGTTGTACTTGCGCGTGTTATTAATTTATGGCTATATTACACGGTTCAATTCTGCCTTTTAAAGTCATTGAAGCAAATAAATTGAACCATGTAAACGTAAAATTGAATCATTCAATGGCAATGTCAATGCGATTGAACGAAAGTTGAACGTGTACAAACAAGAATTGAATGATTCAATAGATTTTCATTCTCAATATCGCAGTGTCAAGATAAGACGTCAATAGTGTTCTGTATATTATTATTGTATGAATGAAGTAACCCAAAAGGGTTATTTCATTCATACAATTCAGGGAAACTTCAAAGAACTTAAAAAAGTTCTTCAAATTTAGCTTCATACAAAGATTCTGCCAATTCTCTCAATAGACAATTTGAAACGCCCAAGGCTTAGGGCTGCTATCCGTCTGAATTCCCCCAGATTAGTTTGGATGGCGGGGGATTTACGTACCCAATAGATTTTTCTCATTGTTTTTAACCTACTTCAACAAAAGGAGGAGCTTCTCAGTTCGTCTTGAACTTTTTAGGGTTCCGTAGCCGAATGGCAAAAAACGGAACCCTTATGGTTTCGTCATGTTTGTCCGTCTGTCTGTCTGTCTGTCTGTCTGTCCGTCCGTCCGTATGTCACAGCCATTTTATTCCGAAACTATTAAGACTATACATGTGAAACTTGGTAAGTAGATGTATTCTGTGAACCGCATTCCGATTTTAAGAAAAAAAATAAAAAATATTTAAAATAAAGAGGGGCTCCCCATTAATTGGACATGAAACTGAAAATATAAAAATATTTTCAGTTTCATGTCCAATTAATGGACTACCACACACGCATAGATTTTTTATGAAATCTATGCGTGTGTGGTATCTATAGACAGGTCTTTAACCTTTTGAACGCCAGAGTATAAACGTATCGCCGTACCCCTGACGCCAGGCCACTTTTTCTGACAAATGACCTTCATAAAAAATAGGGATTCCAAAACTTACATCGATATACAACTGAGTTTTTATTTTCGTCTTTAATTTTCTAATAAACCGTACTCACGACACTGAAATTTTATTTAACCTGCCACTATATTCCAATATAGTAATCTTTACACAGCATTTAACAGAGACTTTATCAATGAAAAAGCAGATATTAGAAAACTAAAAAATATATTTATTACAATATGGTTACAACACTATTCAACATGACTTGTCTTGGTATTGTGACAATGGCGTTGCTTGCCAGTCAATTTTATGACATTCTCGCATCTGAATTAGGGATGTAGCAGTGTACCTACACGTTGGTTATCGATTCTAATAAGTATTCTTATCTAATATAATACCTATCCATATCTAATATAATACGTATCCATATCTAAAAATACGGAAGGATTTTAATGTAATAATAAAAAGAAATTGAAATCAGTACTTTAATTATTGTTTCTTTTACGTGTAAAAAATAAGCAAAAATAATTTAAAAATCAACAGTTACATATACCTAATAATTATTATTACGAATCAGTCTTACAATATCACAAATCTTTAACAAAATGGTGTGCGTTACCCCAGCAAAATAATGTCGAAAATAGTCATTTAAATCTTATAGATAATTAGTTGCCCAGCTTCTGTAATTGTTAAGCACATTTTTAAATTTGTTACACATATAGTTTTTTAGTTATTACACAAAAACATATTCTGCTGGGGTAACGTTTGAAACGTTACCGCAGCAAAACTTTTTTTTAAATAATGGGAATATTGAAATAAATATTAGCTATACATTTAGTTGTCTAGACGAGGTAAATGTTACACGTTATTTTGTTTTTGTTCTTTCTTCGGCTGCGAAGTTATTCGAGATTTTGCTGGAGTAACGTTTGTGGTTTTGCTGGATCTCTGAAACGGTTAAGCGGATTCTTATCATCTTTTGTACATGATTTCTTAGGAATTAGTTTTAATTTGTTTAGCAATAAAAATAATAAAATGATATACCGTTTAAAAGTTATTAAATGAAATATAAAAACACTTCTTTAGGTCCTAACACTCTGAATATGAGCTCTAAAGACTTACTTTAAACGTTATTTTGTAGCTTTTAACTACCTTCAAATGTATATGAAGTTTCATTAGTATCCTGTAGGTAATTAACAAATTATGATGATATTAATTTCTCCACGTGCATGGTTACAATGCGCGCGGAGTTATTTGGCCACCGATAAACCTGTATACGGTTATATAAACTGAATGTTATATCAATATTTAGTTGCTTAATTCAGTTATATACCTGTAAAGTTTCAAAGCAGTACATACAATAATTAACGAGATAATTAAATAAAAGTCATTAGGAACTTCAAGACCGTGGTAATCCGACCAAGTTTAGGTGGTTACAAAAAAGCGACCGCGTAGAACATTATGCTATCTTCTAAAATATTTAGGATAATACACCTTAAAATTTCGGTACAGACGTGTACACTGTTAAATACATAACAATATTATAATATCTGTACTGTTATTACCTTATTATTATTATTACCTTTCAGCTACTTATTAGATAGGTATATATTGTATTATGTGCACCAGTTCAATGGCACAGTTGCACGGGTTCCTTCTATTTGGCAGAATCTTGATACTCCGAAATTCATTTGGCATAACACACTTGGTATAATCTTCCTTAAACGAATATTTTTAAGGCATAAAAATTATTTAGTATGTATAATTATTATTTAGCCGAATGTTTATACATTCGAATTCACAATGGCATAAATTACTTTTGGCAGAGTTAAAATTCTGCATAATTTCGTTTAGCATAACTGCATGCTGCATGCTTGCTTGCATGTTTACATGTTTCTTACAGGGAAATAAAAACCACGTATGTTCACAATCAAATGTTTTATTTAATGTATGCCAAAAGATGGTTCCAACTGTAAACTTTCTGAAAGAATGATGGTTCTACGTTTTAATTATTATGGATATGAAATTTATGCCTAAAGATGATTCTGACTTACATGATTATTTGACTGCAGTTTAATATTTTATTTTTGATCTGTGATTTTTACATAATTTAAGTTAATCTTAGAATACAACTATCTGTAATATATATCTAGGAAAAAATATTGTAATATTTGAAATTTGTCTACAAAATGGTAGGAATTACTGCTTTTAAGTATAAAAATTATTATTTTACCTGTAAATAAAAATTCTTTAAGAAATATGTAGTTTTTTTAACACTTGTGTACACATCTCTACTAAACTTGTAAGACTATCCTACATATTTTAGAAGATAGCATAATGTTCTACGCGGCCGCTTTTTTGTAACCACCTAAACTTGGTCGGATTACCACGGTCTTGAAGTTCCTAATGACTTTTATTTAATTATCTCGTTAATTATTGTATGTACTACTCTGAAACTTTACAGGTATATAACTGAATTAAGCAACTAAATATTGATATAACATTCAGTTTATATAACCGTATACAGGTATATCGGTGGCCAAATAACTCCGCGCGCATTGTGACCGTGAACGTGGAGAAATGAATATCATCATAATTTGTTAATTACCTACAGCATACTAATGAAACTTCATATACATTTGAAGGTAGTTAAAAGCTACAAAATAACGTTTAAAGTAAGTCTTTAGAGATCATATTCAGAGTGTTAGGACCTAAAGAAGTGTTTTTATATTTCATTAAATAACTTTTAAACGGTATATCATTTTGTTATTTTTATTGCGAAACAAATTAAAACTAATTCCTAAGAAGTCATGTACAAAAGATGATAAGAATCCGCTTAACCGTTTCAGAGATCCAGCAAAACCACAAACGTTACTCCAGCAAAATCTCGAATAACTTCGCAGCCGAAGAAAGAACAAAAACAAAATAACGTGTAACATTTACCTCGTCTAGACAACTAAATGTATAGCTAATATTTATTTCAATATTCCCATTATTTAAAAAAAAGTTTTGCTGCGGTAACGTTTCAAACGTTACCCCAGCAGAATATGTTTTTGTGTAATAACTAAAAAACTATATGTGTAACAAATTTAAAAATGTACTTAACAATTACAGAAGCTGGGCAACTAATTATCTATAAGATTTAAATGACTATTTTCGACATTATTTTGCTGGGGTAACGCACACAACAAAATGTACCTAATAATTAGTAATAGAAATAGAAATTAGAAATAGTAATTAGTAATAGAAAGTACATCATTTTAGTACCTAATATAAACAAAACAACAGGAATAGAAGTAACAAAAGGATTTTTTTATAAAGGAAAATTTCATATTCATCTTAAGTTGTTATTGATTTTACAATCATACGTCACAACACTAGCTGTCACATATAGCAGACTATGGCGTGTGAGACACTCCTTTTATACGCGTTTAACATCTACTTTTAAACATCAAATTTCTCGATATTGGTGGTTTATTTATATTAGTTTCATGCAATATAATATAGACGGAAGCTTAAACTTTTAAATTATATAAATAAAAACACACAAAAGTAATGGTTAAATTGTTTATTTCATAATATGGTGCGACGTGTATTTTGTCATATATTTGTGACGTTGGCGTTCAGGGTAAGATTTCGTTTGTCACATATATGTGACAATGGCGTTCAAAAGGTTAAAAATGGTATTGAGGTTTCTAAAACCACTTTTTCATAAAGTTAATAGTTTAAAAGATATACGTTTCCAAAGTGGTGAAATGTGTGTCCCCCCACTCTAACTTCTATAATAATGGAGTGAAAAACTAAAAAAAATATATATGCTGTAGATCTTAATGTAAACTTTCAACCAAAATTAGTTTGAATGAGATCGGGTCAGCAGTTTTTGAGATACAGCATATTTTCTAAAACCGCAAATATAACTTTGTAATTCATACAAACACTATGAAAAAAAAGTTATTTTGCGTAGTTGTAAATATTGTAAATAAGCTAGTTTTAAGAAGTTTGTAAGGTTTTTTTGTCAAATAAATATATATTATTATAGTTACTACGGAACTCTTCATGGGAGAGTCTGACTCGCACTTGGCCAATTTTTTTTCTGTATGTTACCTCATAACTTGAAGACGGCTGGACCGATTTCGAAAACCGAACCGTTCGAAAAGGTATACTTTCTAGTTGGTCCCATTGTTATGAAACTAGGATCTGATGATGGGATCCTGGAGAAATCGAGGGAACTCTTCAAATATTGTAGGCACACCTATAGCGTTTTGGGTATTTCTTATAGAACCTTGTACAGTTGCTCTCGAAAAGCACCATTTGGGGAAGTGGAACTGATGAGGAACACCACAGATGGCCACCGAAACTACTCAATAAGTATTTTGTGGATTGCGATTCGATTACTTAAATATGGATGTTAAGCGCTTTATGCTCGTCACAATGCATATGGTGAAGTAGAGCTGATGGTGAAGTACAAGAACTCCTCAAAAATTAACGGCCCTGCATCGGGAATAGCAGTATTTTAAAAAAGTGGATAAATAGTTGACATTTTGGCTTTTGTAACTAGATAAATTACAAACAGACCCAGTAAAAAGCGTGAAAAAAGACATTTTACCAAAAAATAAAACCGACTTCCATACCAAAACACTACAAAGCCAAAAATAACTTTAATTTCGGTAGTCGGTGTTTTTGTAGTGTTTTTATATGGAAGTCGGTTTTATTTCTTGGTAAAGTTTTTTGTTAGTAAAAAAGGCTATCTAGACACGCGGTAGCGTGTCAAGCCAAGAACTGGCGCGCAGCTCACCATGTGTAATATTACACGAACTATTTCGAGCCACTTTTGAGCCCCTCATAACTCAAAAACTATTTCACCTAAACTTGTCAAATTTGGCTCATATATTGAGACTAGCGAGATACATAATATGTGTTCCAAATTTTATAAACATATCTCAAACGGTTATTTAGATATTAACGTCCTAAAATCGTCATTTTTATGACTGACCTATAGATCAAAACTATAACCCAGTTCCAGATGACCTAGAAAGTTCAAATTTGGCATGAAGATAGGTAATTAGGTGAATACAAAGGAAAAAATCAGAAACTGGTAATTTTTTATCATTTTATTATAATTTTCACTTAACTTATAATTAGTGCCTGTAAATCTCTATATGTGGATTTTAAGATCTTTACGTGAATATATAACGAGTTAAATACCACCATTAATTTTTTTTTAATCCAAATATTCCGTTTGTGTACTTATAAATAAGAATTTAGTAAATTTTTGTATTTATTACGCGTAAGTAACCGTATTCTACAACCACTAGCGCCACCTATTATCTTAGAGGGTCACTACACCATGGAGGCAAAACGCGTAAAAAGAATTCCGGATACTGAATGGGCAATTCATTCGAACATTTCAAAGGTACAAGAAAATATAGAATTTAACACTAAAAGGATAATTATACCCTGTAAACGTAGGAAAATACAGTAGTTTAACAAAAAATCCATTTAGTATTAATTTTGTTATAAGTAAGTACCTACTACTAATTTATGTACAAAAAGTAATGATATCCCATGAAAAACATAAATGTGAAATGAGAGCCAAGTTCAATCTATATATATAAAAGAAAGTCGTGTTAGTTACACCACTTATAACTCAAGAATGGCTGAACCGATTTGGCTGAAAATTGGTAGGGAGGTAGCTTAAAACCAGGAGACGGATATAGGATATTTTTATCCCGGAATTCCCACGGGATCGGGATTTAAGCGGGAAAAACATCCCACGCCAACGAAGAAGAAATGGAGAGTAGGGTAGGTGGTTGCGCCAACATTCAAAATATGATTGACATCCGCTATTTCCTATATCCATCTCCTTCCCGCACATACCTCGCGAGTGAGTAAGAAGATTCGCCCGCCATTTGTCGAAAAAACTTTTTTTTTGGGTCCGAATCGCTCCGCAAACAAGTTGACAATGGCGTCGACGCGCTCCGCTTAAAAATATTAATAACTTTGGAATCACCGCATTTTCGCATGTAATAAGACTTATAATCCATAGTTTGTGCTTGTGTTTAACGTGTGAGGGCAATAACTTGAAGCCCAACTGCCCTGAACCTGGAAAAGTGAACCGGTGCACCGGCGACGACGCGAGCACGTGACTCCCGTAAAGGTTTGTGCTTCCTTCCCTATTTATTTCGGGTTGTATTCCATTGTCCCACACCCACTGCAACTCGAATTACCTAACGCCAAGCGTTTGTCAATCGTTTAGCTCCGCACCGCAAATACAGTCCACTAAATTAGCCTTTCGCGCCAACAGTAGAGGTAGGGTTGGTGTAGGGTAGGGTAGGGGTAGGGTGGGGGTAGGGTTGGGGTATGGTAGGGGTAGGGTAGGGTAGGGGTAGGGTGGGGTAGGGTATCGGTTGGGTAGGGGTAGGATACCACGCGAACGAAGTCGTGGCGGGTCAGCTAGTATTATCATAAATGCCTTGGTTGTTGACTTCAACGACAAAAGAAGTGAAATCTAAATGGGTGCCAAGTTCAATGGTCAGTCCTGAAATTTATTTATAACAACATAAAATATCATTTATACTTATAACTTAGGAGAATATATTGTAGCCTAAGGTCTGACTTGGCTAGTTTTCATATACGAATTATATTATAGCCTTTGCAAGTTCTAAACCTGTTACTTGTCGGTTCTTATTTTATCGTTCCGAAAATTTGGCTTGCTGGTAGAAACTAACCGTCGAGCATAATAATTCGTATATAAGAACTAGCCAGGTCAAACCTTAGGCTACGATATATTCTCCTAAGTTATAAGAATAAATGATATTTTATGTTGTTATAAATAAATTTCAGGACATCATTGAACTTGGCACCCATTTAGATTTCACTTCGTTTGTCGTTGAAGTCAACAACCAAGGCATTTATGATAATATTGAACTTGGCTCTCATTTCACATTTATATTTTTCATGGGATTATATTTTTACTATTAGTACTATTATCGTTCTACCGCGGGAATATAACCATTTAAATTGCAGCCTGTGTACAGGGTTATTGGTAAATCACTAACAACCTCTCAGGACTATGTTAGTATCATGATGAACAACAACGACAATGACTTTTAATAAATCATCATAAATTTTAGTTCATCTCATACAAAAATAAAAATGTGTATTTCAATTGAACATTCTAAATGTTACGCAATCTGCGAAGCATAGGTAAGTAAGCGCTAGTAATGTAGATAAACTGATAGTACAGAAGGCAGCGGAGCGCTAGTAATGTTGGTAAACTGATGGTACAGAAGGCAGCGGAGCACTAGTAATATTGGTAAACTGATATCTTTCTAATCCCGCTAACTAAAAAGTAATATAAAGCAGTTTCTGGTTAGAAACTAATTCTTATAAGAATGCCTGGAACTACTACGCATATTTTGTAGGGCGCTGATCGTTGATACTGATAGCTTGACTACCTACATGTGTAAAATAATTCCGTTCCAAATTTTTATATTGTGTTACACATATAGCTCCAGTCAATTCATACACAATTAGATGAAGTATGTCTTATTAATTTATTTATTTTAACCTAGATTCGAATAGGATATGATACATCAATGTGTATTTGGTTTGGCCTCATTTTGATTGTGGAGTAGAATGTGAAGGCTTTTAAAATTATCAGACCACGTCTTAGTTTTTAATTTAAAAGAGCCTTCAGTTAATGGCTTATAATTATTTTAAAATTGTACATCTATTCTCATATTTGGTGGTGATATAATAACCACGAATAGCCTAACTTCCAAAGCGAACCTCTTAAATCGGAACCCTTACGATAATGCCTTATTCCATGTTCGAATCGCTTAGACACAGCTATTGTAATTAATCTGAATTCACAACACTTGAATGGAATTCATTTATCAACGAGTCGTAAAATGTTGCATGTTGAATCAAGATTAATGATTTTGTTGTCCATCCACTATCAGTAAGAACTGAGAAAATCTTGAGTATCATGACAGTTTTATTATTGAACGATTACTAAAGGTCTTGTCTTTTTTTTGTTTTTCAAAATGTCACCTTTCTGGTTAGTAAAAAAATAAGGGAGTTTTACTCATCCTCAACAATCCATTAAAATCATTGGAAGGTTGTCTTTAAAATGTCGTCAAGAGTCTGTGTTTCCTGATAGCTATAACCTGGGGGGTATTTAAGTCAAGAGTAAATAAGTTAATTCTAAGTAAGCGTGCTTCATCTTCGAACACATAATTGCTTACCATTAGGTGAGGTGGTGGTTAAACACGAGCCTACCAAGAGGTTTTGTCATTGTATTTTATGAAACTTTTATAGTGTTCACATCTATGAACAGTTTATTATGTTTAACCTTTATGTGTTCGATAAACAAAAATATATATTGTATTTCAAAAGGTAACTTTGTTTCCAGATGACAGCCGCGAACGTGATCGTGATCGGTACCGTGGAGATCGCGAGTTGGATCGCCGCGACAAACGCCGGCAGTCGCCCGCGCGAACCCGTTGCGATGCAGAC
This sequence comes from Tholera decimalis, assembly GCA_943138885.2. Taxonomy (NCBI): domain Eukaryota; kingdom Metazoa; phylum Arthropoda; class Insecta; order Lepidoptera; family Noctuidae; genus Tholera; species Tholera decimalis. Next base: position 22,107,638 of record OW964568.2, on the reverse strand, counting down.
CGCTCGGACAGACGGTCGCCGCGAAGGGATGATAGATACAGGTACCGTTAATTTTAATTTACAGCCCGCAGGTTACACCCCTAATATACAATAAAACAAAATATTTACTTGAAGATAGACACACTTCAGATACAATAAAAAGCTACAAAAATTATAAACCGCCGTCATCTACACCGGTCACCGGGGAGAGTTCAGTAAAATTTTTGAGAAAATTATTTTAATGCAGATGCAAAGATATTTTAATAAACACAAATTGCTACATAATAAACAATTTGGTTTTACAAAGGGTTCTACACCGGCATCAGTTGTTGAACGAAACAACTGATGTGATGAACTGTGTTGAACTTTTAGGACACATTTATAATGCATGGGAACATAAGTGCGATGCGTTGGGCATTTTTTGCGATTTGTCTTAGGCATTTGACTGTGTTCCCCATGAGACATTAATCAGGAAACTGCACCACTGCGGATTCCGGGACACCTCTGAATCTTTTGACCTCATACTTGAGTGAAAGGATTTAGAGAGTCAATGTGAACGGCAAAGAGAGCCGGGATCTGTGATCAAGATGGGGGTCCCCCAAGGCTCAATTTTAGGTCCCTTTTTGTTTCTTATTTATATAAATGATTTGCCATACCTGATCAAAAATCATGACATAGTGTTATTCGCTGACGATACGTCTCTTTTATTTAAAATCAAACGTCAACAGCAGGTTACTGAAGAAGTAAACAGAGCCCTTGCAACTGTAGTTAGCTGATTTAATGTTAATAATCTTGAGAAAAAAATCAAATGCCTAAAATTTACGTTACCTCATGTTAGACAAGTGAACACTAGTAATAATAATAATAATCTTTATTCAATAATCATAATAGGTAAAGTATAAAATTAAACTTAATTAAACTATGTAAGTCTTACAATGATAATGCCTGTACTAGGATTAATCCTAGTGTATCAATAAAGGGCGAAATATTGAAACCCGAAGATACCACAGTATTCTTGGGCCTAACTTTAGACGCGAAGCTTCAGTGGGGCCCCCATATAGATAAATTGTCAAAAAAGCTCGTGGATTAACTGATATCGAAACAGCACGTTTAGTCTACTTTAGTTACTTTCACAGTGTGATGTCATACGGCATTTTACTTTGGGGAAATGCCGCCGACATTTACACAATATTTTTATTACAAAAAAGGGCCATTCGTGCAATTTATAAATTAAGTCCTAAGCACTCTTTAAGAGACAAATTTAAAGAGATTAATATTATGACTGTGCCATTTCAGTATATTTATGAGAATCTCTTGTATGCACAGAAAAATATTAATCTGTTTAAAAATATAGTAATTATTTTCCAATGTGTAGTAATGTCTTCACATTCGTTTTTTCTCTTTTGCTTAATTTACTAATACTATTATTAAATAAATCAAAAATATAGTGATATTCATTCATAGTGTAAATATAAGAAACAAAGACACTTATGTCATGCCTAAAACAAGGTAAAAAAAAATAGGTGGTTCGTTTAGATGCCAATGTATACGTTTTTATAATAAAATTCCTATCCATCTTCAAGAACTAAGTATTAATAAATTCAAATCTATATATATATAACTCAAAGGTGACTGACTGACTGACTGACTGGGTGACTGACTGACATAGTGATCTATCAACGCACAGCCCAAACCACTGGACGGATCGGGCTGAAATTTGGCATGCAGGTAGATGTTATTACGACGTAGGCATCCGCTAAGAAAGGATTTTGCGAAATTCCCACGGGATCGGGATTTACACGGGAAAAACTCCACGCGGGCGAAGCCGCTGGCACAAGCTAGTTATTTATAAAACGTAAGCTATATCAGAAAGCTTTTTGACGTGAAAAATAAAACAAATAGATTATGATAATATTTTTTTTGCAATAGGCCCCTGTACCCGCACCCTTTCCAACGGGTTAGGTCGCAGTGGTGCGGTGTGTGGAGTGGTGTTTAGTTTGGGACTAGATGGCGTTGTGTGAAAGTTGTGGAATATATATATATTAATCTCGCACAATTTATTAAAATATTCATCACATGAAACAATTTGCATAACAGTGACTTTTTTCATATCTGGTTAGATGTGAATATTTTTAATTACAATAGATTTATTTGTATTAAAATCTATTTACTATTTAGAAATAAATGATATTAGTATACATTTTTTCATTTATTTATATTTCTAACAATTAAAAATCGCTCGTTTATTATTAGATTGATTGAATCCGTGATGGATTCAGTCAATCTAATAATATTAGGTTAAATAGGGTACAATTATTTTAGTAAGTGACATTAGCGTATGTCAGCTTACTGCATCGAATTAAAAGTCCGGGTATAGCAAACCCTGAAAAAAAAATAAGGTGAAGATCTTAAAAAACTGCATATATAACTAATTTACACAAAAACTACGAAAACATAGTCATTTTTGCTAATCTTTGCTTGCTACTACTGGACCCTTCATGGGCGAATCCGACTCGCACTTGTTTTCATTAGCAACAGTCAGCAATTCCTAGATAGAGCCAAAACTTAAAAATAAACGAAAAATATTTGATATAAATAAAGTAACATAAATGATATCGTGAATTAAGCAATTAAATGCGACCTTACTATTGGCAAATACTTATGTAACATGTTTCCCCACCTCAGATTGGACCGTGACCGCGACCGCGACCGCGGGCGCACACACGAAGGCGTCCGCCGCGGTCTGCTAGGCGACCGCCCAGATGACCGCGAGAAAGTGCCCGCTCTTATGGACCTGAAGCCGTTCGGCAGTGAGGTGCCCCCGCCGGCGGACAAGAGGTCCCACGATGCTAGGGACGCTGTTTCGCCCAGGTAACGTATCCTAATCTAAAACCTGATAGATAGATAGATTCCAAATACTCGTTAAAATACTCAAAATATTTTATTTCACATAGGCCTACATGGGCACTTATAAAACGTCAGAAATTTTGGTCGTTTTCTATTGACAAAAAAAACCGGCAGGATACTACCTGGCGCTGATATTCTGCTACTAACTTGGTGAAACATTGAGACATAATTATGTATAATTCGCTTATACTTCCGTTCGCATAGCATTTTGAAATGAAAATCAATTCATTTTGTGCTATAGGTAGATACAATTCGACGACACGGGCTGCTTGTCGCGAGTTCTATTCCCGCATCGGAACAAATGTTTGTATGATCTACAAATTATTGTTTTGGGTCTGTGTGTTTGTAAAAATGTACCACGATACAGGCGGAATTACTGAATTACAGATTTTGTTTCAGATTTATCGACCGTGACCGCCGCGATAAGGAGAGGGACAGAGAACGTGAACGTGACAGAGACCGCCATATCCGACGCTCGGAGGAACGACGGTAAACAGAAATTAATTAATACAATGGGATAGAAATAGATTTATACAAGTACAAGCACACATCAACTACAATTAAAACCTCCAACATCAAGATAACAACAAAACTTGCGCTGAGCATGTCCGACCGAAAGGGTTACCAACTCGAGCAGTAAGCATTTGCTGGGCGAAAGACACCCAGTGCTGGTTAATTAAGTTAATTTGCAATATTTTAAGCCCTAACATTGGTTTAACGTAAGCAAGAAGAACAGGGCTTCCCTCCTGTGGACTTTATCACGATAACAACATAACCTCCTTCTTTTACAGTCGGGTAAAAAGTAACCTTCCTCAAGCGTCAATCTACTTCCATACCGAATTTCATCCAAATGTAGCGCGTTTTATCGTTTAAGTATAGATATTGCAAACTAGTGTTAAATTATGAATCTGATAGATCTACACTAGGAACAATATAATGAAAAGGCACAGTGTGGTTACAAACTTGTATTTTATTGAGAGAGAGCAACACAAATAGTCAAAATTTTTATAAGTGCATTTTCTTAATTTCAATTATAGGAACTAATTTTTTATTTGATTCCCTAGGCATGAGTCGAATTAATAATTTATCAATTTCATAAATAAGTAATTTAAAATAAATTGTATTATGATCTGGTTGAAATATCATGAAATTCACTATCGTGGCATTTCATAGGATTTGATTGTACAAGTCTGTCACCTGTTCTCTGCCACTTACAATGCGGCCGTTCTAACTTGGCGAACGTGAAGTTATGCTCTGCGAAATTAAAAAAAATAAAGGTTTTAAAAAAATAAATACAATTAGCAGTTGTTATTCCTGTTAACAAATGTTATTGGCATTTTTTTTTTTTAAACCTTTATTTTTGTACGAGTGCACAAGCGCTAAAGTTCGCAGAGCCTAACGTCACGCTCGCCAAGTTAGAACGGCCGTATTGTACTACTAACATAATCTGAACTTTCTCGTTAGGTCATCAAGCCACCGCCACGAGCGGCGTGACCGCTCGCGCTCCAAGTCCCGCGGGGCGCAGTACCCGGCCGCCCACTCGTCGTCGTCGGAGCGCCGGGGCTCCCCACCGAGCGGCGACTACAGGCCTTCTTCCTACAAGGTCAATAAGAAGCTCGAGGTCATGGAGAAGATGGGTTAGTAGTAATTAAATTAAATAAGTGTTTATTTATGGCAACTAGGCCCAATTATTAGTAACTATTTTTTTTTAATTTATAAACATGAATTGCATATCTATCTATACAGTGGTGGTCATATAATTAAGAACGATTTGTAGTACCTGATTTTTTTTTAATAAACAATGTCATATGTACTTTTATGTTTCTTCTCAAAAGTAATTTATATATATAAAAGTAAAATACCACTCACTGATTAATCACGAAATCTCAGAAAATATAAGTAGTAGGGCTCTCAAATTTTGCATGGGGGTTCCTTTTAGTACGTAGATGCTCGCTAAGACGGGATTTTGCGACATTCCCACGGGAAACACTTCCCACGCGAACGAAGTCGCGAGCAACTGCTTATAGTTACTTATGTTATGAAATGGCTACATGGATAGCGTAAACGGGATTACGAGTAAATATTAAAATCACTTACTATTTACCTTACAAATTTAATTTACTATCGACAGTTACAATTTCAAATAGTAATGAAGCTGGTCAAATAATTAAGAACGAGTTTTAAACTGCTCGAGAGTTGTTTAAGTAAATACTTTGATTTTTAAAATCTCATTAAATAAGAGGGTGATAATGTTAAAAATTGCAATTTAATACATTTTATTCTAAGTTAATAGTTTGTAGCGTGTCCACGGCTTTTGATAACTGCCTTACACCGGCGAGGCATTGACTTGTTTTGATCTTTTTCAAGAGAAATAGAGCGCCATTCTTCTAAAAACACGTTGTATAACTCACTTAGGTTACCACACCGTCGATTTGAAACCTTTTTCTTAATTTTGCACCAAAGATGCTTTATGGGATTTAAATCGACTGTTTGGTGGCCATTGTAAGACAGAAACTGATTGAGATGTGAGGAATTGTTTAATCGTGCGTGCAGTATGCTTGGGATCATTGTCGTGTTGAAATGTCCAAATAATCGGAAGCACGTCTTCAGCAATATGGTAACATTGTTTCTTCCAGTATATTTTTGAATTGGAATTGATCCATGTTTCCTTCTATCAATCGTAACAGGTCCAACACCTTGACCAGAGAAGCACCCCCAAATTTTCACATTTACACCACCATTCTGTAATGTCACTTTTGTATACGTGAGGTCGAATGCTGTATTGGGAGGGCGTCCAACATATCGTTTCCCATCAGAACATACTCTGTTCATTTTTGTCTCATCAGAGAAAAGAATATTTTTCCAGTCTTACTGTTCAGCTTTCATACCCCCTAGCAAATGCAAGCCGAGCTTGCCTATGACACCGTTTCAACGCAGATACCTTTTTTGCTATGATAGGTGTTAAAATGTTTCACAGCGTGGAATATCATCGTTTTTGAGCACTGCAGGTGATCGGCTATCTTTTTATATGACTAATTCTTATCGCGAAGTTTTATTATCACTTCCCTTGTAGATTCATCGCAACTTTTATTTTTCATTCGCCATATTATATAATATAATAATATAATATAATATAATATTACTATTACTAGTACTCACGCGGGGCTTCGCTCCCGTGGATTCTATCACGGTAAAAACATAACTCTCCTTTTTGCAGTCGCGTAAAAAGTAGCCTATAACCTTCCTCAAGCTTCAAGCTACTTCCATACCAAATTGCATCCAAATCCACCCAGTACTTTCGAAGATTAGCGCGTTCAAGCAAATAAACAAACAAACTTTTCCGCTTTATAATATTAGTATAGATTAGTACGGAACCCTTCATCGGTGAGTCTGACTCGTACTTATCCAATTTTTTTAATTTACATTTTGATTATTTAGGGTTGCAGAGGTTTAAGTATGATATGTTTTAATTTCTTCTAGAATTACTCATACACACAGTACAATAAACTACCACTATTAATATTAAGATACCACGTTTTTACATTAAAATATTCAAACTCTAAATATTCAACTAACAAAATAAACAACGTGCGTCGCACTGATCCTGTGATTGTCCACTGGCTGTGCTAATTTACTAAAAGTGTACCGTGTACATTACCGCGTAATTTTTCAAAGTAAAAAAAAAAACAACATTATTATGAAATGAATCAAAACACTATTTGCTTTTCAAATTATTAGCAAAAAAAAATAATAACATGTGTTTTACGTCATTCATCCATATCACTTAGAAATTTCGTTCCTTCTAGTATTTAAATAAGGTTGAGAATAGATTGCCAACGCTTGTTTGTAGAGATAGACGTTTAGATATTGTGGGATTTCCATCGGACTCCCGGCAGTTTTGCCTTTACAAAATTGTTAATTTGACTGACGTGAAATTCGTTGTAGGACTTTTAGGCAGTACACGATGAAATATATACAACAAAGTAATTCATAACGGTAACACGGTGATTTATGACACGGTAATACATTATTACCTTGACGGTAGATAACGGCTTGATTACGGTGCATCTACGGTAATTACCGTGTATATGGAGACACTGAATGAAAACTCATGTGGTTTTACCAGGCTACTGCAACTTCAAGGGGAAAAAATACTATGGACTTTGAGCGGTAAATAATGGCAGATTTTGCTGTCTCACCTGTTCCGTGCGCTTTCTCTTTCTTTCATTACAGTCAGCCACTTTTTAATCTATGGTTGCCTGTTGACCATATATGTTTACTTGTGTCTTGTATTTTGTAAGTTTGTGCTTATTATTTTCTGGCAGTAATTAAATTGATTTACGGTTAATTTCTATCTTAATTTGTAAAAAGTGATCGGTTCTTGTTCAGTAAACATAATTATACAGACGCCAGCACATGAAGCTACCCGAAACTGTCAAATTTTCCCAATCAACCTTGAGCCTAATTTCTTTAAAAATAAAGTTGAAAATCTATTAAAGAAAGGAGAATGCCGAGGCTTCCTTCAACACTCGGCCAGAACCGACAAAGATGAACTATATATCATTAAAAAGGAAAATAATTATAGAATTTCACTATATAATTTGTTTTCTATAAGAAGTACACAAAAAAAAGTTATAGTTCTTTGAAATTGACCACCTAATACTTCTAATTTTAACGATAACATGAAATAAACTATTAAATGATTGAATAATTAATACTGAATACAGTTTCAACAGCCACGGTAGTCTTTAGTAATACAGAAATCGGGGTCCGGTAACAGCAATAAACAACACAAAACTTAAAAAACACGCAAGACACTTCGTCGCTCGTCATAAAACGCGGGAGAAATAAAACTTTTGACAATTGTCAGTGACAACTACAAGATTAAGTGTAACCAGCACTATATAACTATTCTAAACTGTATCAATAATTGAATTTAATTATTTTAAATTATTATAAAATAGTCAAAAATATAACTGAACATTATTTATTATTATAAGAATTAAGAGGACTTTTGCAAGTAATCGTAGGTTCATAATTATATTAATGTAATCAATTTGCAAGTGCAATTTCGTATCGATATTATTTTATTTTGGTATTGGCAACATTTCTAATTAAAATTGTAGATGGAAAACGTGTTGATAAATTGAATAACTATTTAAAATTACTTTTAAACGGTGTACTTCTACAGATTTTATTTATACTCTATAATTCTTACTATTTTATATAATGAATTATCATTAATTTAGAAAGTCTGTCGGACGCTACATGATTTGTGAGCCGAAACTTGGCATTCTCTTTTGACAGATTTTTGTAGCTTGATGTGCTGGCGTCTGTACCATAATACCACCTAATAGCCGATTTATAACTTGTGAAGTATCGTACTTGTGAAGTCGTAAAGGTAATGAAAAAAGGAAGTTTATAGCAAAATTTCCATTAGATGAGGCTCGGTAAGAATTAAATTAGATATTTATATATGTATATATTTTAATTAAAATATGGTACTAAAAGGCTTAATCGATCTTTTAATTTTCAATTTTATTTTGTGATAGTGATGTGCTGTAACGCAAATGGCTCTTATCAATTTTCGATAAATGGTATGATGATATCTCTTATCATATGTCTGCTTTTAATTGTTTATAAACATCGTTAATAAAAGCGAGAGGCATTAAATGAAACCGCATTTACTTTATGTATAATTTTCAGGCTACACACCAAAGTTTAGTCACAGGACATTTTTGAAGTTTTTTCTTAGTTAAAACACAAGGTATCTTCCCAAGCACCTCACTAAGTAGGTTGCGTCTCATATCATGTAAAGTTATTTGGCATATTTTCATTTCAATGACGTTGCAGTCAATGATTATAAATACAAGAATAAAGAAGACATCGTCACTGACGTTCTGACGACGGAGCTCTATCGAATGAAATATGAAATGTTTATGACCGCTATGGGTTTGCGTCCAGAAAAAGATTGGGAATAAATTACTGCAATCCCTAACATATTATTTAGTCTAATAATCTGTACTAGTTTTAATAATTATAATAATTATAGTATAGAATATACTGTTTTTCTTATAATCTACAATCCTTGCTTTATTTCAACGCAAATTCACTCTTAAATTTAAAGAAGTTAAAAGTAAGCCCGTTTCCGATCCGCGTATACTTTATCGATAAAGAAGTTACTGCTATCGCTCAGCACTATTTAGTCTGATAGGTTGGTAGTACTTTTGTATGATGTCTTGTTCAAGGAACTTGTACCTAAACTGGAATGCGGACGCGAAGCTCAAATCCGTTCCGAAGAGTATACCCTCGAAGGACCTAGCTATCTCTTTCTAGTAGTGTGGATATCAATTCGCGATAAACGTAAGGACAATTTTATTTGATGCAATATTTGCAGGTTTTTTTAGACACTTATTATTAACCTTACAAATGATGTATTTCTGTTACCGCTATAACAAAAAATACTAAAAATTAATTAAAATAAATATTTAAGGGAGACTCCCATACAACAGTTGTGATTTTTTTGGCGCTTTTTATAGGTAATGGTTCCGTACCATTCATTACCTACCTATAAAAATACCCTTCATGTGCGAGTCCGACTCGTACTTGGCCAGTTTTTTTCTTAACAACGTATTAAATAGAAAGAAAGAAATAAATTCAATTATAAATATAAAGGTCTGTATCGGTCTGTTACGCTTTCACGATTAAATCACAGAGCCACTTTCGAAAAAATTTGGCATGGAGATAGTTTAAAACCCTGGGAACTATATAGGGTTCTTTCTATCTCAGATTTTTGAACAGTTGCTCGGTAGCGCGATATAACAGAATCCTATGTGGGCGAAAAGCTAGTTCTCAATATATATATCTGAGGAACTTATATTGAGCGCGCTAATTTCTATAATAAACCCTTCCTTATGCGGGCTAAATGCAAAATTGGTTTTGCAAACTTTATTGCGTTGAATTATAAACTTTCAAAGTGGTTAAGACCCGTGATACAAATACAATTATTGCAGATACAGAATTAATAACAGAATCACCAGCTGGCAATTCTTCGAAGGCTTGGCCTTGATAGGCAGTGGTATAGACGTCCAAACAAACGTGCATTAATTGGTAATCTATGTTTATTCGACACTTGTACGGTTAGAGCCAGTAGACTAAAATAAAATGATGCAATGTTTATATATAATTAAAACTACTAAAACTCTTCATGAAAGACGATGATTATAAATAGAAAGAATAACAGAAGAGATATAATTTATTTCTGTATATATTTATTTAGGTTAACCTACAATTGTTTACACTATACATTTGTATGAAACAGTCATATTACATTTATAAGTGTAAAAATTAATTACAGGCTAACACCACATGTGCTATTTAAGGTTAGAAATCAATATTATTAACATACATAATTCTAAACATAAAGGAGGCAGATCGAATGATAATTATAAGGTTATTATTATTAGGTTGGTTCTATATTTTCTAGTTCCTCATATGTTGCAGCTGCAGGTTTGTTACAAGATTGGCTTGACACACAACCCTAAAAATGTATTACACTATTATTAGTTAAAAGTATAGAAATAATCTTTAAATTATGAATTACTAGCTTCTGCCCGCAACTTCGTCCACGTAGAAGTCGAAAATATTCCACGGGATCCCGTCCCCGACTTGCTTGACAAAGATTATATTAGCTCGGCTAATATGCATGATATAAAGATAATTTATAGCCTATAGCACTCAGGGATAATGCAGCTACGTGCAAGCGAAAGAATTTTCAAAATCGGTTCGGTAGTTTCAGAGATTACCCCATACATACAAACTTACAAATTTTACCTCTTTATAATATTAGTATAGATTATTATTTGTCGACATTAACTAACTGCAGTGGACAAAAGTTAAGTAATTAAGTTATAAGTAATTATTAATATAATAAACTACACTTGTAAGCAAGTTTGCGTAGCTGAGTTTTTGGCCAAAATGATATAAAATATTTTTGCCATCAATTTGCTAAGCAAAAGTAAATAAAACAACTAAAATGTCGACTTTTATGCTCATTAATTTGACTCCTTTCATAACTTTCACTTACCAGATCTTTGAATGTGCCCAGTACAGGTTGTATATTCTTTTCTTTAGTGGGTTTTAATATTATAGTACTTAAAACATTTATTTGTTTCACTGACAGGAATCTAAAATAATAATAGATTGATGAGAACAAAATTGTAGTATTTATGGTTAAGATAGATTCAAAATGAAAATTCATCTTGCTATGCTCATATTCTACATATTTCGAAACGGTGATCTTCATGTCATTTGTAAAGATTGATAACTTACTTTAGGGAAAATGGACGGAATTGCATCATTTGATCTTGTTTCGAAATGCAATATTACTTCGGGCTTGAAATGGCGGCTACAAATTTTGGAACCGTTTCTGACCCTTTTCTGTGTAGAACACTGAGCCACCGGACTCGAAGATCATCATTTTTAGGAAAGCTTAAAATAACAAAAAATAATATATAATGAGAAGAAAGAAAAATAATAAATAAGAAGAATAAAGAGAAGAACATCCACTTTTACATTGAAAACATAGTCACCCTAAATGCAATTTGTAAACAAAGTCACAAAACTTACTTAAAAAAGGAAATTCCAGACCCGGGGTACCCTTTTCACTCTTGCAATTAACCACAAAACACGTCCTTACCATGGTTACAATAACTTGCACTTTAATATTACGAAAACTCACAAAATTAAATATAATTCAAATTTACAAACATACAGATGTCAAGTAAACGTCAGTCGGCAACGTAGTAATTGCCAGGTATAGTATAATATATCACTACTAATTCTTGCAAATTCCATTTTTTTTTTGGTTTAAACATCTTGTGTTTGCGTGGTAAAATAACTTTAATTTTCATTAATATGCATACAGTAATAATGGTAATTCATTTTAAAGATAGAATTCCAAAGAAGTTTAAAACTAGGTGTTATTACTACAACAGACAGGTCGAAAAAATTACCATTGAAATAAATATTTTTAATCTGACACACAGAAGAAAGGGACACATTCCACACACGGCACTGTCTCGCTCGGAACGAATAGTTCCTTCAGTTTTATACGTGCAAGTTTATACTCTATTGTTTAACAGCTAAGAAAGACTTTCTGTATTCTTTGAGTCATTCGTAAGCAATCCAGTTAGTAGGTAGAAGATCCTTGGTCTTGTTTCAGTGTATGTTTGTTCAGTTGGTATTGAAGTGACATGTAAACTATTTAGTACTAAGACCCAAGGATCTTCTACCTACTAACTGGATTGCTTACGAATGATTCAAAGAATACAGAAAGTCTTTCTTAGCTGTTAAACAATAGAGTATAAACTTGCACGCATAAAACTGAAGGAACTTTTCGTTCCGAGCGAGACAGTGCGTGTGTGGACTGTGTCCCTTTCTTCTGTGTGTCAGATTAAAAATATTTATTTCAATGGTAATTTTTTCGACCTGTCTGTTGTAGTAATAACACCTAGTTTTAAACTTCTTTGGAATTCTATCTTTAAAATGAATTACCATTATTACTGTATGCATATTAATGAAAATTAAAGTTATTTTACCATGCAAACACAAGATGTTTAAACCAAAAACAAATGGAATTTGCAAGAATTAGTAGTGATATATTATACTATACCTGGCAATTACTACGTTGCCGACTGACGTTTACTTGACATCTGTATGTTTATAAATTTGAATTATATTTAATTTTGTGAGTTTTCGTAATATTAAAGTGCAAGTTATTGTAACCACGGTAAGAACGTGTTTTGTGGTTAATTGCAAGAGTGAAAAGGGTACCCCGGGTCTGGAATTTCCCTTTTTAAGTAAGTTTTGTGACTTTGTTTACAAATTGCATTTAGGGTGACTATGTTTTCAATGTAAAATTGGATGTTCTTCTCTTTATTCTTCTTATTTATTATTTTTCTTTCTTCTCATTATATATTATTTTTTGTTATTTTAAGCTTTCCTAAAGATGATGATCTTCGAGACCGGTGGCTCAGTGTTCTACACAGAAAAGGGTCAGAAACGGTTCCAAAATTTGTACCCGCCATTTCAAGCCCGAAGTAATATTGCATTTCGAAACAAGATCAAATGATGCAATTCCATCCATTTTCTCTAAAGTAAGTTATCAATCTTTACAAATGACATAAAGATCACCGTTTCGAAATAGAATATGAGCATAGCAAGATAAATTTTCATTTTGAATCTATCTTAACCATAAATACTACAATTTTGTTCTCATCAATCTATTATTATTTTAGATTCCTGTCAGCGAAACAATTAAATGTTTTAAGTACTATAATATTAAAACCCACTAAAGAAAAGAATATACAACCTGTACTGGGCACATTCAAAGATCTGGTAAGTGAAAGTTATGAAAGGAGTCAAATTAATGAGCATAAAAGTCGACATTTTAGTTGTTTTATTTACTTTTGCTTAGCAAATTGATGGCAAAAATATTTTATATCATTTTGGCCAAAAACTTAGCTACGCAAACTTGCTTCCAAGTGTAGTTTATTATATTAATAATTACTTATAACTTAATTACTTAACTTTTATCTACTGCAGTTAGTTAATGTCGACAAATAATAATAATTCATAATTTAAAGATTATTTCCATACTTTTAACTAATAATAGTGTAATACATTTTTTAGGGTTGTGTGTCAAGCCAATCTTGTAACAAACCTGCAGCTGCAACATATGAGGAACTAGAAAATATAGAACCAACCTAATAATAATAACCTTATAATTATCATTCGATCTGCCTCCTTTATGTTTAGAATTATGTATGTTAATAATATTGATTTCTAACCTTAAATAGCACATGTGGTGTTAGCCTGTAATTAATTTTTACACTTATAAATGTAATATGACTGTTTCATACAAATGTATAGTGATACATATAGTGTAAACAATTGTAGGTTAACCTAAATAAATATATACAGAAATAAATTATATCTCTTCTGTTATTCTTTCTATTTCTAATCATCGTTTTTCATGAAGGGTTTTAGTAGTTTTAATTATATATAAACATTGCATCATTTTGTTTTTAGTCTACTGGTTCTAACCGTACAAGTGTCGAATAAACATAGATTACCAATTAATGCACGTTTGTTTGGACGTCTATACCACTGCCTATCAAGGCCAAGCCTTCGAAGAATTGCCAGCTGGTGATTCTGTTATTAATTCTGTATCTGCAATAATTGTATTTGTATCACGGGTCTTAACCACTTTGAAAGTTTATAATTCAACGCAATAAAGTCTGCTTAACAAAACCAATTTTGCATTTAGCCCGCATAAGGAAGGGTTTATTATAGAAATTAGCGCGCTCAATATAAGTTCCTCAGATATATATTGAGAACTAGCTTTTCGCCCACGTAGAATTCTGTTATATCGCGCTACCGAGCAACTGTTCAAAAATCTGAGATAGAAAGAACCCTATATAGTTCCCAGAGTTTTAAACTATCTCCATGCCAATTTTTTTCGAAAGCGGCTCTGTGATTTAACCGTGAAAGCGTAACAGACCGATACAGACCTTTGTATTTATAATTGAATTAATTTCTTTCTTTCTATTTAATAAAAAAAACTGGCCAAGTACGAGTCGGACTCTCGCATGAAGGGTAGTTTTATAGGTAGGTAATGAATGGTACGGAACCATTACCTATGAAAAGCGCCAAAAAATCACAACTTTTGTATGGGAGTCTCCCTTAAATATTTATTTTAATTAATTTTTAGTATTTTTTGTTATAGCGGTAACAGAAATACATCATTTGTAAGGTTAATAATAAGTGTCTAAAAAAACCTGCAAATATTGCATCAAATAAAATTGTCCTTACGTTTATCGCGAATTGATATCCACACTACTAGAAAGAGATAGCTAGGTCCTTCGAGGGCACTGATTTGAAAACCACTTGATTGCACATACATTGCCCCGACGCACGAAAACTATGCGAGTTTTTGCTCCTATATATTGGCTACGATACACGAACCATTTTAGTTGTGACCAAGTATTAGGCCTGTGTACATGCTAAACAATTACAAATTTTAAATTTTTGTATCCAATTTATAACGCATAATAATGCTTTCATGCACGTTGAAGTGGTGTGGAAAACATTCCCAGACATCTAGATACCAAATGGATGACATAACTATTCATCAGTAATGAAATAATATGAAAATTATTTATCATTTAATCCGATTATAAGCTACCGCAGAGGTCCATTTAAAATGGTGATTTGGGTGGTCAAGGACAAAATTGTGTCGCGCGTTGATGTCTTTTGGAAATGTCTCTTTCTTACATGAAGAAGTTCTAATTCTTTTATCCCTGTCTTTTCATCTGTATTTTTATCGTAAAAATCTGCGCTGTTACCTATAACGCTGGATACGATATCGATAATTATAAAATTAAACTTATTTTTTTGTAATTCAATTCAGATAGTTGTCATAAAATACCTATCTACATTAACCGACTTTAAAAAAAATGGCCAAGTACGAGTCAGACTCGCCCATGAAGGGTTCCGTAGTAACTATAATAATATAATATAATAATTATGTATATTTATTTACATTTTTACAACTACGCTAAAAAACTTTGTTTTTCATAGTGTTTGTATGAATTAGAAAGTTATATTTGTGGTTTTAGAAAATATGCTGTATCTCAAAAACTGCTGAGCCGATTTCGTTCAAACCAATTTTGGTTGAAAGTTTACATTAAGATCTAAAGACATATATCTTTTTTAGATTTTTCACTCCATTATTATAGAAGTTAGAGGGGGGGGGACACACATTTTACCACTTTGGAAGACTTGACTTTTTGGACTTTATCTTTCAAACGATTGACTTTATGAAAAAGTGGTTCTAGAAACCCTTATATCATTTTTAAAGATCTGTCTATAAATACTACACACGCATAGGTTTCATGTAAAAAAATATTTTGTTCTAGTTCCTTGTACGGGGACCCCCTTTATTTTAAATATTTTTTATTTTTTTTCTTTAAAATAGAAAAGCGGTTTACAGAATACATCTATCTACCAAGTTTCACATGTATAGTTTTAATAGTTTCGGAATAAAATGGCTGTGACATACGGACGGACGGACAGACAGACAGACAGACAGACAGACAGACAGACAGACAGACGGACAGACATATCGAAACTATAAGGGTTCCGTTTTTTGCCATTCGGCTACGGAACCCTAAAAAGGAGAAAGTTCTGATATTTTTTCTTCTGTGTGAAATGCATGTTTTCATTTTAGATTTCCCAAGATTCCATATTAAAAAGAAAAGTTGATGGATAAGGTTAGTAGGCAATATTGGTTTCTAATTTGGTTTTTATTGATATAATGTTGAGAAAAGTCAAAATAATATAAGATACCTATATCCAATCTTTCTAGGCTTCAAATAGTATGACAGAGTCTAATATTAATTAACTTGGACCTTTGCATTACAATATCGCCCTCGTTAGTTACTTTGGTTCCGGGGATGCGGTAATGGTCTCTATGAGATTCCGCGGCCCCGGAACTTAAGGGCAGCTGAAGGAACAGGGTGGGTTTTTAGTCAGTAGAAGTCTAACACTCCCTTCCACTTTACCCAGAGCGGGAGAAGTCATTCGATGATTTTCCCACTCAGAAAAAAGAAACAGGTTCCTTTGTTTCGATGTCGAGTCCACGGGTTAAGTGTATGTAGGAGGGAGGAGTCATTAGATAAATCGTCTAATGGTGGTGAGTACCACCAAAAAATAATTATTACCTAGTGCATGCTGAAGCTACAGTTGTTGACACATCTGATTTTAATGAAAATATATTTATTATGGAATATAAAATTAATATAAAAAAATAAAATGTAAAATAATATATGGCCGGCTACATTGTCCATGCTCTGATAAAGCAAATAAAATGCCTAACTTGTATTGGAGCGTAGATTGGTGTTAGAAATCAAAACGCCTTACAATTTCAAAAAGACACTAAAACAAGTTATTGTACGGATCCACCACAGTAATAGAAATTTATCGTCGTTGTGAAATTTATATTAAAAGGGCGATCAACGAGAGTGGTTCGAAAGTGCTGTCTCAGAAATATAATTCCAATTATTTTATGAGATCGGTTTTAAAATCACTGATTGGGTATAATTTATTCCCGGATATTAATTTTCATCAATATGAAATAGAAACTACCAATCATTTGATTGAATTAGCAAGATGCATAATTCAGAAATATGTAGACGCTCGGTTATCATTTTTTAGCAAAAACAATCAGGACCCTAAAACTTTAATTCGAAAAACATTTACCAAATTAATTCATTTTAAAAATCAATAATAACAGCATACTTGTTTTTCTTTTTGTAATTGAGACTGATAATGATTAAATATTATTATGTGATTTTATTGAGTAATTTTATAATGTTAAACTTCATTTTATCGATATCGATAACTTTCCCTCAATCAAGTAGAGCAATCCCTAACTCGGCATATCTATGAAGCTTGACTTTGAACTGACCAATTGCAGTAGCGCATTTTTTCCTCGCCTCCCAACCCGTATTGGTGAGTTGTGTTCTTCAAAGAAATCGGCCTATAAGCTCTCTAGGTTAAATACTCTCTGTTCGAGGGTATACTCTTCGGAACGGATTTGAGCTTCGCGTCCGCATTCCAGTTTAGGTACAAGTTCCTTGCTAAGACCCGACTCTTAAAACAGTGTATTATATTCTCTTTGGCTTTTACAGCACTAAATGGCGCCAAAATTACGCGAATTTGAATAAAAAAATACAAGTATCCAGCGTTCTTAATTATGTGGCCAACCAGTAAGTTTTCAATAATATGTTAAGGTTTAATGTAAAACGTTTATATATATATTATTGAATTAATCATGTTATAACTGTGCTACGACAACGTGGAACAATTTTGGGGTACCGAGAGAGATACAAAAAGACATGCACAAAGAGTAATTCTCGTAAGTTTGATAAAAAGCTTGTTTTTAAATAGTCGGTTCTTAATAATATGACCAACACTGAATAAAAGAAAGTCGTGTTAGTTACACTATTTATAACTCAAGAACGGCTGAACCAATTTGGCTGAAAATTGGTAGGGAGGTAGCTTAGAACCAGAAGACGGACATAGGATTTTTTTATCCCGAAATTTCCACGGGATCGGGATTCACGCGTGAAAAACCTACCACGCGAACGAAGTTGCGGGCAAAAGCTAGTAACTTATAAACTAAGCCCCACAAAACCGTAGTATTGGTTTGACTGTGGGGTCGATGAGTCTCTGTACACTATATAGGTTAGGATTTAAATTGTTAAAAACAGATAAAAACTCCATAGTCACTAATTCCACAGAAAAGTTTAGGTAAAGGACTTTAATTAAAAGAATTTAGTATTTAAATTTATTTTTCTTGTAAATCGAAATGCAGTTCATCTCGATTCTCTTTCAAAATGGCATTAAAAACATGGAGCCACTGACACGTGCGCTCCGCACTCTCAACGTCATTGCGACCGATTTGGATTGGACTTATTCTTGTGTTCATTGGGTGAATGCAATATAAGTGCTTTATTTGTAATGTGTTACAAAAATATTAAATAGTTGTTAATACTAAAATAAGTACACTATCGAATTAGTTTATCCTGTCAGGATAGTTGTAAAGTGGATAAATAAATAAATGTCTATTTTTACTCACAGGTCTTCAGATCAAGACTCCAGATGGTTCGATGGCCACAGCACAGCAGCTTCGTGCAGCTGCCTGCGAAGTACCACCTCCGGGCTCACATTTACCTTCATACTACAACCCTACTGCGGTCAATGCTAACAAGATTATGGACCAGGTACGTTCTAATGGTGCAAGTCCTACACATTTTATAAATCTATGATATACACGAAAAAAAATATCGGTAAATCCAATCGATTTTTCGGTTATATTCACTGCTTTGGTCAGTAAAAATAGAGACTATTGTCCAAAGAAGTAAAACTAACTGAAAAAAAAAACAGTTGAGTTATAACAGTAGATTTTACTGTGCATCTGAAACTGTTTTCTGGTCGGCTATTCTTACTGTTTGTAAGACAGTAAATCAACACGGAAAAACTTAAAAAAACTGCTTGTTTTATGTAACGTTAATGTTCAAACAATTGAAATAACTGTTTAGCTCTTTACTGTATGCTACAATAAATGTTCAGAAGCAGTAAAAATAACTGCTACGATATCAGTAAAGCTCTGAAAACGGCAATACTTAAAAGGAACTGTTTGTTTCAGTAAACTTTAATGTTCATCCAATCGAAATAACTCTATAGCTCTTTACTGTTTGTGCCCATTTCAGTGCACTGTCAGTAATCAATTATTTTAACCTAAAAATAAGTTTTCTGAACCGTTTTTTATACTGTACAACAACAGTAAAAAGTCTCGTTTTTTTTTTCAGTTTAATTATAAAGAATTCTGTGAATAATATGTCTACAGATATCTATGTCGGCTAATAGTCTGGATTGCTAATTGCTGACTTATCCATAGCCTAATGGCTAAGGTGTCGAGAGAAGGTTCGAACCCTTCATATTACACTAATTAGCTTGGTCAGAGGGGTTAACAAGATTGCTAGTACTGTGAATTCTCCACATTGCTAGTTCTCTTATTGCGTAAATAAAAATCAAATGTAAATTAAGTAAGGATTCCATACACAATATATGCTGTATTCACGACTAAACGATCGACGAATCTACATCTCCCAATTATGCATCGTGAAGGGGCGAAACACACGTCGTGTGTAAGTTAAGAGTTGATTGTTGAGACATGGGAAGGTTTTAGTCAGTTAGTCTGACGGAATCCTTTGTTTGCCCCAGGGCGAAGAACATCCGTATTCAAACCCGAGCTCATACAAATATTTTAATTCTGAAATAACACTAAATATGTGCATAAAATATTTATAGTAATTCCATTTGATACAAAATCTGTTGCCCTAGGCAGTTTCTATCTGTATTTCTTTGCGTTTTTTTGGACTATGATTTCTCATTTATAACACCCAACACGCTCACATCTAAAAGAATAATTTAGGGACATCTATTCTTAGTAACGCTGAACACTATCGACAGGTGCAGAAGCGCAAGTTGCTGTGGTCCAACAAGAACAAGTCGGAGGCTGAGGAGGCTGCCAAGTGGAGCGGCACGCGGTTCGCACAGGACTCTGATGGCAAGCAGGTGTCCAAGTTCATGAGGCTGATGGGTATCAAGGAGCCAGGTAAATTTCACATTTCTCACAGCATTAAACGAAGTTTTCGTCATATGGAGCCTGATTCAAGGCTTTCAGTTTCAGACTGCAGGAACATTCTATTAAGATACTGCGGTCCCCGGAAAAAGGGCAACTCAAGGAACATGGTGGGCTTTTAGTCAGTCAGTCAGTTCAGTCTGTTTTAGAAGTCTAACACTTCCTCCGTTACACTCAAGAGTGGGAGGAATTATTAAGATGATGTTCGCCCTGAAATAAAGGCTTTCCAACTACAGTCTTGTTTTGTAAACAAGCCACTAATGGAGATGATATCCTGCTCTCCACTCGTAATGTGTGCCAACTATCTAAATGGGCTGGGGCAACAGGTATTAGAAAATTGGGATCCTTTATAACAATTAACGGAAGTATTTTAAATTGTTTCTTGGAAAGATTAAATTGTTTTATGGAAAGATGCAGTTGTGTAAAGCATAGATAGATAGATAGATATATTCTTTATTGTACACCATAACATTAAAACAAATAAGGACTTAACAACTAAAAAGGGTGATGCAATGCAATGCGAAGCATGTTTGAAACTAACTAGGATAAATTCTTAACAGAACCACTTTAGACCTTTTCTATTACAAGAACTCTCATATCATAATAAACATTTTTAACAAAATTTACTGTATTCCTACAGCCGCAGTCAAGACTGAGCCTCCAGAAAAAGCAGTGGACCCCATCAAAAAGCAAGAGGAACTCTTTCAAGCAATGCAAGCACAATACGAAGTTGCCAGAGCGACTACCCACACCATGCGTGGTGTGGGACTGGGATTTCAAAGGGGACAGTACTAGACTCCATTACTGTCTCGTAACTAACTTCATAGTGATAGTGCCTAGTGTTGTGACGTCATTGTGCGCCATGAGTGTGCCTAGTGCGGCAGAAAGAGAATGGAACAGTGCAGTGTCGTAGTGAGCTGGTGTTTTGTCATAGATTATTACGTTGATTTTTTTTTCCTCAGCAATGAGTGCTTTGTTTTCAAACTGAGTGTTATTTGTGACATGCATTCGTAATAGAACTTGTTTTCCATTTCAACAGCTTTTGCGGGAATAATTATGTCAATGAAACCATAGTGACTATGTTTTTTGTACCTTATATAAAATTATATTACTAACTGCCACTGGTATTCGCCTTAGCTATATCTATTCAAAGAGGTCAAGAAACACATTGACCCATGTCATTGATCTTATGAATGTTAATACTTATGTATGTTTGTATTTCATACTTAGGGATGTATGGCTAGAGGAATCAGAAAAGAGGATGTATGTAAATTGTTGTAGTTTGTAAAATATTAGGGCACTGGAATGCACTAGCTATTGACTAGATGGCTACTTCAAGTAGTTTACATTCTGTAGTTGATGATAAATGGATTGGGATCAATCAAATGTATCTCGTAAATAAAGGAGCTACATCAAAAATCACATATTTTTACCATAGCTTTAATACAAAACAAATGTAAATTATATTGATGAATACAAAAGAAATGTCCATAAAATAAACTAAAAAAATATATAGCTATCTGGCATTGGGATTATTGAGATAATCGAATTGAAATTGTAAATAGCCATGACATGGTATTGTGAGTAAGAAGTTTCACATTATAAAACTTGCTAAGAGTATCATGTAGCAAGATGAATTATATTTTCTAAAATAAATATGGATTTGCGTCACGCAAATCGCGTGGGTTTCGTGGGTGGGAGTTAATTACAAATAAATTGTAATATGAAGTTCTATAGCTACTTCTGAAACCATTCAAAGATTGAAACTTTATTTAGAATGATAAAAAAGCTATCACAGTGTTCAGATTGCCACTTTGATATGATAAAGAATAATTTAATAAATATTATAGTAATAAGACTTTAGGTAAATACCTGTTTTAAATACAATTTAATCTATTGTTAATTCTCGAGTCTAGTGATGTGACCGATTTGTTGTTGTTTGCCACTAAGGTCAATTTATTATGTCAAAGCGGTCACTATTCAGTTGTAATAAGAAGATATGGACAGTCTTATGTAGTTCTATCTCTGTCACTAAAACAATGATTGCACTAACATGTCATATGTCAGTTCTATGTAAGAAGATTTGATCTAAAATCGGGGAAGAATGATTCTCATAATGGTTTCAAATAGCTATGGAACCCAACATAACCTTATATTAAGTCCTAGATTTATTGCTATGTGTGATATAATGTTATTCAATTAACTAGTTATAATAAAAATAATGATCATTGTATGGATAACTATTGAGATCTTCCTCTATGTTCCTAAGTTTATTGAAATAAATTGCAAGTAAGTAGTCTAGTGTTCTTTTGTAGTAAATACACTCACCGGCACGTAAACTTGGCCACAAGTGAATTTCACGATATTTCGCATTTAAATGCATTTTTGATACTGAAATAAGGATAGATGCACTCAGTAAATGTTTCTCGGCTTTTAGAAAGTGAAACTGTCACGACACCAATAAGTTTATTTATTAAATTGGGCAGTATTGCAGAAATAAAGAATTTTACACTATCAATTTAAAAAACCTAAATCGGTTTATTGTTTTTACGTTTTAGTATCGGGTGTTTCCTCCTCTGGCCCTAATAACACCTGCATTCGATCTGGCATGCTTTGAATGATGTTTCTGACTTCAATTTGCGGTATGCTTTCCCAAGCAGTCTGAGTTTCTGGCGGGTCGGAGGTGGACTTTATCTTTCTTTTGAGCATGTCCCAGATATGCTCAATCGGGTTTAAGTCCGGACTACGAGCTGGCCATTGCAATTTTTGAATACCAACTTCTTGAAGGTATTCTTCAACGCAATGTGCAACGTGTCACGGGCCGATGTGTATCTGACGCCTCCACCGCCTGGTCTACGGGAATAGTGGCCTGTCTCCTGGTATCGTTTTAGGGCATACTGCATCGACGAACGTGGTACATTAAGCACCACAGCAACCTCACGCTGTGTTAACCCTTGGTTGATTAATGCTACAGCCTGTGCAATCTGTGCTGGTATTAAAGCACCTTCAGTTAATCCATAAAAAGCACAAAACCACAATAATTCAATAAGCTAACCGTAAACTTTTACAACATACATATTTAAATTTGCAACTTAGTCGCTCAAGAGACACGATACGATATGACAAGATGAACCATAAATCATAATGCACTCAAACATAATGAATTACCTTCTTGAACTAAGAGTAAAATCTTTTTTGACCTACCCTCATAAGAAACAATCATTAGAAACACTTGAAATTTTTGTTATTGCGAGATAAGCGCTTGCCCAAGATTCCTTGCTGCTGAGTGTAATTATCCATGCAATGTTTATTATTTTTGTTGTTATTTAAGTAAATAAATGATTACTGAAATATTTGATTTTTGTTTTGTTATTGGGTTAAGTAACAGTCTGCACTTTTATTTGTGTGTGTTGAATGCCAGTAGATGGATTGGAAAATAACTGGTCAAATGATGGGTGTATGTCCAACAAATATGCTTGACTGCCGCTTACCTCTGTCTGGGGACTGTTTGAACATCCAAGTGAAATACAGCAGCTTTCTTAAATACATTCGTGTTATTTGGCTTAGTACCACTCCATGCAGCAAGAAATAAATAATTTGAATGGACTGCAAATGATACGACTGCATATGTCACCGAAAAATTTTAAATACCTTTAGATTATAATATATCTCACGAGATTGTAATCTTTCGATAAATCAATATCTAAGTTGTGAAATAAATTCATAAGTTTGGTTACAGGCTAGGACAACCTACAGCAAAACCAGCCGTTGTTCCCGTTGAGTCATACCATTTTGTTACACTGTTACCCATTGGGAAAAAAATGTAACTCAACAGAATGCTGTGTTCCTGTCAAATTATAATTTAAGTATATTTATCAAAATAGTATACCTACAGGTATAAATTTAATTAATATTTTGTATCTGCAATGATTGACATTAACACTCACCGCCACCCGTATATAGGATTTTTCTGTGCAGCAGGCCGTACGGGCGGCTGGCGGGCTTACTGTTTGTTTTTAATAGCAGGCCATGCAGTCCACTATGCTACTACACACAATTTCATATTAATTTTGTAGTGCCTGGCCTTTATTATTTAAGTAATAACGTAAAGTTAGATTTTGGCGCTAAAGGTGCGGGGCGCCGGCGGCCCATATGGCTTGCTGATCTCGCTCAGGGCAACATTAGGTGGCGTGCCTTACTCGAAAATATACGTCCCGCCGGCGGACCGTATGGCGGTGAGAGTTAAAATCATTCTAATTATTAAAAATGATTTTGGATATCACTGGTTTTATTTCATCTTTGATTGAACAGTAAAGTTCTGTAACTCATTTGGACATTTTGTTCCCGATATGTAACCCTATTACGTACTATAATGGTGAACGCAGACCTAGCCGCACCGCAGTCTCTACAGTCCCCGCAGTCATCGCTTTTTGTTAATGGCCTCGCACATCTATCCGCGCTGCAGTCGTTCCCGTCAGTGTTGCCAGATTTTTGAAAGCATTATCTATCCGAAGATTTAAAAAATCTGTATAAAATCTGTATTTCGTCGTTCATATTGCAATTTGTTCAATGTCAAAAATTTCATTTTTTTTTTGTTTTTGAAGTATGCTTTAATTTTAATTTTGAACGCGACCGATAAAGATTCAGTGTCATCTACCAATAGGAAATTGGTGTTTGAAACTTGCAATATGTCACATGATCGACTCGGCAGTAAATCTTATACGCAAATTGTTCTATGTCAAAGTTTGAGCGGCAACGGATTTTTGGTCTCAGAAAAAACAAGTGAAAATTATTATCAAGTTATAAATTGTGCTTTTTTCTGAGGTAAGTTGATAATTATCATAAATTACGTATCATTGTGTGCTGGTTTTCGTTAATATCCTGGTTTTAATTACACTTATGAGAAATATTAACCTAACTTTTAACAAAAAGCACCGTGAGTCTGCTTTTCGACTGCTTTTTCTGCTGTTAAGCTCATAAGACCTATAGTGACGCGAATCTATTAACAGATAACGTTTACTAATAAAAAATATTTGTTTATTTTGACCTATTTTGTAAATAATGCCAATAAGACAATAAGGCCTATGTTGCAATACGTAGTTACAAACGCGACATAGAACCTTTTGAATTTTGCTTTGTTTTTGTATGCATGGCTTGGGGATTTTATTGTTGCAGATGAATAACAGAAGAGGAAGGCGGTTAAGACAGTTAGCTACAAGTTCCTCTCAATATCTTCTCCAGCAGCGACTGAACGAAGCTACTGGCCAGATTTTGCAGACGAATAACACAAGAGGAAGGCGGTTAATACAGTTAGCTACAAGTTCCTCTCAAGATCCTCGCCAGCAGCGACTGAACGAAGCTACTGGCCAGTTTTATGAAGATGAAACTCTGCAGCAATGTGACACGTCTAATGAAGAGATCTTGTTCCAAGAAGGGTCGTCTTCTGACTCAGATTACGTGCCAGTAGAAAACAGTGTTGGCTTTCTTTCTAATGCATTAGAAGAAAGTACGAGCTCCAACGAAGAGGTCCTTGATGAGGAGACAGGAGTGCTGACTCGTAAGGATACTCACAAAAGGAAACGCAGTCGTAAGGGTCAAGCCAATAAAAAAATATGGAAGAGATTAAGAAACTGTAAGGCTAGGTTACAAGGTAAACAATATGAAGGTTTTGAGAAGGATAGCAATGGAAAATACAAACAAACACTGTTAAGACCAGCTAAAAGCTTACAGGAAAGATGTGGTGGGCATACCGAAGTGAAACATGGGGGACCGAGACAAAAGTTTGAATGTGAAATGTTAACCGAAGAAGACCGAAAACTGATTTTTAATTCTTATTGGGCTCTGAGTTCTTGGGAAGCTCGTAAAGTATACGTCCGAAGTTTAGTAAGTGTATATGCACCACAGCATCGACGTTCTTCAAGCGTAGATTCTAGGAAAGACAAATCATTTAAATATTTCCTATATTTGAATGATAATGCTAAGAGAATTCATGTTTGTAAGCAAATGTTTATGAAAACTTTGTGCATTGGCCAAAGACAACTGAGAGATTGGGTTGTTTCTAATAAAAATGCGACAGAAAGTTCTATTAACTCTCAAAATGATAATGAGTGTAATACAAGGACTCAAAATAATGCATCCAATTCAATTCGAGAATTTTTCGACAGTCTGCCAAAAGTCGAGTCCCATTATTGCAGATCATCTTCCTCAAAATTATATTTAGAACCAATCTGGAATAGTGTTCATGGTGATCTGTATGCTGAATATAAAAAGTTTTGTTCAAATAACAATAAGAGACGATATTGTGTTGCGACGTTCGAGAGGAAGTACCACGAGCTTAATTTGTCTATTTTTAAACCCAGAAAAGACCAGTGCAACAAGTGCTTAGCCTACAAGAATGGCAATATTGATGAAGATGTGTACAGGAGTCACTTGAAGAAAAAAGAATCAGCAAGACAAAGTAAGGATAATGACAAAAACAATACTGAAGATGATGTATTAGTATACACTATGGATGTCCAAGCGGTACTTCTATGCCCAAGAATCCAGGCATCAGCTGTTTACTATAAAACTAAACTTAAAGTTCACAATTACACACACTATAATTTAAAAACAAAAGAAGTGATTTGCTATCTCTGGCACGAGGGAAGCGGTGGCTTAGACAGTGATGTCTTTACGTCTATTATGATGAAACACCTAAAGGCAGAACTAGAAAAGGCACCAAATACCATAAAAATTATTCTGTGGAGTGACGGGTGTGGTTACCAAAACCGATCCTTGAATTTGTCTAATGCCCTAATTGAATTATCATTCGAAAAGAACATAATCATCGAACAAAAATACCTCGAAGTTGGGCACACCCAGATGGAGGTCGACTCGATACATAGCAGCATCGAAAGAAAGTTGCCACCTCATCGAGATATTTACATACCTGGAGACTACATTAATATAATAAAGAGCGCAAGAACCAAGCCTGAACCGTATAAAGTCGTTTGTCTAAGCTACCGTGATTTCAGCAGGTATGAAGGTGGTAGATACTCCAGCATTCGACCAGGAAACAAAAACGGCGATCCGCTTGTAGTCGACATTGTAAGCCTG
Source organism: Tholera decimalis (assembly GCA_943138885.2). Classification (NCBI taxonomy): domain Eukaryota; kingdom Metazoa; phylum Arthropoda; class Insecta; order Lepidoptera; family Noctuidae; genus Tholera; species Tholera decimalis. The sequence goes on along the minus strand of OW964568.2, from coordinate 22,080,385 downwards.
CAATATAATCCAGATGGGATCATACGGTATAAGTTGGACTTTAATAACGACTTCAAAGAAATACCGCGACGCTCAAACAAAAACTACACACGAACTGATAATACTGCCCTTTATCAATCATTTCTCCCTATTGACACCACAAAATTTATACATTTACAAGAATTAAAACCACTGATTCCTAAAGATTATCACCATTTTTATGACTCCTTGGAACATAATTGTTCAGATCCTGATGCCTGTCCTCACAAACGAAATAATTAGTGTGCAATGGTTCCATTGCATACTAATTATTACATTATTTACATCACCTTCTTCATTTTACCCTGACATTGAAGTATAATTCGTGAATTTTAAAATATGTTCAATTTAATTTTGTTGTATATTTTTCTTAACTATATATATATTTGATTGTTCCTACTTTAATTATTAATGACTTGAATAAATACTATACCTGTTATTTGAAATTATCTGTGTATTATTTCATACAAATAAACTATCAATATGTTACATGTCACAAATTTTACGTCAATTGTAGTTACAATAGGTTCTATGTCAAATTTCTAACAAAATATAATTATTTATGGAAATTTCAAAATGCACATTTAATAGAACAGAATAGTTATGAAACATTAGTTAAAAAACATTTTGGTGTCATAAAAGACTTTTTTCCAGTATGCAGTTTTTTTACTCTCCTGTAAACTTGTCATTTTTGACATAGAACTAATTGCAATATGAACGACGATTTGGTATTGGTATTTTGCTCTTTTGTGTAATTTTATCTGTAGGTGCTATAATAGGGAATAAGCAAGTAATTATTTATACGAGAATAAGTAATTTCATTATAAACCATTGACAGAGATTCTCTGTCTACTTTATAACTCTGGCAACACTGCGCGCCGTGGATGCGAATGACGTCATCCGCGCTGCGTGCGGGTGACGTCATCAGCTGCGGCTAGGGGAGTTCGGTCGTTTCAGGGACTGCGGCGACTGCGGCGCGGGTAGGTGTGCGAGGTTGCATAGAACTTCATATAAAGAATTCGAATGCAAAGACTGCGGCGCGTGCGGTGCGGCTAGGTCTGCGTTCACCATAAGGTTGCAGTGTAAATTGATGGGAGAAAAAAACGTGGCATTGAGTTAGTGTTACTAATCGGTAATTTTTTTCTCAATAGGTTACAGTGTAACACAAAATTGTGTAGCTGAACGGGAACAAACCAAAACCAGTCAATCAGGGACAGCCTTTGGACAGTTCGCAATTTAAACGAGTGATAGATTGTAATGAAATGGTTTCAACTCGATAGATTATAATTTATCGAAAGATAATTCGTTAAATTGGAACCCGTATTTTCGGACACAATTAAATCAAATCGAATCAATCAGTCGTTTTACAAGATTTTAACGCCTCCCTGCTCTTGTTCAGACCATGGTGCGGACATTTCATAAAGGTAAGATGATAATTATATAGTATGATGCCATATTACACCGATGTCTTGTATGTCATCTTATCCAATGGGATACGCAAGTTTCATTTTATTTGTCGTGACAAAAACTTGAGGTTAGAATACACATCGATATTTATAACACATGCGCTCCCGTGGATTCTATCACGGTAAAAACATAACTCTCCTTTTTTGCAGTCGCGTAAATAGTAGTCTATAACCTTCCTCAAGCTTCAAGCTACTTCCATACCAAATTTCATCCAAATTCGAAGATTAGCGCGTTCAAGCAAACAAACAAACAAACTTTTCCGCTTTATAATATTAGTATAGATAATAATCCTATTACACATTCAAAATTAGTTTAACCAGAAAATACTTACGCATATTTTCACCACCAAACGAAAGAGCAACCAAAAATTTTTCTAATCAAAATCACGAAAACATGCGACTCATTCCAACCTGCGCTCGGCTTCTATAGGACATCTATAGGTACTCTCCTAAACGTCACAGGACACCATTAGTGCGTGTATTTAAACCAATATGATTGGTGTGTCATCTTATCTATGTCATCTTGAGCACAACTCCCCTATTGTGTTTTCTTTAAGGAATTTTTCAGTACTAGCCCGGAGTTTGGAAGTTTGCGGTGTGATACTCCCGTTCCTCGGAAAACACGTTAAGTCGTTGGTTGCAGCTGCCATTTAGACGTCATCTTTGACAGTCGTAAGCGTTACGGATAATCAGAAGTCAGGAAATCAGGGATATCGTGTTACCCAGCTACTGGGTTGTGCGGGTCATATAGGCAGTCGCTCCAAACTAATACTCAGCTGCATCCGGTTAGACTGGAAGCCGACCACATATGTAGTTGGCAAAAGGCTAAGTAGATGAGGAACACGTTGATTAGCATAATGCAGTTCTAAAATTATAGATGAGATAATAGTGGAAGCTGACGTCGTGAAGATTACTCTTGTTATTGTAGCCAAGGCGATATAACCGCTCAAGCTTTACGCAAGCTAGGCCGCTGTGGACTCCCTCTGAGACACAAAACAAAAGCTTTTGAACATAAGAAAAAACAATCGTGAATATAATATTCGGTACATATGAATCGGGCGTTACCTTGTAGAAATCCATGACATGGAAAATACTTTTTTTAAAGAGATATTGCAATGTGGGTAGAAATCACATTAGATACTAGCAATCTTCTTAGCCCCTCCAACTAAGCCTAATAAATATATAGCAAATATTAAGCCATAATTCAGTAAGAAATAATTATCAATGTACTAATTATGTATTATTGACCAAAAACCAACGAATTAGGAATGATAATATCATTCCTAATTCGTTGGTTTTTGAGCGGAGTTCGTGTTCTATATTATAGAACACGAACTCCGCTCAAAAATGGTTCCACGCAAAATACAATCAAGTAGGCGGGGTGAAAAAAATACAATCAAAGCGCCTCTCAGTCTGACGTGCGCTCAGTGACAGACGCCAGAATCGTGTTGATTAGTGAAAAATCCAAGAAAAAGCTTGTTTTTGACGGATAAAAATGACATCCTGCGTAGTAGGGTGGTGTAAAAGACGGAAAGAAGGAAGCAAAAAACTAACTGGGATAACTTATCACTCGTAAGTAAAATAATTTCGTGTTTTATTTTCGTATAGACAACCACGAGTTGTCAGTATTATGCAATAGGTAGCCAGCCACTTTTTAATACCTAACTATTATATATTTTATATTAAGTACAGAGTTTTATAAATTGATGGATTGGTTTGCCTGTGTGTTTCTTATTTCAGTTTCCCCAAAAAAGAGATTCGACGACTACAGTGGATTGCAGCAGTCCGCTTAGAAAAAAGAGAGGATGTCTGGTTACCAACTAAGGCCAGTAGGGTTTGCTCTATACATTTTGGTAATGAAGACATATTCGTCACGCACTGGCTATCGTATGCTAAGAAAATCACCTATTTGTACGGTTAGTACTGTTGCACAGTATTTCGTGAAAAATTCGGGTAAATCCTAAACAGCTTATAAGCCTAACGCTCTTCTGATGGGGGGTTAGCTAATGAATAATTCTTACCTTATTTATGTACTTTAAGAAATTAATAATTATGAAATTCGGTAGATCCTGAGGAAATAATGATTTCCATTTAAAATAGGTATTAGGTAAGTAATAAAATAACTGATTCGTTTCCAGAGGGGAATACCTATGAATGCCTGTAAAATGCTTGAAATGGACAGAAACTGCGAATAGTCCTTAATTATTTTTAAAATAAAATATGTATAATGAAATAATTTTGAAGTTTGTTTAAGTAGGATATAAAAATATGGGAATCATTAAAATATTTAACCTGATATCCGTTTAATTCATTTTTATTTTTATTGGAGGTCAGTGTTTATTTGACACTAGTAAGTGGAATACAGCCAAACAGGAATCATAAAATAATTCCTAACGAATTATTTTGCAGATTTAGTGCACAGTAATTATTAATTTAATATAATTCGACCTATGTGTACCATAAATCTAAAAACAAAAAATTATGCATGTCAAAATTAATTAAATTAAAATATTTTTGAATAGAAAACGTATCGTAGGCTGTAGGAATCACATCTCCTTTGCCTTACCTACTGACAGACTGACAGTTTGACATTACTGCATTTTCGATTGTTTGTTTACTTGATTCTACAATAGCGCTTGCGAATTGAGTTACGTACGGATTGCTTTTTTATGGTATAGCAACGACTATGGTCATTTTTCGAGGACTTTGATTTTAGTTGTGCACACGATACCCATTTTTAAACACAGACTTAGGTTAGACCTGCCTAAACGACGACTTGGTATCCTTAACCCTAGACTTAACCAATATTTCAGAAAAAGGTTTGTAACTGACTTCTACCTAGTTTTTTTTGATAATTATTGAAATTGTAATGGGTTACCTACAATTTGTAGTAACATTTGGCGTATATTTCACTCTTGTCAGATTTTTTTTATATGGCCAACGGGCATTCCCTTTTATGAAGCTTTACACTTTTTGTAAACCTAAGGTAAAGAGAGGTTTAATATTAATTTATAATATTTGAGTTCATAATAAATGACTGACTCCTACTGCATAACACCATTCTCGCTGCTCGATGTCACGAAACAATCCATCTCGTTCGCACTCGCTTGATTCGATATTTCAGTGTCACTCTAACACTATTTTACTAAATAAAATAGCGCGCCAAATGAATGAATTGACGGATCCATGCGCAGAAAATAAATTTAGCAAAGTGTTTTGTTTGTGCTTGTGTTGCGTTCGTATTATCAGTTTAGTTGTATGAGTTTGGAACCATGTTTTAGCGGGCTTCATTAGAGAGTTATGATTCTATATCATTCCTAATTCGTTGCCAAAAACTCAGGAACTATTATTCAGGCATCTAGCTGGTGCAATTTTCCTGGTTGTCTGCCCAGTGATTTGATTGGTCAGATTAGCTGGTCTATGCTTTTTTAAGCTCGAGAACGAAATGCACTTAATTGCTTGGCTAAAACTGTAGCGAGTTATTGAGTGTGTTGAAACATAAATTTACTGTTTTATCGGAAATAAGTTAAACTATTAACAAATCGTACAGAAATTCAATTCAAATGGACCCAATTAATACGCTTGTCTGATTATTCCCTTTAAAAGTAACGAAAGTATTAATATAGTTATATCAACCTTCGTGAATACTAAAATTTTAGAAGATTTTGTTCCACGCTTAAATAGTTTTTGTACTGTTTACAATTACTCTGATCAGGATTTGATATAGGTAGGTTATTTTGGAACCGTGTGGGAGTTACTTTATAACAATATCGATTTTTCACCGACGATATCATTGGACATCACTACTTACTAAACAGTAGAACATTCTCTCCTTCCTTCCGTCAATTGTACTGTCAGAGACATGAGTGAAGTTGGTTGCGTTTGCTATTGTTATGTCTGTGGTAATGGGATTCACCGAAAAGTGTTCACAAAAAATGTTTTTATTTCAAATCAGTAGATACGGTTGATTTATAAATTATCTAACATTCAACAGTTGAATGCTAATTATCGCCGTAAAAGCACGAAATAAAAAAATATCCTCGGTAAATTGTGAGACAGGTTAAAATTGCAATTTATAAGTGCGTATGTAGGTTTAAATAGATATAAAATAAAGAATGAATCGGAAAATGGAAGACGTCGAAACAAAACTGTGTGAGAATTGGTAAGTTTAATGTGCAATATGCGTGTTATGTTGTCAATATTAGTTCTATTTTAGAGTACAAACGTTAGCCGGCTATTTTTAGATTATTTGGAGCATTGCGAACATCGCAGCTGTCCCGAGATCGCTTGTTGTTTACCTTACAGCGAAATTATTGTTATGAAAAACTTCCTTAGACTCATTGTTTATTTGTTTACCCTCTGGGGAGATATTGTAGACGTAGAATTGAGTGCGAAAAATATGTTCTTTTGTATCTGTTGGTGTTTTAGTGTTATGTTTTAAAAAATTTTTCTTTACCTGTGTAGCTAGAGGTCGATGATCTCTCTTTATGACCTAGTTTGGCCCGGACGACCTACATTGCAGGTTCAGAAATCAATTATGCACCCAACGGGGGATGAATTCCCGGAAAACTCGGAAGCCGAGGCTTGCCGGGTCGCGCTGTGCGAGACTTCTATAAAATTGCTTTGTTAAATTGTTAAAATTACGAACTATCTACATTTATGGTTTTTAAGACGGACTACCTAACAAATAAATAGTCTGGGTAGCCTATATGTATTTACATAATGCATTATTATCTCTTTATTTACGTAGGTATATTTCAAAAACGATATTTTTAAATATGTTTCTACAAAAAAAAATGTCAATAAAAGGCAGACCACTGGTATCGTGATCAGGATCGGTAAAAGTCTAGAAATCGGCTGCAGGAGGAGGGGGTGGAGGGTGAGGGGGTTCTGTGCCCCTTCCTCCCTGGCACCACTCCCATGAAAGGTAACTCACCGTTTCCGAGAAAAATGACTTTTTGTAACCTAACCGCAAAACACTCAAAGTAGCCTAAAAAGCGTAGTGGGGCTCAAAGGTTTAAAAAAATAACCACGAAGGGGATGGCGGCTCGCTCACTAGACCTCGCCATCCCCTTCTAACCTAACCTGTCCGATTCGGGGTGCCCTAAGTTCTGAGCTAGCTTCGCTCGCTCTATGCTCTGGTACTCACATACGATCAGCCTCAAAACACTCAAAAGTTGCCTAAAAAGCGTAGTAGGAATGTTTTCAATGGTTTAAAAAAAATAACCGCGAAGGGGATGGCGCACACAGAATACATTCACGCAACTCGAAGAGAAACGGAATGATCGAAATCGAATGAGACATTTGACACAAACGCGTCTTTTTTAACCGACTTCAAAAAAAGGAGGTTTACAATTCGTCTTGAACTTTACCTCATAACTCGGAGATGGCTGGACCGATTTGGAAAATTCTTTTTTTGTTTGAAAGGGTATACTTTCTAGTTGGTCCCATTATCGTCACGTTTGGATCTGATGATGGGATCATGGAGAAATCGAGGGAACTCTTCAAATATTATAGGCACACCTATAGCGTTTTGGGTATTTCTTATAGTACCTTGTACAGTTGCTCTCGAAAAGCACCATTTGAGGAAGTGGAACTGATGATGAAGACCCCAGATGGCCACCGAAACTACTCAATAATAAGTATTTCGTTTATTGCGATTAGATTACTTGAATATGGATGATAAGCAATTTATGTTCGTCACAATGCATATGGTGATGTAGACCTGATGGTGAAGTACCAGGAGAACTCCTCAACAATTAACGGCCCAGCATTGGGAAAAGCAATATTTTGTAAAAGGTTATAATTAGTTGACAGTTTGGCTTTTGTAACTAGATAAATTACAAACCGACCCCCTAAAAAGCTTGAAAAAAAATTTTTTAGCAAAAAATAGAACCGACTTCCATATAAAAACACTACAAAGGCAAAAATAACTTTAATTTCGGAAGGCGGTGTCTTTAGTTTTGTATATATTTTTGTTTTTGACACCGCCTTCCGAAATTAAAGTTATTTTTGCCTTTGTAGTGTTTTTATATGGAAGTCGGTTCTATTTTTTGCTAAAAAATTTTTTTTTTACGTTCCGTTTTATCGATTTTGCCGTAGATTTTGCATGATATTGTACACCACAGACAATATATTTGACAGATTTGGTTGTCAATCACCCATTTTAACGTTCCATTTTCGCTTTTAGCTGATTTGAGGTTAGAAACTTATTAAAGTTATTTTGTAATTTTCTCGAAAAATATGCATTACCTTTTAATAAGGGTGGTTATAATCGGGGACCCAAGCCCTACCAGTTTTAACCAGTTTTACCCCCCCAATCCTGCAGCTGGTTTCTAGATCCAAGCCTCAGGATCCAAGCTACCGGTGGTTAGGTCTCCCGAGAAAGGAATCTCCTCAAAATACGAGCCGTATCGAGGAGTACTGCCTTCTGTATCAAGACCTTTATCCAGCTGTGCATCGCCAGCTTTGACAGATGTTCGTCGAAGCTTTTAGCTATCAGCTCATTGACTGATATGACAATCGGCAGAATGACAGCAGAGTCCGCTTTATTATTATTTTTAATGCATCATTTAGGTTACCTTCCCGCCTTTTTGATCATTGGCATTGTGTGCATGTAGGTAATCTTATTTCTTTTGAACTCTAACTTTTAACAAATCCGCTAAGCGATATACCTAGGTTACAAACTTCGCCCTGCTTAGCTCATAGCTAGCTACTCGAAAGCTAATTGTTTTGCGAAAATTATCCACACACCCAAAACTTCCAGTCCAACCAGATACAGTTGAGTAAGTATTAGTGTTTTACATGAGGCGACTGCCATCTGACCTCCACAACCCAGTAGCTGGGTAGCACCATACCTCTTGGCCAGACCCACGGAATAGATGAATAAGGTTGGAATGGTAATGTGGGCGTGGTGAGCGCGCCACATTTATGATACGAAAATCATAGCTCGACCGATTAATTCATTCACCGCGTTTAGTGCGCTTCGGAATACTTTGGAACACAGAGCTCTGCTTTAAAATGTCGTGTTGTGCAATTATAACCTGTAAAACAAAAAGTAAGCCCGCAATTATAGAGCGAGGAGGTATATCTTTCCATCAGTAAGTCGAAAATAACAATTAATTACAATTTTATTTGTAAAAAACTTGCAAGAAGTTACAAAAAATATACATTGCCCGATGTGTACTCGCTTAATCAACGCAATGACAAAGTCCGTTTACAATGTATTGCATGCATCCTCTCACTTCAACCATTGACGTTTCGTCCTTTGCCCTGATTGGCCGTGATGCACGGCGCATGTTTATCGACAGTGAGTTACAATCAGTAGCAAGCTCTCGATTTAAGTGTGCGTAATTCGCAAACGTAACGGGCCTCTTGCTTGTAGTTCAGCTGTGGGAGTGGGAGACAAGCGGCGACACGCGTTCTCATAGAAATCAGGAACTATTTCCTTTCTAACCTCTTTTATCTGTTCTATGGCCAGACCAGTGTCAATTTTTCTGGATTCTGATTACCCGTAACGACTGTCAACGATGTCCGAATGACAGCCGGGACCAACGGCTTAGTGTGTGTATACGAGGTACTAACCTACCCTGCTCCTTCAGTTGTCCTTACGTTCCGGGGCCACGGTATCTCGTTGATCATTCCCGCAACCCCGGCGGGCATGGCCCTTTCGAGCCCCGTGAATGCTGCTGACTGCGGAAATGAATAATTCTTTGAAATGAAATATTTATTTTGTGAATTGGTTATAAATAACACTTACACTTAATTTTTTGTGTTTTAAGTTAAGCTAGATGAGGCCAGTGTTTCCTAACTGACTACTCTTAGAGGAAACACCGAAACAAACTCAGAGGTCAACGTCTCTTTTAAAGTCCATACAATTCGTATTGGTCAAATCATATGAGAAGAATGAAGGCTTCATGTCTGTTATGTCTTTTGAGGAAAGTAGGATAAGCTACCCCTGCTCGCCGCCCGCTAGCCCGCGCTTACGGTGGCCGGAGATCAGCTCGCGATCCCCGACGCCCGGGGCGTCTCCTGCGGCGGCTTGTGCTGAAAGAAAGAGAGATGTCTCTTCATCACGCGTTCAGCCTCCTCGCTTCGCATCATTGCCTGAACGAGGGCCGGATGCGAGAGACGCCACCGATCATCTCTACGAGAGCACGGCGGCGGTGCTCCGCCCAAGCAGGGCACACCTCCACCGTAAGCCGTACCGTGTCTTTCGGGTGGTCCTCACAATGACGATACCTAGGCGAGCCCTCCCGCAATGTAGATCGATCCCTACGGCTGTTATTATTTAGCCACGAGCTCCTCAAAGTTTATGCTGTTGATGGGCCTTAATATACTTAATACAAATCTGGGTTCCACAAAAAACTTCAGACCTTTGCGATGCTTTGTCAGCGAGATATCGGCAATACCGTTTTATCCACCGTTTCAATATATATTATTTTTTTTACATATTCTATCTGTTATTTGTGTAAGGTCTCTCTAACGCTTAGTTTTAAAGATCTTCGTGGCCGCGTGGCTTCTTACTTTTTAGATATATTTTTTTTTACAAAATTTTAGCATAGTTTTTTTATAACAAATCTGCCGTGGGCGCGCCTTTGGATAGCACACCACATTCGTTTTCTGTCGCTTGATGTTCCACTAATATATTTCTATAGTATTCATCTACCAATCAGCGCTGGTTGCTCTCCTGTCAATTAGGTTTTTGACCACTAACATCCTATAAATATAAGCAAAATATAAACTATAAAAAAATGGGAGATAAATGCTTTTGAAGTCATATTTCTATCCTGGTCACGCAAGCATCGTGTATATATAAATACTGAATGACGCAAATTAACTGTGGTCATATATATATTATATACGTCACTTGACATTGACGTCACACGCAATTAGTGCTGTCTTTATTGGTCATATACATCTGTCTAAACACTCACAATTCTATAATTTAAGAATTAAATATAAAGGTTAACTTCTCTCGTTTTAAAATAAATGTGCTCCAGACATATCCGAGCCCTGTCAGGGACTTGGATGACCTCTTGTTGATATTTACTAACCGACCAATAAGATCTGGAACTTATCCAGGGACTTTTGTGAAAAAAGGACATTTAGTATTGAATAGATACCGTTTTATGCTCAACCACCTCGGTTTTATTTCGTCCTTGGGGCTGACAGCCAAAAAAGCGATTTAGGCCTTGGACATTCGTTAGCAGTTAGTGAAAATTACGAGCGCGAAACAGTTACAGAGATACATAAAGAGTAAAGGTCAAACAACTGTCTAAGAACAGTAGGCCACACAATTCGGGACAAAAGATTAATAATAAAAATCCTTGTTGGTTTCTCCGAAACTTCTAGTTTGGTGTTATGAAATTCTGAAAAGTCTATCGGTAGGATACCCATTAAGAACCTCTAAAAGTTGATAAAGCATGTCGAAGTTTCCTTGCTTTGTTCGATGGCCAGTCCATCAAAGCGTTGTTGATTAAATTAATGTCTGCAGAGGTTAATCAATTCATGACCCTGAAGCTTGACTGTTTGCTACATCACTCGAACTCAAAATATTTTATTTCACATCGGCACTTTAAAACGTCAGAAGCTAGTGCACGCACGGTTCGAAATTGGTCGTTTCCTATGGAGAATAACCGGAAAGAAACTGCACTCCACTACACTGTCATCTGCGCTTGCTGAATCTATACCTACTTAAACGGCATCGCCCCTGTTCAATAAAGATCAGTCATGCACCAGTCGAAAACGTGAGGCTGAGGCGAAATATCATGGACGAGCCAGAGCACTTGATGGGACGTGAGTATACTAAGAGATGTGTGATTTGTCAACGGCAGAAGAAATCCAAAGCCGTTCACGCAAGGTGCATCACGTGTGACGCATATCTTTGTTTTGGGGACTGTTGGAGAATTTGGCATTCTGCAACAGAGCTCCCAGGCGTAGATATGGTGGGTGATACGTGGGCGGAAACGGAAGCGCAAAGAGTAAACGTTTTTGAGTGTGGATGTGGATTACAACTGTGTTTGAATGTGATGGTGATCCGGAGCTCTCGCATGAGGGTCACGTTTGGACGGGACGCCTATACATTCCTTGAAAAGAAAATGCATTTTATTTCAAACCTTTCGAAGCCCTTTTCTTAGATATCATTGGGAAAGGAAGATTACAGTTAGTAAGTAAATAAGTGAACAAAAAATAATTATTAATGTATTTTCAAACATAAATAGCAACAATCATTACTATTCATTAGGTACTCTGAGATAATATATACAATGATGAAGTTTCGCTTTAGCAGCTTTTATCATTGCTTCTTGCCAAATTCCATGATCCTAGGTCAACGGGAAGTACCCTGTAGGTTTGATTCCCTTTGCGAATGTATGAGAAATGTAACATAAACGTCTATATCTTTTGATTGCGTAAACAAGGTTGACGCCACATCACCAAAACAGCGCACAAAAAGGAGACTCGTTTTTTCCTTTTGAGGTACGGAACCCTAAAAATGAGCCATAAAAGACTTGATTGAAATCACAAGCGAATCCGAGGGTAAAAACTAGTACATATAAATAAATCGGTTCATAATTCACATAAATATCTACATTCATAAAAAAAAAAAAAACAATACGTTATAGATGAACCTCCTACTATCCTGAAGTCGGTAAAATAATAACATTATTTAGAATAAATTAACATGACAAACAGAAAATGTATCAATAATAATCATAATAACAATATTTCCTTGAAAATAATAGTAAAAAAAAGAAGCACTGTATAATGCTTCCTCTATCTCATTTTCTCTGTCTCTTTTTACCGTCGCTTTTTCGTTTCAATAAACTTTCAAATCACAACGATGCTAAAGAAGTTTTCACTTCAAAAAAAAATTTTCCAAATCGGTTCAGCCGTCTTCGAGTAATCGGGGATAATACATAAAAAGAAAAAAATACTTATCGACTTGATAACCTCCTCCGTTTTTTCGTCGGTTGAAAATTATAAAATTTTAAAATTATTATTATTTTAAAATTATAAAACTTGGCTGACATGACATTTGACCTTATCGGAAGTTCAATATATGAGCGCGTTGTCGTCTAGGCGACCTTGGAGGTTAAAAAGGTTTAACAATATTTAGCAATTATTGTATTAGTAATAAAATTTCGCTTGTAGAAACGTGGTATACAGTCTACGACATAACATTTCATGGGATTTTCGAGTTGCAAGTCATTCTGGTAGTCAACGCAAAGTGCAAAGGTACCACTGACGTATTAAACAGTGACCCACGACCAATGATTTCGAAAGTACGCAAGTAATATATGTAGATTACGCATGTGATATACAATAAGTCAATGTCCACGACTCAGACTGCGGTTTTTTTGGCTCTACGTTAAATTCTCCTCACAGAAATTAGGCCCGAGCAGTGGATATTTATGCTATGTAGTATACGATGTTGTTAATTAATTTAACCAATGCAATTGTTTACTTCCCGGGGTCTCACAGGTTCTCTTAGGTCGGACCGCGAATTTTTAACGCCACATATTATCTTGTCGTGATCTTGTCTCTCTCTACATATTGGTCTGAAACGAATTCGTCACGCGATCTTCGGGCTGGCGTGGCGTCTACGTGAGATATCGCCAATATCTACACTACTAGCTGTGCCCCGCGGTTTCACCCGCGTATAATCCTACTAAGTACTACATATTATTAAAACTTCTACAACTGAGTTGATTAAGTTTGCTAAGAGAAGAGCAGCACATAGCTTGAGGCGAGCTAAGGGCGTATTTTTAAACGGAGCGACGTGAGATTTAGAAGTTAGTAAGAGGGCTGATCCGTTATCTTCACCGTTAGAACTAACCCTTATGTAAACAGCAGCACCATAACAGCGCTCACTGGTGTCTGCGAACCCAAGGTGAGTGACATGAGAACCAAAGGTGATACCTACATGTCGCGGGAATTGTATTTGCTCGAGATAGGAAAGTTCTTTGTGAAATCGATTAAATTTATTTTCAATGTGAGCGGGTACATGATCATCCCAATCAAGGTCATGTCTTCCAGCATTCCCGAACTAAAACTTTCATGAATGCGGTAACTGGACCTATAAAATCTAAGGGGTCAAACAGCCGTGCGGTTGCGGATAAAACGGTACGTTTGAGAATTACCATTTATTTTAAATCGAAAAGAGTCTTCTACAGGATTCCACTGCATACCTACAATTTTAGTATTATTATTAGCGTCAGCGTTAAATTCAATATTTTGCGTATTGAAATGAGTTGAAGGAATTTTATTTAAGAGTTCGGAACTATTAGAGATCCACTTTACAAGGTTGAAACCGTCTGACCTGAACATGGCGACCACTTCTTGATATGTCTGCTCAGCTATTTCAACGCCTTCTAGCGAACATACGTAGTCAGCCATATACATGTGGTTTTCAGCCTCGTAAGCCGCGAGCGGGTATTTATCCCGATTATCAGATGCGAGTTGGCGAACTACTCTCATAGCTAAATAAGGCGAGCGAGGCAGCGAGTCGGTGGCACGCCGTGTTCCACGCGCGCCTCAAGGAGCAATCAGCAGCATTGACGGGGCCCGATGGGGTACTGCCTTACGGAGTAGCGGTAATGTTCTAACAAGATACCGCTGCCCCAGAACGCAAGGGCAACTGACGGAGCAGAGTGGGTGTTTAGTCAGTAGAAGTCTGATACTCCCTTCCGCTCCTCCCACAGCGGGAGGAGTCATTTGATGATTATCCCACCCAGAAAAAAAATAAAAAAAAACATGTGTGCAATTCACACGTAGAAGTGAAACCTTCAAAAAAATTATCTGTCTCTCTTTTTACTGTCGCTTTTTCGTTTCATAAACTTTCAAATCACAATGATGCTAAAGAGGTTTTTACTTCAAAAAACTTTTTACCAAAAAATTAAACCGACTCCCAAAAAACACTGCAAAGTGAAAAATAACTTTAATTTCGGTAGTCGGTGTCTTTAGTTTTGTATTTTCGTTTTTGGCACCGACTTCCGAAATTAAAGTTATTTTTCACTTTGCAGTGTTTTTTGGGAGTCGGTTTAATTTTTTGGTAAAAAGTTTTTATTTCACTCTTTTTAGTTGGTCTATTTTTAATTTACCTAGTTACAAGAGCCTAAATGTCAACTACTTATAACCTTTTACAAAATATTGTTTTTCCCAATGCTGGGCCGTTAATTGTTGAGGAGTTCTCCTGGTACTTCACCATCAGCTCTACATCACCTATTGTGTCGAGCATAAAGTGCTTAACATCCAAATTCAAGTAATCGAATCGCAATCCACTCAATACTTATTATTGAGTAGTTTCGGCGGCCATCTGTGGTCTTCATCATCAGTTCCACTTCCACAAATGGTACTTTTTGAGAGCAACTGCACAAGTTACTATAATAAATACCCAAAACGTCATAGGTGTGCCTATAATATTTGAAGAGTTCCCTCGATTTCTCCAGGATCCCATCATCAGATCCTGACGTTTATGAAAATGGGACCAATTTCGAAGTATACCCTTTCAATCAAAAAAAGAATTTTCCAAATCGGTTCAGCCGTCTTCGAGTAATCGAAGATCATACATAAAAAAAAAGTGTCGAATTGATAACCTCCTCTTTTTGTCGTCGGTTGAAAAGATGTCAAATATCTACTTTTTACACATACTACACCCATATCCGTTGAGTAGTTTTTGCGTGATAGAGTAACAAACATCGATTACAAACTTTCGCATTAATTAACACAATAACTACTAGACGGATTTCTGAAATTCTTTCACCAATATAAAGCTACGTTACCACCCAGTAACAACTAAAGGGTTTTTCAAATAGAGCGGGTCGATGCCGCCAAAACAACATGGCCGCCACAAACTATCAAAGTTTGTGGCGGCCATGTTGTTTTGGCGGCATCTGTCAAATGCGTTGTTATTTCTTCAGTTACTGATGCCAAATCACCATGACAAGTTACACGATTGAGCAGCACGTCCAAATGATAAAACTTTATTATCAAAATGAGTATTCTTTAGTGCGAACGTTGCGCGCATTACGTCCATTTTACAGCAGACGCGGTGGCCCTTCAAAGTCGACTCTCCAACGTTTGGTATCGAAATTTGAGACGACTGGTTCGGTAAACAGCTAACCAACACTCTTACGTCAAAGGAACGCCAGATCGGCCGAGAACATCGCTGCTGTCCGTGAGAGTGTGCAGGAGACTCCGATTTCTCGCCGTGCACGAGAACTCGGCCTTTCGCAGACTTGAACTTGGCGAATTTTGCGTCGGGACATGGGCCTACACCCTTACAAGATCCAACTGACCCAGGAGCTCAAAGTGAAAGACCATTGACAACGCCGTTTGTTCGTTGACTGGGCAACAGAATGTTTGGAAGAGGACCCCGATTTCGGCCGTAATATCATCTGTAGCGACGAAGCGCATTTTTGGTTGAATGGTTTTGTTAATAAGCAAAATTGCCGTATATGGGACGACCACAACCCACATGAGGTTCAACAGGTGGTAATGCATCTACAAAAAGTTACTGTTTGGTGCGGATTTTGTCCAACGGCGTCATTGGTCCGTACTTCTTTAAAAACGATGATAGCGAGGTCATTACTGTCAACGGCGAGCGATACAGATTAATGATTAACAATTTCTTTTGGCCTGAATTGAACGAATATGGACGTGGACAACATGTGGTTCCAACAAGACGGTGCTACGTGACACACAGCGAGCGACACAATGGACATTCTGAATGAACGGTTCGAGGGTAGGGTTATCTCTCGCAAAGGTGACGTGAATTGGCCACCAAGATCGTGCGATTTGATTCCCCCGGACTTTTTCTTGTGGGGTTTTCTCAAGTCGCAGGTCTATGCCAATAATCCGCAATCAACCAATGCCCTGAAAGTCAACATAACGCAGGCCATTGCTCAGATTCAGCCGGATCTATGAAGTAGAGTAATTGAAAATTGGACCTCGGATCCGTGCCACCGTTCGAAGCCGCGGTGGACATGTTATATTTATGTTATATAACGATGTTATATTTTATAAATAATGGCATAAATGGGCCTTTCAAATAAAAAAATAATTTCTTTAATGTCTCACATACAGCTTGTTTTATTTAATTTCAACATCGACCCGTCCTTGTTGAAAGACCCTTTACTTTAATATCGAAAAAACATTTTCCGCCGCGCCGAAGCCGCGAAAAAAGCTGTCAGGAATATTTTATTGAAGTAAAAATTGTATGTTTTGTGCAGTAAACGCGAGATCCCGACGGTGAACTTCACGATTCACAGCGTGCACTGCGCGCGCAACATCCGAGTGTGCCCCGTTTGCAAGGAGCCAGTGCTGTATGCCGAGCTCAAGGATCACCACGAGAAGCTCCATAAACTGCGTGAGTATGGAATCAACGAAGTTCACAGCTCACCACGTTGGCACCCGAATTTATTAGGTAATGAACAACGGCTCGCCTCGCTTTTCGACCCGCCTTTAAGTTTAATTAGAACTGTACTTTCGAGTATGGAGTCGCTACTCTGGCCACGTTTAGAAACGGCGTCCCCAAGTCTACGCAAGACATGTTTTTTCCGACATTTTCGATATTTGTGTGGTAAAGTGTTGGATGTCTCGTAGACTAGGGTTTTAAGATATAGAAGCATTATACAGCCGTTGTAGCGTCAGCCGTAAAATACGTGTTGTTTGGACATCTTTAGTCAGCTAGATGCCTATGTATATCACCTACAAAATACTTACGTACTTACGGCGTGCCGTAGCTGCTTCCCGTGGAGCAATAATTATTGTAAGTTACTACGTTAACATTAGAAATGAAACGGAACCATGTGTATTTATTGTTTTGAGTTTCCGATATTTCGGCACTGCTGCAATCCCGCGTTTATATTCCGTTTTAAGTTATAGTAACACTGTTAGTGACCATTGTCAATTTAAAAATAACAACGTCTCGTGGAAAATATACTTAATCCTTCCAACGGATAGGATCAGTAAATAAGCCCTGTAACATGCTCTTGCGTGGGAATATTTCATTCTTACACAGCACAAAGATGCAAAAAGAAATTCTTATAAAAACGAGCCTAATATAACTGAAAGTATGCCATAGAGTCTCGAGGAGCCTGTAATCTATGATTAAAACAATCACCTTCTAATATAGGACGTCAGTGAGTCGGCGAACTAGCACGGTTGCACCCACTGATTTGAAAACCACTACTCTCTGGTTGCACCGCACAGCTCCGTCATTCTACGCCGTCCATGTGTCACCCACAACGTTGATTATGTATATTATTATGAATTTTAAGCGATGCATTGCTCGCGTTCTTGAGTTCCTAGTACTCACCAGCTAAAAAACTCTTCTAAATGTATACTCTATGCATAAAGTGTCTGTCTGTGATTTCAAAAGTACTGTATTTTCTCAAGTATAGTTGTACCTATACTTATTTTAATTAATAACAAAAGATCTATTTCCGTCTGTTTTGCTATTGGTCCGGGTTAATCTCTGGAAGAGCTAGACCGATTTTAACGGGACTTTCACTGGAAGATACAAAGGTTTTTTAAGAAACAACATGTAAGTCACACACAGACAATGCTTTGTATCTCGGAATTCCTAAGGGACTAGGACTTGCGCGAGAAAAGCTCCCACGCAAACGTGGGTACAATTAGTGCATATCGCACCCTCAGTAATATAAGGAATCAATTCAAAATTTTTGCAAACTGAGGTTTTAAATGTTAAGGGCTCAAAATTAAATTCGCTACCGGTTAACTAACCAGTTAACTAACCGGTTAACTAGCTTATCGGTTGGCTAACTTAAATAATAAGCATGTTATATGAAAAAATATCTGTAATGTAGGAATCCAGAATCTTGAAACGCGAGTAGTCAAAAATCTACTTTTTTGAGTTGTGCCCTTATATTACTAAGGGTGCGATATGTCTTGGGGTATTTTTATTACATACTTTCATCTAGTCAGATGCAGATGCCCTCTATTTTCAAATAAATCAGGTATGAGTGTGTAAGATATAACTTCGCCTCAACGAGCTATGAAAATTACTAAAGGCACACTAGGACGCAATGGCAGAGGATTTTGCCACCGCTTAAATACTGTAGCATTACACTAGCCTCCACGGCATCTCATGGCGCGCCCTCCAATACCGTGTCAAAAATCCCTTTCGATGCCATAGACTCGAGTTAGAATTTATGTCGTATTCCTACTGCATTTCCGTTCACCCGTTCCTGTCATGAAATTTTCCACATGCCGTCCCGTGCGCGTGCGTGTGCGTAGGTCCTAAGGGTACGTAATCAAAACAGATGATCACTGTTATAATTATTTAAAGAGAACGCATATGAATCCATCTGTCTGTGGTTTGGCAACACTAACAGCACATTTGTGGCTTCTAGAACAAAAGATTTCACTGGCTTTTATTCCGATCAGTTTTCAGACCTCAAAAATGAACAGATTGTGGAATGAAAGGCTACTATATCTATACTAATATTATAAAGCGGAAAAATTTGTTTGTTTGTTTGTTTGCTTGAACGCGCTAATCTTCGAAAGTACTGGGTGGATTTGGATGCAATTTGGTATGGAAGTAGCTTGAAGTTTGAGGAAGGTTATAGGCTACTTTTTACGCGACTGCAGAAAAGGAGAGTTATGTTTTTACCGTGATAGAATCCACGGGAGCGAAGCCCCGCGAGAGTACTAGTCCTTAATATAATCGTTATTTTTTTTGGCTCTTATTAATATTAGAGATGTTCAATCACTCCGGGGAGAAACTATTTGAAAAAGCTCATGCGTGTGGGCGAAGTAATACAAGAGGCATTTGAATATGTTAATGGAAGTTGCGCAGATTTCGAATATTCTATGTTGGAAAGTAGTTTCATACGGGAGCAGTCTCTTAATGATCTAATCTGGAGCCTCGATCTGCATCACACAACGTGATCACTGTGGCACTGTATTTCTAGTTGTCAGTTTATGAAGTCTAAAGAAAAACTAACCTATGTACCAAGTGATCTTTACTTAGTATCTCTTTTTCCTTAGGTAAAAGCTGTAACGCCACACAGTGGTGTGTGGCGTTACAGCTTTTACCGGTTACAGCAGATTTTTTTTAATGTTCACATATTTAATAAAATACAATTAGACCATTCGGGCCGTCATGGTCTTAAGTATACGTTGATTTAAAGTAAATCAACGTATAAGTAAGAGAGTCAGGGGTAAGGGGTGTAGGACTGAGTATCTCACACTCTCCTGTCTTTTCCTGAAAAGTTCAGAAGCCTTTTGCAGGTTTCCACATTATAACAAAGAAAGGACTAAGTATCTGTTTTCTTGCCATCAGTACCGTGTAAAAAATGCGGCGAGAGTGTGTGTGGCACCGACCTGGAGGATCACATCCGGGACTCCTGCGCACATACCATCAAGTCATGCAGGTAAATTGTTCTTTTTTATTTTCTGAATAGGTCTAGATGAAAATTCAGGTTCACAGTCCGTTTATAGTGCGTTAACGTTCAAAACAATTACAAAATACGCTCTTTTAACACTTTATTTTCATGAGTTTCTGCCAAGTCATGATGGCTAATTGATCTCTTAATGAATCAGTTTTATAACAAAATTGTTGTATTTATTAAAGCGAAGCTTGCCAAAGTGGCTCCTTCCATTGGTGACCATTTTATATATCGAGATTACGTCGTGCCTCGAGAAGCACTTAACGCCATTCAACAAGGCTATCGTCTGTCTATTTTTGGCTGTCCTTGTGGGTTTTCTTTTTCTTTTTTTTTTAACGTGGTAAAATTATCAAATAAGTCCTCCCACTCCGGGCAGGGTGGGAGGGACTGTCAGACTTTTACTGACTAAAATCCACGGTGTTCCTTCAATAACCCTTTACATACCGGGGCCACGGTAACGGGATGAGTCCCACGACCCCGGCGGGCTTCGGCCCTCTGCAGAGGGGGCCTCGTCATGTTGCTGACGCTCTTTGAGGCGCGCGTGGAACACGACGCGCCGTCGACCCGGGCATGGTCCATGGTCGGACAGCGAGTTGCCCTTTACTCGCTGTCCGCATGCCCGCGCCTACGGTGGCCGGAGATCGTCGGCCGACGTCCGACGCCGTGGGCGTCTACCACTGCGGCTGGGCTGGAGGGAGGACGCCATCCTCTCCCTCACGCGGCCCGCCTCCTCCTTCGGAAGCATGACTGCTTCGCAGAAGGAGGCGACCGCTTCCCTCGGGCGACCCTAGCAGTGGTGACACCCAGGCGTCTCTTCCTTACCCATCAGACACAGGTACCTCCCGAAACTTCCGTGTCCGGTGAGGACCTGCGTCATGCGGTAGGTCAGGACGCCGTGACGCCGATCTAGCCACTCCTCAAAGAGGGGTCTTACCGCCGCAATTGCGGCGTGCCCGGACCTTGTGGGTTAGTCCGAAGCCAGAACATATTGGTCTAGCTCATAGAGGTAAGTCTAGCTAAGCGATATCGTAATACCCAGAAACACTGTTGTGAGGTTACAGGAGGTTCCATGTAAAATTTCGGGTAGTGTGCGATGGAATTGCACAATGTTATTTCACCTAGCCCGTTCCATCATCGGACTACAAGACGAACGGCGATGCGCCATCGTTACATGGTGGACATCCCACCCGTCCGCACAAAACGTTTTGGGAATATTACTTTTATTGTGCCTACAGATAAAGAATAGAATTCCCTGCTGGAGTCTGTGTTTCCTGATAGCTATAACCTGGGGGCCTTAAGTCAAGAGTGAATTAGTTATTTGTGCAACAAGAGAGCAAAGTCGTTTTTTGCTGCGGGTGCTGCTTTGAATCATGAGCAAGCGAAGGATTCAACGATTTAATCTTGAGTGTGGCGAGGGATTCAAAGGCACGAGATGCAAAAAACTTTGCTTTCGTGTAACACATAACTTTTCACTTCAGCAACGAGAACACTTTAGGAGATAAAATAATAAACAGGAATAGATTGAAATAAATATTTATTGTGAATCAAAATAATTAACATTGTAGGTAGAGGTACCAATTCAATAAAATGGAACATATTAAAAGTTAAAAGTAAAATTACTGCAATTCAGCAAATTAAAAAGTTACAGATTTATTTGGCAACGTTATAGAACGTTGGATTGAGTTGAGTTTGATTATCTGGGGTTAAGGTTTCTGTTTCGGTGGCGAATTGAGAAGGAACAACAGTGGACGTTCTGACTTTAATCGGCTTTCTGTAAAGTAATGCGTCGTTCGCCCATCCGGGCGTGGGTGAGACCAAGGATCCGAGGTCGAATTCAGACTTATTGTTTCCACTACACGCTTACAGATTTTCGACTTATTTTCTATTGAGTCTTCAATATAGCCTTCTGCAATCTTATTGGACTTCCACCCGCCGTGACGTTTTAAAGTGGTGAGATCGGCTCCGGAATCAGCCAAGAGCGTTGCAGAAGTTCTCCGAAAGCAGTGACCTGTGTATAGCTGAGGCTCTTCCAGTTTTAAGAAAGTGGTTATTTCGCGCGGTATAGCACCTATTTTATTTACTCCCATAGGCTGTCTTGAGCATTTATTACTATGGTATTGTATGAAAAATCGGTCGGTTTTTATATTGGCTGGACGTAAATTTTGGTATTTTTCTACAGTAGTTACATATTCTTCGCGTAGTTACGACAAAATACCTGTCAAGGTTTGTCTTCGTATTTTTCAATTATACTCACAGTAATTTATCTGAATGCTTTTCGATATTATTAACTGTTAGCTGTAATAGCTCGTTATTGCGACACGCTCCACTAATTCCTATGATCAGTACAACCCACAGAAATATAAATTTTGTCTATGGTACAACCTGTAATGAAAATATTACATAATTAATATGCATAATTTAACATTTACAGCATCTTTTACATATCGTAATAAATATATTAGCAGTATTGCTAAGCCAGACTAGGATTCATTGCGCCTCCAAAAATTAGTAGTAGGCAGTAAGTACACACATAAACACATAACAACAGTACACATAACATAACAGTCATATAGTATACATAACAGTCTACACATAAATTTTAATAACTAACAACATAGATTTATAGGTACCACTTACTTTAGCGGCAAGAAAATTGCAGCCTGGAACTTCATTAAACGAATTTTTCTATATTAAGGGCCGTGAAAATTTTGAACTTTTTAGCCTTATGCCCAACTGACATTCTTTTTAGAAAAGATACGAGTTTTGCGTATGCTTCAATATGCACGTTATGTTTTGTTTTTAAAGTAGCTTTCAACATTGAGTAAATACTCCACATTGTAGATGATCGCCACGTCTGTGATAAATCTAAAAAATAAGACAGGAACACCTAGAAAAACTGCTTGCGCCCTTTTTAAGTCTTCATTCATTGAAGACATGGTATGCTTTCAGATATTTCTCGCGAGAATTCTCAGGTAGGAAACTTAATTCTGCATTAATAACTTGTTGTTTCAACTCTTCCGGTGTTAAAGTACTGTTCTCGTCG
This sequence comes from Tholera decimalis, assembly GCA_943138885.2. NCBI lineage: Eukaryota > Metazoa > Arthropoda > Insecta > Lepidoptera > Noctuidae > Tholera > Tholera decimalis. The sequence goes on along the minus strand of OW964568.2, from coordinate 22,057,442 downwards.
CTAGTTTCACTCATATTTTACGATTATTTTAATTTTTTGAACTTATTCAACTCTTTACGCCAGCCACGAAATTTTATTCCCGCTCTTTTATTTAAATTAAGGCGTGTTCGGAAATAGCCCCCTGTTCCATATATCCCTACTGACATATCCCCACTAGTAGGGATACTTGGATTTTTTTTCCAATTATCGCTACCGGTTGGGATATATGGAACTTTCTACTCCATATATCCCTACTGATCAACACTGGTGGGGATAGTTGGATATTTTTTTCCATTTATCTCTACCAGTAGGGATATATGGAACAGGGCAAGTTTTCAAGGGTTTCTTTATATGATTAATCGGGAATTGCTAAATTACTTGTGATAAAAAGAATTAAAAAATAAAAAACAAAATAAAATCGAGAAAACAATTTAATACAAGCAAAGCCATTATTTTTGAAAACATAACTTCATTTGAGTCAACTTAAAACATAAAATTATACTTCCATAAGTTGTACAGTACTATGTATCCCGTTTAGATCCGAATTTATTAATACATTATAATTTAAAAATACTCGCAGCAACTCTTGAACACGGTTCAAGAGTTTATATGTTTAATTAGGGGTTTCTGAATTATTTGTGATAGTGAATCTTATAGTGAAACCAGGCATATGTGCTACGTGATATTGTTATCTAAAAAACTTTTTACCAAAAAATTAAACCGACTCCCAAAAAACACTGCAAAGTGAAAAATGACTTTAATTTCGGTAGTCGGCGTTTTTGGCACCGACTTCCGAAATTAAAGTTATTTTTCACTTTGCAGTGTTTTTTGGGAGTCGGTTTAATTTTTTGGTAAAAAGTTTTTATTTCACTCTTTTTAGTTGGTTGATTTTTAATTTACCTAGTTACAAGAGCCTAAATGTCAACTACTTATAACATTTTACAAAATATTGCTTTTCCCAATGCGGGGCCGTTAATTGTTGAGGAGTTCTCCTGGTACTTCACCATCAGCTATACATCACCATATGCATTGTGACGAGCATAAAGTGCTTAATATCCATATTCAAGTAATCGAATCGCAATCCACGAAATATTTATTATTGAGTAGTTTCGGCGACCATCTGTGGTCTTCATCATCAGTTCCACTTCCCGAAATGGTACTTTTTGAGAGCAACTGCACAAGTTACTATAAGAAATACCCAAAACGCCATAGGTGTGCCTATAATATTTGAAGAGTTCCCTCGATTTCTCCAGGATCCCATCATCAGATCCTGACTTGGTGACAAATGGTACCAATTTCGAAGTATACCCTATCAAACAAAAAAAGAATTTTCCAAATCGGTTCAGCCGCCTTCGAGTACTCGGTCGGTTGAAAATGCACAGCTACGACTTGTTACGGCGGAAATCACAGTAGGTGCTTTCTTAGGGCCCTTTTCCTGTCACGCGTATCTTAGCCCGCACGCGGGTCTCGTCCGCATGCGGGTGATAGCACTCTCCGGGCCACACGCAGGACAAAGATTTCGTTTGCTGCTGCAGTGTTGTGCGTGTCGCCAGTAGGTAAACTCGTGCACAAACATGAATGTTAAAAAAATAATTATCACCAAAATTTTTCTGATCATCCTTAGTATAATTTTCGAAATTTGGAATTATTTCTTTGCAAATTTCTAGCCAACCAGCTGCCCTTGCTTCCCGGTTTTAGTAAAGTTCATTCCGCTTGTCCCACAACAAAGGGTGAAGGTGTACTTCAAAAATAACTCCTTCTGTATCAATTTTCATTTTTGTTTGTGATTATATGCGGACTATGAGCATGCGTGCAACCCGCTTCACAGTAAAAACAACACTGAAGGCAGAAGATCACCGATTCACCGCCCGCATCCGGATAGCGCGGCCGCGTCCAACCCGCGTTCCGCACGCGTGCTAGCCGCATGTCAGGAAAAACATGTATCAAATGATAGGATGCGGGAAGTCCGCATGCGGACGAAAACCGCATGCGGGCTAAAATACGCATGACAGGAAAAGGAGCCTTAGATATGGTCAGGTAGTCCGGTCTAGTGCCGGTGTCGCTGCAGCAGCGATTGCTGCGGGTATTTTTAAATTATAATATATTAATAAATTCGGAACTAAACGGGATACATTTTACTGTACAATTTATGGAAGTATAATTTTATTCAAATGAAGTTATGTTTTCAAAAATGATGGGTTTGTTTGTATTAAATTGTTTTCGCGAGATTATTTTGTTTTTTTTTCATTCTTTTTTATCACATGTAATTTAGGAACATGATTAATCATATAAAGAAACCCTTGAAAACTTGCCCTGTTCCATATATCCCTACTGGTAGAGATAAATGGAAAAAAATATCCAACTATCCCCACCAGTGTGGATCAGTAGGGATATATGGATTAGAAAGTTCCATATGTCCCAACCGGTAGCGATGATTGGAAAAAAAATCCAAGTATTCCTACCAGCGGGGATATGTCAGTAGGGATATATGGAATAGGAGGAAATAGCACCCATGATATTTTATTATTCAAAATATATTACATAACATTATTGAAACTAGAATAACTTTAATAAATAAATATTTACAGGTTAAATATCAATTTTATTTGCAGTAAATACTTATTTTCGTTTAGATGCAACAGTAAGTTAAAAATTCAATATATTACATTAAAATACATAATTATCTTTTTGCAAAATTTCTTTAGTTAGTACGAAATTCCGAACGTGTTTGTCTTTGAGGTCCAATTCAAATCGGAACTTCGAAAGGGCTGGTCTTTGTCTCTCTCTCTTTCTAATGGCGGGAAAGAGATAGAGTGTGAATGTTTTGGATTATATGATTAAGGATTACCCCAAGGCTGAATAAGATATTCGTGGCTTTCTGGAAACAAAAATTAAAAAGTTACTTTGTCTCACTCTCTCAGGCAGCAAAACCTACATGTTTGAGCTACTAAGCTACTAGCTAAGTGAAAAGGTCATTTCGATGGCTCACCGAATAAACGTGTAAGAGAAAAGTGACAACTTTTCAGCAAAAATAAAAACGTTTAAACTTCAATAACGCTCTTTTCAATGTAAAAATGTATAAATAATGTTTAATCGAATTATAGGTAAAAAAATAAACTATAGATTTGTATACTTATTTACTTTTTTAAAAACTTCAGCGGGTTTCAGGAAATTCATGAAAACCTATTTAATGTTTTTACTCTTGTGAAATTTGCATGACTAGTTCACAGTTTACATTATACGTTTATTCGTGTACCTAATAATGCACAACGAATAAAACATACTGTAATGTTACACTATTATTCTCCGTAAATCAAGTTTAATTTTGACCCAGCTATAACAATTTACACGCTTGTTTACAGTACATTGTTCTGCGATTATATGATTGGAAAGATCGTATGCATTTTAGCCTATTTATAGTCAAACTTCCATTTTGTGGAATAAAACATTAGTAATAAAATTTGCATACATTTCTACACGAATAAACATGTAAGAAGACATTACCGAAATTCGAAAACAATCACAAATCTCCTCAAGTTTAGCATGTTTATTCTTGTGTACTTGGCGACTCAAAAAACATGTAATAATAGCATAAACTATTATTCATATAACTTTAAAATTAATTATTTCCCTAGAATAAAGAAATTCACTATAATAATAGGCGTATTTTGAGTCTAAAATATATAAAAAAAATTAAGTAGGTGCAGGATAGGCAAAAGAAACGAAAAATAGAAAAAACCTAAATTCGTGTAAGAGCTCTTGCACGTTTATTCGGTGGAGCCATCGATTTCTAGGTAAGTGTGCCTACCCACTCCAGACAAATGCATATTTAGCATAGAAGGGTTAACAAGTTTGCTTGTAATGTGAATTCTACCCACATTACTAGTTCTCTTAAAAAGCTAACCAAATATTGTCACATATGAAGAAAATGATGTGGTAGATAAGCTCGCCAAGCAAGCGTGTGTTGATGGTGTTCCTATGAACATCACCCCACTGTATTCGGACCATTTTAGAATGGCAAAAAGAAAGTGTTTAGAACTTTGGCAGGAGTATTTTGATGAAAGATCAAAAGAAAAGGGCATTTGGTACCAAACTATCCAGCCAGAGATATCTCGGGTTCCGTGGATCGATTGTGATCTTAATAAAAAGTTAATGACTATCGCTTTAAGACTTCGTTCCGGACATATTCCATCAAATAAGTTTAATTATTTAATGAAAAAAGTTCCGTCACCATATTGCGATTCATGTGGAGTGGTTGATGATGTCCTTCATATTTTGATGGAATGTATCCGCAACGAAAATACTAGAGTAAGTATTTTTGGACCGCTTGAAACGAATAACATTGGCATTTGTAACGCTATGCTTGCTTTTCCATTGTCCGATAAAGCAAAACTCTTGTACAAACTAGTTATAAGTAGATCGTAAGCTAGTGATAATTAACTAAATGTTGTTTTTCTCGCACTGGGCGATGTGGTCGCTAAGCGACAAAGCCCTTTAAACAAATAAAAAAAAAAAAAAAAAAAAAAAAATATTGTCACGATATTTTTATCGTGACAATTTTACCATCAGCTGAATACCCGTATTTTACATTGAACGACAGCCCATAGGACCTCTACAATACAATGACTGGAAGATGAACCAAAAATTGTTGGGAAAAGGCAAGGTACATTATGGTGATTTGTGATAACCTCCTATAAGTAGTTAATACTTCATACATTCATCATTCATGGTACCTATAGCCAGTTCATACATTCATTGCACCGAAATATCTACTGTTTGTGCAACATTGTAAAGTTGTTTCTATGAGCATTTTACAGATACTACCTTTTACAGTAGGTACGTTGTTGTTAAAAATATTACAGTACCTAAACTGTTATTTTAAACAACCATTGTGCTTTGTGTTCTCCATATTATGGTGTGTGGGGAATTTAAAGACTCCTTTATGCGCGCACGCATTCCAGCATTTCCTGCTGATTTGTATTTTTAAAAGTTATCATGTATAATATGTTTGGTTAAATCCTACTTCCCTCGCATCAATGTAACTCTTGCTGCGTTTAAAATATTTCCAATTCTAGAGACAGTACTTACCGGACAATATTGCTATTGCCAGTTAAGTACTGTCTACCAATAAATAAATTTGCATACAATTAGGTATAATCATCCAATCAATGAATTGTAACTTATACCTACATATGTAAATGGCGGAGGCCATAACAGCTATTTTGTTGCTTATACAAATGATATTACTAAGCCATGGATAATAATCTTAGTAGGTAGAAACAATAATATATTTATAAAGCATAGTATGATAACATGAACTGGTGCATATTATTTATGCACTTCATATTAATTTTTGTTAAATGTGTCTTATGTCAAGAACGATTAAAAATATTTTTCTTTTACTTTTTCCATTGTTAAGAAGCGCTTTGCCAGCAAGTTATAATTTTGTTTGGGAAACAAACAAGACAAGAAGTAGCCGTGGTCCCCAAAACTAGGGGCAGCTTCCCCAGTTTTGGGGACCACGGCTAGTGGATACTGTTTGCTGTTAACAAGAAAAAGACACAAATGAAATAGTTTGTGGTGAATTCGTCACTTATAGGTGTGCACAGCACTTATAAACACTCATTAAAAATTAATATAACTTTAAAATCTTGAGCTAAATTTCAATGAAATGAAGTAAAGATAACATTTTAATTCCAGTGAGTTAGAATACGATAAATAACACTAAATTAACAATATATAAGTTTGGTTGATATCAATTATTACATTAACAGAAAAAGTAAAAAGAAATTAAAACAAATAAAAGATAAAATATTTCCTAGTAGATTAATTACATTTTTTATAAATAGGGTTCATTTTAATAAAACTAAAATCATGATATAATTTTATTTGATTGTGATCAATAATTACATTAAAAACTTTTTTGCAAAAAAATAAAACCGACTTCCATATCAAAACACTACAAAGCCAAAAATAATTTTAATTTCGGTAGTCGGTGTTATTGGGTTTGTATTTTCTTTTTTTTTTCACACCGCCTTCCGAAATTAAAATTATTTTTGGCTTTGTAGTGTTTTGATATGGAAGTCGGTTTTATTTTTTTGCAATTTTTTTTTTATTTTCGCGCTTTTTAGTGGGTCAGTGAATTTTCCATATCGGTTCGTAAATGACGGAGTTATGCGCGAACAAAAAACGCAATGCAGAGTAAACGAAAAGATCATCAACGTAAATATTTTTTTAGACTTTTGTTGATTTTTCAGAAACGGCTTGTCCGAATTCGATAAAATTTTTATGGGACCATTTGGGAAGTATACCCTTTTCAACAAAAAAAGAAATTTTCAATTCGGTTGGCTAGCGACGGAGCTATGCCCGAACAAACATAAAAAAAAACAAACAAACATCCGAATTGAGAACCTCCTCCTTTTTTAGAAGTCGGTTAAAAATAGAGAACTATAACTAAAACAAAACACATGAATATATTAACTAACAAACGAAAGTACGTAATCATATCATAGTAAAATTAATTGCAATAACGATAAATAGGGTAAAATTGAATTTTTTGCTGTTCCTAAGAATCATAATAGATATCAGCTGCAAAATTATAGCAAGTCGTAAAACGTTAATGAGTGTTTCAGCGCTTTAACATACAAAAGTGTTTTCAATTTTTTCTGTTAGCCAAGTCCCTCTTATTAAAAAGGTTCTGCGAGCTCGATCTTCCCCGCCGTGAGCTACCAGCGCATGAGAACTACTGCGGGGTGCGGACGGAGCAGTGCCCCGACTGCCACGAGTGGGTCATGATCAAGTACCGGCAGCTGCATATCGACTCCAACCATGGCTTCATTCGCCTGGACGACGGTAAGCATGCCTATGCCTTTTTTCTCGAGTTGAATTGTCAGACTTTAACTGATTAAAATCGCCATGTGTTCTCTCGCACTCTTTGCCGGGGGCTGCAGCGGGAGCATTTAAATATTCTTCAATTTCGCCCTCGACTGTGCCGGCTCGCCTCTACGGGCCCGTGTCTGTGTTGTATGCACAATATAGTCATACAGATAAACGGTACATTCATTCAAAAAGAAGGAGAAAGGTGACGCTCTTTGCATCTGAGTTTCAGTAAGGGCTGGTTCGCTCGGATGGTCTTGTAAAAATAATCTATATGGTTTTGTTTCGGTTAATGATTGTGAAAGCTTATTACCTATCTGTCTTACACTATTACATGATTTAAACTCCCATAAAATAAAATAGCGTATTAAGATTCGTCCTCAACGCTTATTTATTTATAGAAGTCGTATTGTTGTATTGAGATTAGAAATCACTGTTATTTTTTGCTTGCTCCAAGGCTTAGGCTTTAGTCAGAGTAAAAGCCAACCCCTTGAGTAACGGGAAGTGTCCTGGACTGCCTGGATTGTTTGGAAATTCTTTGAGGATGTACACCCCAAATAGCTCGAAAATGTAGTTAGCAATAAGATTACGATAACTCGTTCCAGATCCCGCCCCTGTACCGAAGAAGGAGCTACCAAAAGGCTTGGCAAAGCCTTTGATCAGTAAGATGACAAATACCAATCATCTCGCTGGGAATACAAACATACCTTCTACTAGTAACAACGATTTCGTCCGTCCTACCATGTCCAGTGTTAACAACGGATCCTCTCGCCCGACCACGTCCGTAAATGTTAACATAGAGTATAGAACAAACGGCTTGAAGAATATCAACGTGCCTAGAACGGAGGTGCCTAGGACTGCTCCTGTTAATACAAGGTAACTTAGTGTAGAATTAAATATCATTTCTATTTCTATGAAATATGGGCCATAAGTTGGGGATCTAACTTGATATATGGTGCAAAATCCATCCATTGGTTGAAGATCGCTTTTAGCGATAGGGCCGTCATTTGTTTCACCATTTTTAATTGTTGAATCCTTATTTGCTTCTGATATGGTGTACAATTGTGTCCAAAGAAACAATTAACGTACCTGTCTTTATCAGATCAGACCGCTTTCAGAATAGCCAAAATCAAGTGGCAAAAACGACGAGTTATTTAAATGCTTTCTCAATCTTTGAAAACGAAATTAATCTGAAAACAGCACAGGAGAAAAAAAACAAAATTTATCTTGCTACCTTATCATGCAGGAGACAAAGCAGAGGCCTATAAGGCTCCAAGGGAGATTACAATTGGGACAAGACTAGTTGCCATGAAACATGGCTTAAAAACAACTATTTATTTGACGAATCATTGAAAATTGTGCCATCCATCTGACCTCAGATCCCCCAATGGGATGCCTTCAACGTATAGTCACTTAGTTTTTAAGTTATTTATAAGTCCCCTTTAATTAAGGATGCCACATATAAGTTCGACTAAACAGCTATCGACCTCCAAGTTTGCTTACCGCGAGTACCTCTCAAAAAGAACAGCGTAAGGGGAGGACGCCATGCATCATCTATCTATACTTATAATAAATCTGTAGAGAGGTCAATTCTGTACATGAAATAAATTTACAAAATAACTATCAGGGGTTGATTAGGGATCGATTCTGATGCCAAAAATGCAATCAGTAAAATTTTTGTCTGTCTGTCTGTCTGTCTGTCTGTCTGTCTGTCTGTCTGTATAACCGTTATAGAAACAAAAACTACTCGACGGATTTTAACGAAACTTGGTACAGTTATTTTTCATACTCCTGAGCTGGTTATAGTATACTTTTCATCACGCTACAATCAATAGGAGCAGAGCAGTGAAGGGAAATGTTGGGAAAACGGGAGAAGTTACTCCATTTTTTAAGCTTCCGTCGCGTGTGCAACCTTAATGGTTAAAGCTACACAGAAATCATTTATGACGGAAATGTTCCCCTTAAAATTATATAAAAAATATCCCACGACATCATATGTCTATCTTTTATGGTTGAATCACAATAACACGTGTAACTCCCGATAGCTTAGCAATTCGAAGCTTTCTGATTATTATTCTGCTCCGAAATTTAAAACCACCAATTCGAAGCTTTCTGATTATTATTCTGCTCCGAAATTTAAAACCACCACAACTTTGCAATGGAACTCGGCTAAAAGTAACCCAGTTGCAACAAAATATAATCAAGGCTCAAATTTTAACAGGTTGCAGTGCAGGAGAAACCGTCTTTATTCCCAGAATTCCCATAATACCAAATAATTTTCCATTCCAATTTAAAAGAATGCAATTCCCAGTATCGGTGTGTTATGCAATGACAATTAATAAGGCTCAAGGGCAGACTTTTCGTGTTGCTGGAGTAGACCTCAGTGTCAGTTGTTTCTCGCATGGTCAGTTGTACGTCGCTCTTTCCCGGGTTAGCAGTTCTAGAAATCTTTATGTTCACGTGCCGGACGGGTCAACTTTCAACATAGTTTACCCGGAAGCTTTGCGCTGAAGTATTTTCGTTCTATAGGTACTTAAGCCTCATGTAAACGTGATCTAAACAATATTACCAATACATTAACTTAATAACACACAAGGAGTTGGAGTTACATGCTGACGGAGTCGCGGGCACAGATATTAACAATAATATTGTGCGGTTTGGTATTGCGATATTTTTCAACAGTATTATAGATTGACATATTATATTTCCCTACTAAATTACGAATAGTTAATCCATCTGTTACATAAAATCACTGAACCGTGAGGAAGGACATAGGCTACTTTTTTTTACGAAAAACGACGGAAACGTGGACGAAGTCGCGGGCAACAGCTATCTATACTAATAATATAAGGCTGAAGAGTTTGTTTGTTTGTGTGAACGCGATAATCTCAGGAACTACTGGTTCGAATTGAAATATTAAAAAAAAAAATTAAATAGTTAATTTATAGAGAAAGGCTATAGGCTATATATCATTACGCTAAGGCCAATAGGAGTGGAACGCCAATGAAGATTGCTTCAAAATCGGGGTTAAATTTAACGTTAGCCCAAAGTAACTCTATTCCACGCGGACGGAGTCGCGGGCAAAAGCTAGTACTTATAATAAATCTGTAGAGAGGTCAATTCTGTACATGAAATATATTTCCAAAATAACTATCAGGGGGTGATTAAGGATCGATACTCATGCCAAAAATGCAATCAGTTAAATTTTTGTGTGTCTGTCTGTCTGTCTGTCTGTCTGTCTGTCTGTCTGTATAACCGTTATAGAAACAAAAACTACTCGACGGATTTTAACGAGACTTGGTACAATTATTTATCATACTACTGAGCGGGTTATAGTATACTTTTCATCACGCTACAATCAATAGGAGCAGAGCAGTGAAGGGAAATGTTGGGAAAACGGGAGAAGTTACTCCATTTTTTAAGCTTCCGTCGCGTGTGCAACCTTAATGGTTAAAGCTACACAAATCATTTCATGATGGAAATGTTCTCCTTAAAATTATATAAAAAATATCCCACGACAGCATATGTCTAACTTTTATGGTTGACTCACAATAACACGTGTAACTCCCGATAGCTTAGCAGTTCAAAGCTTTCTGATTATAATATTTGTCTACTCTTACGTTTATAACACTCTCAGTCACCCCTAATTGAAAAAGTTAACATTATTAACTATTCCATAAAAAAATTGGCCAAGTGCGAGTCAGACTCGCCCATGAAGGGTTCCGTAGTAACTATAATATAATATGCAAATTTTCTATACTTATAATAAATCTGTAGAGAGGTCAATTCTGTACATGAAATATATTTCCAAAATAACTATCAGGGGGTGATTAAGGATCGATACTCATGCCAAAAATGCAATCAGTTAAATTTTTGTGTGTCTGTCTGTCTGTCTGTCTGTCTGTCTGTCTGTATAACCGTTATAGAAACAAAAACTACTCGACGGATTTTAACGAGACTTGGTACAATTATTTATCATACTCCTGAGCGGGTTATAGTATACTTTTCATCACGCTACAATCAATAGGAGCAGAGCAGTGAAGGGAAATGTTGGGAAAACGGGAGAAGTTACTCCATTTTTTAAGCTTCCGTCGCGTGTGCAACCTTAATGGTTAAAGCTACACAAATCATTTCATGATGGAAATGTTCTCCTTAAAATTATATAAAAAATATCCCACGACAGCATATGTCTAACTTTTATGGTTGACTCACAATAACACGTGTAACTCCCGATAGCTTAGCAGTTCGAAGCTTTCTGATTATAATATTTGTCTACTCTTACGTTTATAACACTCTCAGTCACCCCTAATTGAAAAAGTTAACATTATTAACTATTCCATAAAAAAATTGGCCAAGTGCGAGTCAGACTCGCCCATGAAGGGTTCCGTAGTAACTATAATATAATATGCAAATTTTCTATACTTATAATAAATCTGTAGAGAGGTCAATTCTGTACATGAAATATATTTCCAAAATAACTATCAGGGGGTGATTAAGGATCGATACTCATGCCAAAACTGCAATCAGTTAAATTTTTGTGTGTCTGTCTGTCTGTCTGTCTGTCTGTCTGTCTGTCTGTCTGTCTGTCTGTCTGTCTGTATAACCGTTATAGAAACAAAAACTACTCGACGGATTTTAACGAAACTTGGTACAATTATTTATCATACTCCTGAGCGGGTTATAGTATACTTTTCATCACGCTACAATCAATAGGAGCAGAGCAGTGAAGGGAAATGTTGGGAAAACGGGAGAAGTTACTCCATTTTTTAAGCTTCCGTCGCGTGTGCAACCTTAATGGTTAAAGCTACACAAATCATTTCATGATGGAAATGTTCTCCTTAAAATTATATAAAAAATATCCCACGACAGCATATGTCTAACTTTTATGGTTGACTCACAATAACACGTGTAACTCCCGATAGCTTAGCAGTTCGAAGCTTTCTGATTATAATATTTGTCTACTCTTACGTTTATAACACTCTCAGTCACCCCTAATTGAAAAAGTTAACATTATTAACTATTCCATAAAAAAATTGGCCAAGTGCGAGTCAGACTCGCCCATGAAGGGTTCCGTAGTAACTATAATATAATATGCAAATTTATTTGACGAAAAAAAACCTTACAAATTTCTTAAAACTAGCTTATTTACATTTTTTACAACTGCGCCAAATAAATTTGTTTTGAAAAAAAAAACCTTACAAATTTCTTAAAACTGGCTTTTTTACATTTTTTACAACTGCGCCGAATAAATTTGTTTTTCATAGTGTTTGTATGAATTACAAAGTAATATTTGCGATTTTAGAAAATATGCTGTATCTCAAAAACTGCTGAACTGATTTCGTTCAAACTAATTTTGGTTGAAAGTTTATTTAAGATCTACAGACATATATTTTTTTTAGATTTTTCACTCCATTATTATAGAAGTTAGAGGTTGTGTCCGCCACACACACATTTTACCACTTTGGAAGCTTATATCTTTTAAACGATTGACTTTATGGAAAAGTGGTTTTAGAAACCACGATGTCGTTTTTAAAGAACTGTCTATAGATACCACACATGCATCAATTTCATGAAAAAAAATATTTTCAGGTTTAGTTCCATGTATGGGGAGCCCCCCTTTATTTCAAATATTTTTTAATTTTTTTCTCAAAATCGGAAAGCGGTTCACAGAATACATCTACCTATCAAGTTTCACATGTATAGTCCTAATTTCGGAATAAAATTGCTGTGACAGACGGACGGACGGACAGACAGACAGACAGACAGACGGACAGACATGTCGAAACTATAAAGATTCCGTTTTTTGCCATTCGGCTACGAAACCGTAAAAAGAATCATATAAATCGGTATAGAAACACCAAAGTTATACATGAAATACGCTTATAATAATAAGCCATCGCGCGTGAATACTGAATCATGCTATAAGGATTATTTTTGAGAATCGGTCGCCGCGCTCGACGCGTCTCGCGTCGAAGCGTTCTCTAGGTACTTAAGCCTCATGTGAACGTGATCTAAACAATATTACCAATACATTAACTTACGCTGACGGAGTCGCGGGCACAGCTATATTGTATCATTACGCTAAGGCCAATAGGAGCGGAGCGCCAATGAAGAATGCTTCAAAATCAGGGTTAAATTTAACGTTAGCCCAAAGTAACTATTCCACGCGGACGAAGTCGCGGGCAAAAGCTAGTCCCAAATAAATCAGAATAAGGACAAGAGAAGTACCGCCAGTTTACTTACATCAAGTATGCATCGATTCCAACTAGTTTCCGGTTACAACAATATTTCGACTCAAATTCGATACTATTCTTTTGCTTAATGATCCATTGTGTGTAATGATGGGTACAATCCAAGCTCACGAACGCAAATAACTGTACGAAGGCGAACAAGTGTGTGGCAAACTTTTTTTGCTCGCTGGTTTGCTCAATCTATATCGTGATCGTTGATTGGTACAGGGTCTAACGATCCTCCATAAATTGGTCAATAATAAGTTATACGGCATTAAGTTGGTCGGGCGAATTGGACTTAATGAACAAATAAAATGATCTTATCTTAAAATGCCTTATAACTTACCTATATTTCCGGTCAATAGTTTCATGTTCCATCATCCAAAACTAATATTTAACTTACTGATAAATAGTGTCTGTAGGTAAATGAACTCTCTTATAAAATCTATGACCGAAGTTGACATCCACTACGACTAGACTTCTTGAATGTCTTCAAAACTAAACTGGAGTCTCAAAGAAAGCAACCCGACAATGTTATCTATACTTATAATAAATCTGTAGAGAGGTCAATTCTGTACATGAAATATATTTCCAAAATAACTACCAGGGGGTGATTAGGGATCGATACTGATGCCAAAAATGCAATCAGTAAAATTTTTGTCTGTCTGTCTGTCTGTATAACCGTTATAGAAACAAAAACTACTCGACGGATTTTAACGAAACTTGGTACAATTATTTTTCATACTCCTGAGCTGGTTATAGTATACTTTTCATCACGCTACAATCATTAGGAGCAGAGCTGTGAAGGGAAATGTTTGGAAAACGGGAGAAGTTACTCCATTTTTTAAGCTTCCGTCGCGTGTGCAACCGAAATCATTTCATGACGGAAATGTTCTCCTTAAAATTATATAAAAAATATCCCACGACAGCATATGTCTAATATCTTTTATGGTTGACTCACAATAACACGTGTAACTCCCGATAGCTTAGCAGTTTGAAGCTTTCTGATTATAATATTCCTATACTCTTACGTTTATAACACTCTCAGTCACCCCTAATTGAAAAAGTTAACATTATTAACTATTCCATAAAAAATAATCATATAAATCGGTATAGAAACACCAAAGATATACATGAAATACGCTAATAATAAGCCTCCCAATCACATCTTATATCGTCGGTTTACGGTGACGTAACAAATATATTAAATAGGGACAATTCTTGGCTATGCCAAAGATCTATTTTAACTCCTCGCAATGACCAGGTATTTGAGATTAATAACAAAATACTGTCGAATATACAGGGGGAAAGCAAAGTTTATAGTTCAATAAATAGAATGGTGGATGAACAAGAAGCCACTAATTACCCGATAGAATTTTTAAATTCTTTAAATATGCCCGGACTTCCTTCTCATGAAATTTGTTTAAAAATTGGCATTCCGATTATTCTGCTCAGAAATTTAAGACCACCACAACTTTGCAATAGAACTCGGCTAAAAGTAACCCAGTTGCAACAAAATATAATCGAGGCTCAAATTTTAAGAGGTTGCGGTACAGGAGAAACCGTCTTTATTCCCAGAATTCCCATAATACCAAATAATTTTCCATTCCAATTTAAAAGAACGCAATTCCCAGTATCGGTGTGTTATGCAATGACAATTAATAAGGCTCAAGGGCAGACTTTTCGTGTTGCTGGAGTAGATCTCGGTGTCAGTTGTTTCTCGCATGGTCAGTTGTACGTCGCTCTTTCCCGGGTTAGCAGTTCTAGAAATCTTTATGTTCACGTGCCGGACGGGTCAACTTTCAACATAGTTTACCCGGAAGCTTTGCGCTGAAGTATTTTCGTTCTATAGGTACTTAAGCCTCATGTGAACGTGATCTAATCAATATTACCAATACATTAACTTAATAACACACAAGGAGTTACACGCTGACGGAGTCGCGGGCACAGCTATTAACAATAATATTGTGCGGTTTGGTATTGCGATATTTTTCAACAGTATTATAGATTGACATATTAAATTATTTCATATTAAATTACGAAAGTTAATCTGTCTGTTACATCAAAATCACTGAACCGTGAGGAAGGACATAGGCTACTTTTTTTTATGAAAAACGACGGAAACGTGGACGAAGTCGCGGGCAACAGCTATCTATATACTAATAATATAAGGCTGAAGAGTTTGATTGTTTGTTTGAACGCGATAATCTCAGGAACTATTGGTTCGAATTGATATATTATTTTTTAATTAAATAGTCAATTTATAGAGAAAGGCTATAGGCTATATATCATTACGCTAAGGCCAATAGGAGCGGAGCGCCAATGAAGAATGCTTCAAAATCGGGGTTAAATTTAACGTTAGCCCAAAGTCCATTCCACGTGGACGAAGTCACGACCAAAAGCTAGTTTAGAATAAGATAATGTAAAATAAGTAGTGTTTTGCTTTTTAATGTTAGATTTTAATGTGTAAGCAAAACATTTTTTTTAATTACTTTAATAATATTTTAACTCTAGTCGATGTAATTTAATTTTGTCATTTATTCTACTTATACAATTTTTGTTTTTTTTTTCTATAATTGGGTACTGTTTGGGACTAATGCAGTCAGCGTTGCCAGATGTCCCGATTTTGTCGATTTTTAAATCAATATTAAATATCCCGCGCGGGACAGGCTTTTTTTTTTAACGTGGTTAAATTATTAAGCAAGTCCTCCCACTCCGGGCAGGGTGGGAGGGACTGTCAGACTTTTACTGACTAAAATCCACGGTGTTCCTTCAATAACCCTTTACATACCGGGGCCACGGTAACGGGATGAGTCCCACGACCCCGGCAGGCTTCGGCCCTCTGCAGAGGGGGCCTCGTCATGTTGCTGACGCTCTTTGAGGCGCGCGTGGAACACGACGCGCCGTCGACCCGGGCATGGTCCATGGTCGGACAGCGAGTTGCCCTTTACTCGCTGTCCGCATGCCCGCGCCTACGGTGGCCGGAGATCGTCGGCCGACGTCCGACGCCGTGGGCGTCTACCACTGCGGCTGGGCTGGAGGGAGGACGCCACCCTCTCCCTCACGCGGCCCGCCTCCTCCTTAGGAAGCATGACTGCTTCGCAGAAGGAGGCGACCGCTTCCCACTCCCTCTCGCCCCCGCAGCATGGCCTCGACCAATGCCGGGCGCGAGAGGTCTCCGCCTATCGCCGCCGTGAGGACACGTCGGTGCTCTGCCCAGGCGGGGCAGTCTTGCACCGTGTGCTCTACGGTGTCCTCAGGGCGACCCTCGCAGTGGTGACACCCAGGCGTTTCCTCCTTTCCCATCAGACACAGGTACCTCCCGAAACTTCCGTGTCCGGTGAGGACCTGCGTCATGCGGTAGGTCAGGAAGCCGTGACGCCGATCTAGCCACTCCTCAAAGAGGGGTCTTACCGCCGCAATTGCGGCGTGCCCGGCGCGGGACAGGCTTAGTCTCGCTTTCTTGTATAACTCGACCGTGCGTGCAGGTGTGCTGTGGAAGCACGGCTGGGGCCATGTTTATTAAGGCTGACAATCCGACAAGATATGTCAAAAAGTGACAGTTCGACAATTTTTCTGTTTTATAAAACTTACCACTTACTTACAACTTACACTAACCACCATGTCGGTGGACATGGTAACTTTCATAAAAATAGAGTGAAAAATCTAAAAAAAATATTCTGTATATCTTAATGAAAACTTTTAACGAAAATTGGTTTAAACGAGATAGAGTGAGCGGATTTTGAGATATAGCGCATTTTCTAAAACCGCAAATATAACTTTTTTCATACAAACAACCTTGTTTGACCGAAAGGAATTTGACAAATTTTCATTCCCAAAAATTTTTTCGCATAATTTCATTTGCCAAATTATTACTTAGCCAAAAATCTATTCACAAAAAATTGTAACGCAAACCTAATGTTTGGGAAATGAACGTTTAAACTATAACTTGTTTAGCAACTAGTACTTTTAACATTTTTTATTTAGTCAAATATTTCAGTTGGAATAACAGTTTTTACGCAAAATCTTGTAAGTTCTATCGTAGTTATAGGTAATAGTAACCTAAGTAGATATTAAACATAACTAGTAACTGATTACCACCTGTGCTAAGATAGGTCGACGGAGCCCCGCTTCGCTCCCGCCTTAGCCTTCTAACCTAACCTATCCGAGTCGAGGTACTCGGAGTCGATTTCACCAAACGTTTATTGTCTGAAGATTGTTTGCTGTAATAAATCATTTGAATAAAGACCAAATGCCATAATGACATTATACTTGGTAAAATTTTGCCAAGTAAAAATTAGACCAAATAAAAATATGCCTACTAAAATCATTGGAAATATTGCAATGGTATAAAAAAGGTTGCTAAAATTTGTTTGGGTAATGAAATTTTCAAAATCTTTTCGGCAAAACGGCAGGATCCCAAAATAACTTTGTTCATGGGCGAAACTGACTCGCACTTGGCTATTTTTTTTTACTATATCCCGCTGTCGACGAAAGAATACTGCTTTTTATTCACTCAAAAAGTTTTAAGATACCGACTTGGCAAAAATATTCTGGCAACGCGGCTGCTGATGCTGTTGTAACTAGAGTTGCCCAAACGAGAGTCTCGCAAGAGTCTTGCAATTAGCGATTATCCTATTGCTATTTATTAAACGGTAGTTGAGATCTCAGAACAATGTAACAGAGTAGGTACATTTTGAGCTTGAATTGACATAGGCCAACCAAATGAATCAATTTAATTGAGACTCTTGAAGACTCTTGCGAGACTCTCATTTGGGCAACACTAGTTGTAACTTATTGATGTACCTTATACCTATACAGAAGCTGTTGCATGAGATTAATAAATAAATAAATTAATCTATACGTATGAAATACAATTTAGAGGGATATAAATAAAACATTACAAAACATTTGATAGATAGATATACTCTTTATTGTACATCATAACAGAAACAAAGGACTTGCTACCTAAAAAGGGTTTACCTATTTAAAAAAGTTTTTATACAAAAGATCACATTCTTTGTTTAAAAATAATAAATCGTTCTTTAAAAGAAATGCATTCTTTATTCAAAGCTACAACAGCAGTCGCAGTTCAAGCTCGTCTTCTTCGTTACTGGCTGGCGAGGGCTCGTCCACTGATTGGAGGAACGTTCAATCTGCGCTCGCCAACGGCTCGAAGAAGAGGACCAATGACCAGCCGCAGATAAACACCCATGTGGAAGCTACTACTAACAAAGTGGAGAAGGATTTGTGAGTACATATATTGCAATACTGCTACTAGCTTCAGGATAACTGTTTTTACGGCCATAAGTAAGTGGCTTAACCCTTTTGAGTAAAGGATGGATCATATGATTAGACGTTGTAAGATGTGAATGTTGTGTCTGGAAGACTCACAGAAATCTTAATAATAAGGCAATAGAAATGCTATCTACTGTCTTTTAATACCTGGACGCGTGTCGCCGGTTCGCAGCTACCACCACATAAACAAACAATAGATACACACTTTTGCCTACACATGCATTTTGCATTATTACAACAAAATTAAACTTTAAGCGATGACATTACGCAATATTTTCTAAAAACGCATAATCTCAGGTGGCGTAACGTGTGCGAAAAGCAGGGAAAGATATCGCGCGCTCACTCTCATTTAGGAATAGTGCAGTGCAAAGCTCGTAATGCTCATATTATTATCGATAATTTTCTGTTGAGCGTTAATAGCCAAGGAGTCTCGTAACAACAGATTACTAATTTATCGAAAGTTTTTCATTCCTCGACGCGCTTTTAGACGATTTATTTAGGAGAAAAGGGAATACAATAAAACGTTAAGTGTACGTATATTTTTTTTATTATTTAGTTATACAAATCTTAAAGGCTCTCCAATACTTCATCTTATGGAAAAAAAAACAATGACCAAATCAAATAGAGCAATAATGGCACAACTTAATACCGAACAATGAAGAATATACTTTATTGTTCACCAAAATAAATTGTTACACAACTGTTTTACGTAAATTCTATGGTTACGATGGCGGTCTTATCGCTTATAGCGATATATTCTAGACAATCTTAGGATGGATTGATGATATCCGGATCTTTCGGAAACCTGTAATAATAGCATTGGAAGTAAAGTAAACAAGTAAAACAGATGCATAAATAATATGAAAACGTATCGATCCGATCCAACTTAATCCATTATACTTACAATATACATAAATTAATTTTTTTGTCATAAAAAAAGATAAATACTGAACACGTCAATGATACAAGGATACCCAACGCAGATTGTTATTTAACTTACCTACGTACATAATAATAATAAGTCTACCTCCTATTAATTTTCTGAATGAAAAAATAGTTAAAAAGTACGAATTAACAGCTATATAATCGTTTAAAAACGACTTTTTATAAATTATGTATACAGGAAAAAAATATGCTTGATGAAAATACGTATTGAAATATTGAATGAAAAATTATATTTCATTCGAATTTCGGTAAAACTACGTATTAACTATTAAGCTAAAGGTAATAAATTACCGATACAAAATAGTAGTGGCACGTCACTAATTCGCGGCCAACTCATGCGGCGTATTCCTGGAATGTACGTAAACGGCGACTATAATTTCATTGCTGCTTTTAGTAGTTGTAATAGTAGACATGAACAAGCTTAAGTATTAATGGTAAATGAATTGAGAAAAAAAAATCGTTTTTGTGTGATAATCGTAGTAATGGTGGTGAAAATAATTGATTATATTTTTCAAAAATTAAGTACTTACATATGAAATGTTATCCCTTTATTTGTAAAGTTACAAATTTTGGAAGAGTTTCCGCAGTTGGATAAGCTGCAAAACACCATGTTTACCTCTCCGCGTCCCAAACAACACAAGTAACCGCAACAAAAGCTCCACGCGCACTTGTGGCCTACGTGTCACATGCGCGGCGACAAGGTCACGCGTCTTTGCGACTTCTGTTGCCTTATTATTAAGATTTCTGTGGGAAGACTACTTATTTCACCGAAACTGTTTCGCCTTGCTGCTTTTCATACTATTTTGCTGTATAAACTTTATTTCATTTACTAGCTTTTGCCCGCGACTTCGTCCGCGTGGAATAGTTACTTTGGGCTAACGTTAAATTTAACCCCGATTTTGAAGCATTCTTCATTGGCGCTCCGCTCCTATTGGCCTTAGCGTAATGACACAATATAGCTGTGCCCGCGACTCCGTCAGCGTAAGTTAATGGTAATATTGTTTAGATCACGTTCACATGAGGCTTAAGTACCTAGAGAACGCATCGACCGCGAGACGCGTCGAGCGCGGCGACCGATTCTCAAAAATAATCCTTATAGCATGATTCAGTATTCACGCGCGATGACTTATTATTATAAGCGTATGTCATGTATAACTTTGGTGTTTCTATACCGATTTATATGATTCTTTTTACGGTTTCGTAGCCGAATGGCAAAAAACGGAATCTTTATAGTTTCGACATGTCTGTCCGTCTGTCTGTCTGTCTGTCTGTCCGTCCGTCCGTCTGTCACAGCAATTTTATTCCGAAACTATTAGGACTATACATGTGAAACTTGATAGGTAGATGTATTCTGTGAACCGCTTTCCGATTTTGAGAAAAAAATTAAAGAATATTTAAAATAAAGGAGGGCTCCCCATACATGGAACTAAACATGAAAATATTTTTTTTCATGAAATCGATGCATGTGTGGTATCTATAGACAGTTCTTTAAAAACGACATCGGGGTTTCTAAAACCACTTTTCCATAAAGTCAATCGTTTAAAAGATATAAGCTTCCAAAGTGGTAAAATGTGTGTGTGGCGGACACAACCTCTAACTTCTATAATAATGGAGTAAAAATAAAAAAAAATGTCTGTAAATCTTAATATAAACTTTCAACCAAAATTAGTTTGAACGAAATCAGTTCAGCAGTTTTTGAGATACAGCATATTTTCTAAAACCGCAAATATAACTTTGTAATTCATACAAACACTATGAAAAACAAATTTATTCGGCGCTGTTGTAAAAAATGTAAAAAAGCCAGTTTTAAGAAATTTGTAAGGTTTTTTTTTCAAAACAAATTTATTTGGCGCAGTTGTAAAAAATGTAAATAAGCTAGTTTTAAGAAATTTGTAAGGTTTTTTTTTCGTCAAATAAATTTGCATATTACATTATAGTTACTACGGAACCCTTCATGGGCGAGTCTGACTCGCGTTATAAACGTAAGAGTAGACAAATATTATAATCAGAAAGCTTCGAACTGCTAAGCTATCGGGAGTTACACGTGTTATTGTGAGTCAACCATAAAAGTTAGACATATGCTGTCGTGGGATATTTTTTATATAATTTTAAGGAGAACATTTCCGTCATGAAATGATTTGTGTAGCTTTAACCATTAAGGTTGCACACGCGACGGAAGCTTAAAAATGGAGTAACTTCTCCCGTTTTCCCAACATTTCCCTTCACTGCTCTGCTCCTATTGATTGTAGCGTGATGAAAAGTATACTATAACCCGCTCAGGAGTATGAAAAATAATTGTACCAAGTTTCGTTAAAATCCGTCGAGTAGTTTTTGTTTCTATAACGGTTATACAGACAGACAGACAGACAGACAGACAGACAGACAAAAATTTAACTGATTGCATTTTTGGCATGAGTATCGATCCTTAATCACCCCCTGATAGTTATTTTGGAAATATATTTCATGTACAGAATTGACCTCTCTACAGATTTATTATAAGTATAGAAGATTGTCAATGCTTGCTAACAGGTTCGTAAGATTTTCATTAATTGCCCCGACTAATGATAGAGCAGAGGTGTGAAATTACCAATTTTAATTATAATAATTAAGTAGATACACAGATACATACATAATTATGCCATATCCTATCCTACTAATATTGTAAATGCGAAAGTTTGTGAGAATATATGTTATGTATGTTTGTTGCTCTTTCACGCAAAAACTATTGAACGATTTTTGATGAAATTAAGTATTTTGATAGTTGACATCCTGGAATAGCACTTAGGCTATCTTTCAAGGGATCGGGATTTAGGGTGTTTTTAATATCGTGCGGATTTCATCACGCACGCGGGATTGCCCCGCATGCGTAACACCCGCAAGTGTCATTTTTATACAAGTATTTATTCTAATGCGTGGAATACGCACGCGGGACGCGGGGTGTGATCCGTGGCAACGCCCCGTGCGGGGAGCCGCGCGCGTGAGCACTTCTATGAAAATCAGTGTGCATTTTACTGTCATGCGGGGTGCAAGCGCGCGTAGTACAGTCACATTTAAAATGAAAATTGACGCATAACGTGTTATAATTGAAGTGCACCTGCGGCCGTGCTTATGGGATAAATCCCATGAATTATATAAAAACAGAGATGCTAGAGACGCTGCCTAGAAAGAAATATTAAAGGAACTAGCACTAAATTTCGAAAGTTTGAGTGAAGAGGAAAAGAAGAATGAAAATAGGTATGTACCTACTTTCATTATATTATGGGAGGTTATTACGATCAGTTTAATTTTTATTTGTTTTTCTTCATTGATCAAGAATATAAAAGTATAACAAAATTCACACAGAGCACGTCCCAGCGTATCTTTATGTAGGTATACTTATACATTTGTAGATATAATTATATTATTATTTCAAAACTTTTCCTTATTGCTATACATTCCTACTGTGATCTCGTCTTCTTATTCCGTCTTTTATAAATTAAGTATATGATCAATAATTTTCTGAGTTTGTTGTTCATTGTACACAACCACAATGCGTGGCAGCCCGCAGAAAACTAAATCGTGGGCTAGCGTGTCTCACGCTGCGTGAAAATTTCCGCATGCGGGCCAATCCCGCGTGCGTGATGAAATCCGCACGATATTAAAAACACCCTTACGCGGGAAAACTCCCAAGCGAACGAAGTCGCGAGCAGAAGCTAGTAATAAATACATACATACCTTTTCAAAAAAAGTGCAGACGTAAGCTATTAGGGAAATGTTTTTATCGTTTGGGCACTTTTCGATTTGCACATTATTAACACAAGGCGCCATACAAAGGATTGATTACAAGTCTACCAGTCAACAAACCTGTCAATTACTGATTGACAGGTTTATTGACTGGTAGACTTTGTCGTATAGGTAGAATCGGTCAAAGCGGGTGCTATATTTGTGATACTCGCTCCGTTTGCCCTTGCATGTGGAACTATCTAGGGCTGTTCTTGGTTTTTTAAACTTCCTTCTTCTTTTATTTTCTCCTGCTGTATAAAATCCATCGAAAGCTTGTCTGTAAAAGATCGCTATTAGCGATAAGACCGCCCATTGTAACATCCTTTGTACTTAGTTGTTAAGTCCTTATTTAATTTTGTTATGATGTACAATAAAGAGTATAAATCTGTTTATCTATCTACAGGCAATAGCTCGTTGAGACTCTATGGCATACTTTTAGTTATATCAGGCTCATTTTTAGGGTTCCGTACCCAAAGGGTAAAAACGGGACGCTATTACTAAGACTACGCTGTCCGTCCGTCTGTCTGTTACCAGGCTGTATCTCAAGAACCGCGATAGATAGACAGTTGAAAGAATCATGTCCAGAATTGACCTGTCAAACATTTTGACACAAGATTGTATGTATAGTGATGTTATTTAGCGTATTAAATAACTAATTTTTTGCAATTTACGTAATACTAACTTAAATCAGAATTAGTAATGTGAAAAAAAAAAGAAATAATAATTTTAAAACGACCACTAAATAAAGCGTTGTTTTTAATAGAACGCAGCCATTTCAAATGCATTGAAGTACCGTTCCGTTTTATGGTGAGTTTGACATTTAGACGCAGTGTTAGCACTGTTACCATTTATTGATTTTGTATTTCGTGCATCGTTTTACAATTAATTTAATTTAAATTCGTTATAAGGTTACTTAGTAAGCATATTCTAAGGTTGTCAATATTTCCGCGGTCGTGAAGTTATTAAGTGAAGTTATAATTGTGAAACGAAACGTTTTTTAGTGCTGTCAGTGTGAAGAATAAAATAATGAAATTAATAAATGTCCTGTTTTAATTTAATTTTATTTCCCAACTTTTTCCTATTGTTTTTCAACAAGTAATAACAACCAATAATAACCACTTCTTCAACCAATAATAAAAGTACTTAATTCATGACGATACTTAGGTAGGTATTATGGGATCGTTGTAAATCTGATAGTTTGTACTAATGTTCGTTTGACAGTTAAGTAGGTACATAACCTCAAATATTGTTTTCATTGTAATATTTTTACCTGATTGTCAAATTAAACCACGTTTTTACAGTTGCATATTTAAGACTCATTCTATAATTTGGTATGATTCACATCACTATACATCATATGATAAAAATTTGATTGACAGGTCATCGCATGTATGGAGCGTGGTCATTGTTCTTTCACAAATTATGTATTTCTGTTGCCGCTATAACAACAAATACTAAAAACAAAATAAAATAAATATTTAAGGGGGCTCTCATACAACAGACATGATTTATTGCCGTTTTTATAGAAAATGCTACGGAACCCTTCGTGCGTGAGTCCGACTCTCACTTGGCCGGTTTTTATAAGAACTTCTTTTTGCATCTTTGTACTATGTAACAATGATGTACCTATATGTGTATGCTTATATAACGGTGGTATGAATGAAATATATTTTCATATACAAGTGCATTTTACTACGCTTTGTAGTTGTTAAGTCCTTATTTAATTCTGTTATGGTGTACAATAAAGAGTATATCTATCTAGGTATCTTCTCCCTTCAGGAGCATTTCCCGCGGTGCTGTGAAGAAGCGTCCGGCTCCAAAGCCACCGACTCGTGTGCCACCACCGACTAATTCACAGCGCGACCTGCCCTACTACGGCGCGCTGCAGCGTCAGCAACAAGAGGAACGAGCCCGCCAGGAACAGACCGCATACAACTTGTCAGTTGGTAAGTCACACCACTACTAACACTGTTGTAGCGTCCAAATTGCCCAAATACGTGTGAAAAAATGTGTGTTGTACCCAGTAGGTAAAAGATGGTTTCAGGTTTTACGCCTTTTCAGTAGCATTTATTAGATCTTGTAATGTAGGTACACGTAGAGAACTAGCAATGTGTGAAGAATTCACATTACTATCAACCTTGTTAACCCCAACAGAGTTTAATATGCTTGTGTCTGGAGTGTGTTCACGGCTATGGTGTAATGGGTCGGGTTCGAACCCGCGACCTCTCGATCACAAGTCCCGCCACCTTAGCCATTAGGCTATTGACGCTTATCAACTTCGCTAAGTATTATATAAAAAGGTTTTAAAGGTGTCTTGTTCTTCCTTCTGGCACATTTAACTGGCTTTAAAGGTGGTAGTGATCTGACGTAAGCCTTTTCATTTGAATTGTACATCCCGTACTTCGAAAGGCCCCTTTTAGGGATACTCGCCGAAACAATGGTGGATTTTTTAAATACAAGCATGCGCAAATTGTGCCCATCGCTGGTGAGCAGGGTGCGGGTCAGCCCGAACAGTAAGAAGTTATTATCTTCGGAGGTATTTATTTATCTTACGTCCGTCAAAAAAGATCCCATAAAAAACAATACTTGTCAAAAACCCAAGTCTCGCAACTTAGTTGTTCTACCGTAAAAAGTTGTGAGATCCATGTAATACCAAGTCGGTTATTAATTTATTCAGTCCCTACTTAAGGGACCTTCTGTCTTAAGTTGTTACGTAATTATCTAACCTAACGACATCTTATAGTGACCATATCAATATTAAAAATCTTTACCGTTTTAAATAAATAGATTGACTCGGCCATCGCATGAAAACACAATATATCTCACAAGTAATACATATATAAATTAAATTGTTTATTGCACGACGGATCACGTTACAGGTCAGGGCAAATTTTAAAAAAAATCCTTTAATCAACCCTTTTATACCTGCAGGAATGGGTGCAAGTAGTGCCTATTCGAAGCGAGTTAATTTGCGGAATTTCGTTGTTTTGATGTTTGTGCGTGTAATTTTCAGGT